>JARYHS010009186.1:4051587-4540167 GCA_031002005.1 Vandiemenella viatica | reverse complement strand
TATGGATACACGTCTTTCGTCAAAACATGAAAATGCCTCTTGTCGACACTTTCAACTACCATAACTTCCACGTGCCCACAGCTACCAACATTCAACTAGCAAAATGCATGATGGAAGACTTGAGGCTATTACTACACACAAACACCAGTGGTATGCGCTAGGTACTTTGACTGCAGAGTCAAATGTGGGGACACACAATCTATAGTGAAATATGAAAATGCCTTCCATCGACCAATTTTAACCACTGTATATCCCCCTCCCCCTCAGGTAGCGGCATGAAACAACCATTTTGCACATTGCGAGACTCGAGGCTACTACGTAAAACACCAGTCGACTACGCTAGGTAGTTTTGGTTGCTGAGTTAAATAGAGGGAGACACTTGACCATTTTACATCAGATAGACAACTTTCAACCACCATATCTACCACACTCTCATAGCTACCGACATGCAATCACCATAATGCAGGATGAAAGACTCCAGGCTACTACCACACACAAACGCCAGTGGTCTGAGCATGGTAGTTCTGGCTGCAAAGTGAAATATAGGGACATAGACATCTTTGGTAGATATATGAAAAAAGACCTAAATCGACCACTTTTGATGACCATATTTCCCACACTTCCATAGCTACTGCCATCTAAACCACCATAGTGCATCTTGGAAGACTCAAGGCCAATACTGTATACAAACACCAGTGGTCTGCGCTATGCAGTTGTGGCAGCAAAGTGAAATATACAGAGACTCATGATATTGGTTGAAATACAGAAATGTCACTGATCGAACACTTTCAACCACCGTATCACCCACACCCCCAGAGCTACTCACATTTGGCCAACGTTGTGCACAATGGGCATCTCCATGGTACTACCACATACAAACACCAGTGATCTGCGTTATGTAGTTTTGGTTGAAAAGTTAAATATAGGGACAAACAAGTCTTTGGTTGAAATATGAAAGTGTACCAGGTCGACAACTTTCAATCATCATATCTCCCACATGCCTATAGCTACTAGAAGGGCAGCAGCTGTGGATGAAAGCATTCCTAAGTCATGATCCCCTCTATCTTCTGTGTCGTCATGGCTCCCTCCACCTCCTCATTTAAAAATTCCATCAGCTTCAAGATGTGGCCTTCGGGAACCCCGTCTTCTGGAGTGGATGATCCAGCGTCTGACAATATCCACAGGGAAGGCCCATAAAATCTTTGGAGCCAACATTCTCCCGTAGTCATCAACCCTTTCACCCAAGGCCCGCAATGCTTGAATCCTACGATTACAATCAATATATGTCGTATTCAATGATTCAGGAGATGCAATTAATATAGGCTTCAACCCTTCTAAGTAGTCAAGATGGGCTTGTATGATTCTATTTTTGTTCCCATAGCGTGAAACAAGAATTCTCTCTGTCTCCTCATAGGCCTCTGCTGGAATGCCTTCAACCAAGTTCTTAGGCTCTCCATCCAAGTATCCACGCAGGAAGACATGTTTGTCGATTGCAGAGACTGATGGGTTCGTGTCTATTGAGGATTGAAATTGTTCCCAGAACCTTGACCACATCTCAACATCACCAGAGAATGGTTCCAGTCTAATGGCTGGTAGCTTGATAGTGTGAGTTACTGAAGAGGTTGATGGTTGAGCTGGAAAAGATAGAACAGGCGTCGCAGATAAGACAGGCGATTCGTTTAGTTTTTCTCCCATCACTCGTTTTGCTTTGAGGATTGCTCTCTTAGCGAGGTCCATATATTCTTCGCAACGTATTGCATCCTCGTTGTATTCATAATCAGACAAATAGTTATGAATTTTGTCATCAAGGATGGCAAGATCTCTCAACACTTCTTCAAGTCTTCACAGATTGTATGCACAATCATCTTGGGAAGTCTCGTCACTAATTGCGGCACTGAATTCATTGATTAAGCTCCTTTCTGTCGCCCGTTTCTGCCTGAAATTGTGTAGCTGCTGTTCAGCTTCGTCTGACATGACGAACAGCTGCAGTTCGTTAGTCAATCCTGATAGTTCTACAATTAGCAAAGAGATGGCACTGGTAGCGATGTTGTTTTTATGCAAATTTATAAATAGCGTAAGCGTTGTATTGCTTCACAGTGTATTATCACAGGTTACACGTATTTTAAAATAAAGCAATTGAAGTATGTGCTGCAATTAAATTATTGAATGCTTGTAATGTAGTAATCTCGCTATAGCGTCTGGAACTTACGTGTCGTACGTCCAGATAGAAGCTGTCATTTAATTTACTTCCTGTCAAATATCTTGGTAGCGAAGACAGCGTATGGAAGTGGTGCTTCTTACAACAATAAGCTTCTTATCCCGGGTTTGGGCACCATAAAATGTGTATTAAATACTATAAACAGACGTGCTTTAACTCTTTATTAAGCTCTCTGACTACAATGAAACTAATTATAAACAGAGTCCATAGATAACCGTAACTGCTAGTTCAAAGATAAAACATATTGCTCTTAATCTCCGACACTACCACCAAGGTGCACAATGGGAGACTGGATGATACTACCACACACAAATACAATTGGTCTGTACTACGTAGTTGTAGAGCAAAGTGAAATATAGGGACACACATGTCTTTGGTCAAAATACAAAAATGTTCTTCATCGACCAATTTCAACACCTACATCTCCCACAACCCCACAGCTACCAACATTCGACCAATGATGTGCACTATAGGTGACTACATTCTACTACCACACACAAACACCAGTGGCGTTGGGAAGTTTTGACTGAAAAGTGAAATTTAGGGACAAACGTGTCTTTGGTTGAAATACAGTGCCTCATGTCGATCACTTTGAAACACCATGGTGCACAATGGGAGACTCGATGCTACTACCACACACAAACATTAATGGTCTGCACTATATAGTTGGCAGCAAAGAGAAATATAGGGACACACGTTTTTGGTCGAAAAATGAAAATGTCCCAGATAGACCATTTTCAACCACCATATCTCCCATACCCCTACAGCTACCGGCATTCAGCCAACATTTTGCACAATGGGAAACAGGACTGTATGCATCAAGGGCTTGAACATGGTTAGAAAGGGACAACTCTGAAAACTGAAACAAAAGGAAACAAAGATCTTGAGAAAAATCATGGGTCCTGTCAAAGAAGAACGAAGGACCTATACCAAAAACTGGAGAGCATTACAACAGCCATGAGAAAAAGGAGATTAATGTTCTATGGTTACTTAGTTCAGATGGACAATCTTAGACTTACTTCCTAAATCTTCAACACCCTCTCTAGACACAACACAAAATAGAAAAGATCTCTAACAACTGGAAATTGACCCCAATGAAATTTACAACAGGGATGTTGATTAAAGCATCCGATTCACTCCAGACACTAACAGCCAAAACACTTCACCCAAGATCTGGGATGAAAGGTCCCAAGACAGAAAAGACAACCATAGTACAAGAATAAAGGAATACTGGTTAGAGATCCATAGAGGTCAAAACAAAAAAGAAGAATTACAGAACAATGACTTATCAGCAAACTACATAAGAACTTCAGTGCACCTACAATTTCATTCCCTCCATTTCAGCTGTAAATGTTCAGTCTTCTCAAGCAATGATAGGCATAACAAACGTGAAAAATCTCTGATCAAAATTTCTTACGATGTACTTATCTGCCGAGTTTATCATGTGATGATACATTTTTCGAACACTTACATACTTTATTCATATATCAGTTCTCATTCATATCACTAACCAATATTTTAACCCGCCATCTCAATCAAATTTATTTAAAGTATGATAGTTCTTAACCATTTTAATGTAATAGTAATTTATTTATAATCAGGATAAAATAGATCTTAAGTATGTACTAATGCTTGATCCAATTTACAAATAAAATTTTAAAATATCAATAATTTAAACAGGTATGTTAAGGACAAAGGAGGAAGGCTAACATTAATATTACAGAAGATGTGGTAAAATAAAAACAAATAAGCTTTCCTGTCTCTCTCTCACTGTAACATTATTAAGCTAACAACCAATATAACTAAACTCTATTACTTCTTTACTGTAATAAAACACCCTGTTGGCAAGTAAGGTCATTAAAAATATAGAAAAATGTGAATCATGCAAGTTTTGCACTAATATCTCTCTCTCCACCAGCAGAAAATGGACAAACATCTGAGCATTCTCATAGATATTGGAAAATTACCTAAAAATCACAATTCGCAAAAGCTGGTACAGAGGCAGTGGTGAAACCTCACTAGTCCACAAACTTTACACCAATAATCAGCATCAAGAAATAATGGTTTATTTGTTTGTTCTAATGCTCTACAACAGTACCTTCCAGTCCATGGATCATCACCAGTTCCGTGTATGATGAGCGTGTTGTAGGATGATGATGAAACATCAAGGCTACTGCGATTTGAGCTGAGATTTTCTTGCCCTTGAGGCTCTTGCCTAGCTGTATGCTTTATAACATATCTTTCTTCATGGCTCAGATTCTCATTTGATGTTGAAACATCTGTTTCGCTCCCACTTAGGCTCTGAGGAAAACTACCTATAATTATAGAATATGTATATGATTGTCGTATATATAAATAATACACATATCATAAAAGTGTGTCAAGAAATTTCAACATAAGAACACAGACGATCAGGAGTGTATAATGATGTGTTTCTGACAAATAAGATTATGATGATTAACATTTAAATTTATACGGTCTTATTTTTGATACAATTTAATTGTCATCGAGCACTTGTCACGGTAGTAATTTCTCTATACCCCTGCTTTCACACTTCATAAAATTTTCCCCCTTTCATGAACTTTCATTAAAATTCTTTCAGTGGTCTAAGTTAATTGTTCAGCATTTCCCTTGGCAATTTATTCCAGTCCCTAACTTCTTTAATTAAAAGAAAAATTCCCACT
This sequence comes from Vandiemenella viatica, assembly GCA_031002005.1. Classification (NCBI taxonomy): domain Eukaryota; kingdom Metazoa; phylum Arthropoda; class Insecta; order Orthoptera; family Morabidae; genus Vandiemenella; species Vandiemenella viatica. Next base: position 4,535,265 of record JARYHS010009186.1, on the reverse strand, counting down.
TCCTTACACCTGAAATCAAATTCCGTTTGCGGTTATAGTCATCTCTTCTCTTCCATATAACACTCCTGATTCTTCAACCAATACCAATGCAAGTCTTTCATAATACGTCCATAGCAGTAACCTCTTTATCACTTTGTATTGTGAGCAGAAAGAAAAATTAATCACCTACATAAAGCAACAGGATCATTTTTTATAAACAAAATAAAATATGAAAACATTACGTTTAATCAGGGCTTCTCATGAACAGAGATATTAAGGTATTTTGGAAGGACAGACTCTTACCTATATAGTGCAAACAATTTAACAAAACAAAATACTAAAGTAAATGATGAGGAAGATTGAGTTACACCAAGCTACTCTACCTTTTCTTCCATTTAACCAAAAGCTGCCTATTTTCATATCCTTATCAACTTATAAATATATCAAATCATCTGGATTTATGAGATTACAATAAAGACGTACATCAATGCTTATTTACTGTTTTAACTGTCACCTTATCTAGACCAAATATCTAGTTCAAATATAATATGATCTTTATTACTGTATCTGTCTTACAATTGATGTCCCCTCCCTCCACATCAATAGTTACCATAACCATTGCTCGACTCAAACAGTGTGTTCAACAGTTATGATGGAGGATGTCATCCAACCATACCAACTACCTAGAACAATTCAGAAAGTTGATTTCCCACAACTTCTACGATACTGTTTGCATTATTGCAAATAATAAGACTGATGTGAAAGCTGCAGAATCACTGATAATCCTCTCAATTGCAACAATAGTTGACTCTCCACCTTCGATAGAGAAACGCTTATATCCAGGAAATTTCATATGGAGAAACTGTTCGAACATCTCAGATTCGATCAAGTGCCTAAGTATCTCTGTTGTATATTAAAGATGAAAGACTCAAGAGTATGGTTCCTAGCATAGCTGATTCAGTGTTTTTCTTCTGAAAAATATGATACACCATTAATGCATCCAATTTTTATGCCCCCACACAATTAGAGGTTAGTGAGATGAGTACATAGCATAGTTAAGAGACTGAAATGTAGCCAGAAATATTTGAAACAACCAAACAAGCAATTAATAACAGCAAAGAGAGAAGCTAAAAATTGGTTTATGAAGAATATTACAGGTGCAGGTGGGCCACTGAACAATGCACCTAAACATTTCAATGGCTATGTTAGAAAACTTAGGTGAAGAGAAGGTATTCAGACAATTGTAGATAAGAATGAAGTTGAAGTTACTGAGGATTTGAAAATGGAACAACACCAGTAGGGTCTATCATCCGGAGTCTCCATGTAAGTAGAAATGAGGAAGCTACAAAATTTGAAACATATACTCAGGAAATTATGAGGGAATGAAGGAAAAAAGATAAAGAAAAAATGGCTGGTTTAGTTAATATTACTACATATGTATTTAAGATTGTGGGATATGATATTGTAGTTTACCTTGAAATTTTATTTAAAATGAGTTTAGAGTCTAGCAGCTTATCAGAAGACCGGAAAAGCGTCATAGTACGAGGCGTATTTTTTAAGTAATTAACGTTTTGTCACACCGTGGCTGCAACGCTACGGTCAGCGTTCCGCGCATGCGCACTGGGTACCTGCATCTCTTGCCTACACACTGACACCATTACAGTCTAATTCCTCCTTGTTTATGTTGTTCACTGAATGTTTAAGATGCCTCCGATAATCGTGAGTCCCACCAACTGTGAAGTACGGGCTGTTATAAGATTTTTGTGCTAAAGGCCTAAAACCAATCGATATTCATCGTGAGATCTGTCCAGTTTACGGACAAAACATTATGAGTGATGGAATGGTGAGAAAGTGGGTGAGAGCATTTAAAGATGGCCACACAAATGTGCATGATGAACAACGGAGTGGGCGTCCTTAGGTCGTTAATGAAAGTTTGGTGCAGAAAGTGGACAATAAGGTGAGAGAAAACAGACGTTTTACGATTTCCTCCTTATGTGATGACTTTCCTAATGTTTCTCGTAGTGTTTTGTATGGCATTGAGACCGAGCACTTGAATTACTGAAAATTGTGCTCACGTTGGGTACCAAAAATGTTAACGGATGTGCACAAAACCAAACGTTTAGGCAGTGCATTGACTTTCCTTAAGCGGTATCACAACGATGGTGATGATTTCTTAAGCCAAATTGCTACGGGCGATGAGACATGGGTGGCCTACATCACACCTGAATCAAAGCAACAATCCATGGAACGGCGGCATTCAGATTCACCCAAAAAAGTGAAGTTCAAGCAAACGATTTTTGCCCGGAAAATCATGTGCACAGTTTTTTGGGACAGAAAAGGAGTATTGCTTGTGGAATTTCTGCCTCATAATGAGACAAACAAGGCAGCAGCTTATTGTGAGACATTGAACAATCTGCACCGTTCAATTCAGAACAAAAGACATGGCAAGTTGAGCAAGGGCATCGTTTTGCTGCATGACAATGCCCGTCCACATGTGGCTAATCAGACCAAAGATCTCATCACATCTTTTCGATGGGAAACTCTAGATCATCCTCCGTACAGCCCTGATCTGGCGCCCAGTGACTACCATCTGTTCCTGCACTTGAAGAAACACCTGGGCGGTCAGCGTCTTGAAGACGATAACAGTTGTGATGCAGTGGTTAACAAGTCAGGCAGCAGACTTCTATGAGGAGGGTTTTCAATAACTGGCACTACATTATGACAAGTGCCTCAATATTGAAGGGAATTATGTAGAAAAGTGGAGTAAGGTACAGGCTTTTATGTAAAAATAAAATTATTGAGATATATTTGCACGTCTTTTTTTTAATTTCAAAACGGTACTTACTTAAAAAACATGCCTCATAGAAACAGTTCATAAGGGAGGAGTGACAAAAAGAGTTGAAAATTACAAGCCAATTCGTTTGACATCAGTGTAACTTAGTCCACAACCTGAAGATTGGTTGCATCCTCCCAAAACAGGCATACTAAGTAGGAATTGCATCCAGCAAAGCGGGATCCCGCATCTCTAGATAGTCTGGCGGATCCCGCACAAAATTAAGCGGAACCGTAATCTGCAAAATCCGGCGGAAACATATGTCAGTCTGTGCGATTCGCTGCCCCACTCGGTCTCTGTCGGATGTATTACCTGTTTGCCTGTACCCTTGCAGTTGGAATTTGACTCGTGATAATAAATGTTTCTTTTTGTTGACCTTTGTCATTCACAAGTAAATAAATTCAATTTTATGTATTCATTAAAACTTACGTTTGTTTTGAGTACACATTTCTATAATTTCAGCTACATTGCATATTTAGTATGATTTTCTACCTATATAGTAAGTATATTTTATGTGTTGCACATGTTACCTGAACTACACAGTCAAAGCTTTTTATTCACGATTTCATTATTTCCATTTTATGTATTTGCAGGTAAAGTAATTGTAACAACTTTCTGAATTTGCGGCTGAAAATTTGAAACTACTGTTATCGTAATTTTAACGATCGCATACCTATTGATTTAGCAGCTATCAAAAGGCAATTGTATATCCTTTGACTTATTGTTATTTTGGCCACCGTCTCAATGCGTTTGAGATACATGTTCTTTGATGAAAGCCGCCTGCTTACATGTGCTGCCCTGGCTTTCAATTATCCCTCTTAGGATCATTTGGTCAATCACCACAATACATTATTTTTGAGTGAATATCATGTTCTTTCAACTCCTTGTTATTATTTAGACTAAAGGCAAAAAAATTTATAATGAAATCTTCACGGCTGTATTGCCGAATTGTGTTGTAAAAACACCATATTTCGAGAGCTGGCTCTGTCGTCTTCCTTACGTGTCAAATTTCGTGGTTTTACAACGAAATCTGGCAATACATCTGTGAGAACTTCACTGCAATCAGACGCTGATAAAGTCTCCTTTCTTTTTAAAAGGTGTTACACCAATTAAAGCAAAACTGAAATACTTGACAGTCTACGTCTTGACAAGTAGTAATAACAATGAATCAACTATAAGATCAATCAAGGAATCGGGAGACATAATAATGAATCCCACAAGAACAATTCATGTAAAACTAGGCTAAGTCTCGTGCTTGTGCAGTGACAAAAAGTTATGAGATCTTGTTCTGAGCCAAGTCTACACTTTACAGAGTATATTCACTTCACTTTTGTGAAATAGAATGCTTTCTCTTGGTGTTATGGAACATTCATTTATTTAGCCCTTTCAGGCCCTGCACGCACAATTGTGCGTGTCTGGTTTTTCGCGCTTTATTTCTTAGTGATTCACGCTAGGAAGTTCAGGCCAGCACTACACAATCGTGGTGGGACCGTGGCAACGTGTGCTATGTGTTTTAGTTCCATGTTTCATCACTGGATGGCACCAGCAGCCGGTAAACTTTCAGTTCAGCTACAATGGCGGCAAGGAAGCGCGCGTACGAAGGTTTGTCTATATTGTTGTAATATAAATTGGATTTAGATCGTTTTAATGACATAGATCTATTGTAAATAGATCATTTTAAGTAATATCTCATAAATTGTTAGTTCTTTTAAAAATTATTTAAGATATAATCTGAAATATTAGCACATGCACAATTGTGCATGTTGGGTCTATAGACACGTTTTTGATAGCGGCATGTTGACAAAGTGTTGATATCCCCATCTGTTTTGAAATATGTAGCTATCATTTCTGAAAGCCAGATGATGCTATATGATTCTGTGATGTTATGTAATTCCTTTGAAAATCTCACATTCTGTTATTTGTCATAAACAGAAAATTAAAAATTAATTCCTGGTGCAATTTCAGCACCTCTGAGTGATTCTGCGATCGCTGATTTGCTAAACTCGTCAGATATAGAGGATTTGAGCAGTGATGATGATACCCTCGACTCCACTTGGCTCCAGTTGCAATGAGGAATATTGAAAACTCGTGGGAATGTTCGTCTACGTCGTCCTCATCAGGTGAAGATTTTGAAGAAACGTCTACTTCAAAATACGATGAATATGACATGCAACAATACCAAAACAAATGCCTAGAGAATATAAACGATGACCAGCAACATAAACAACAATCAATAGAACAACAGGAACAAGACGAACATATTCTGGCTACAGCTGCATCAGCAATGGTGAAAAATCTGGTCGTAGACATATTGGAGAAAGAGGCCTTTCCATCTCAAAATTCCACCTTCTGAAGATTAGGTAGAGCAAGTACATCTTGTTACTTATTTAGAGTAAAACAGAGATTTGTGTAGAATTTATTCCAAGAAAAAGTTTGATTTTGTTTGTTTCAGGATGTTGCTGAAGTTTCAACACCAGCAACTTACTTCCTAAATTACTTCAATGAGCAATTCTTATAAGAAGCTGCAGCATGTACAAACCTGTACTACATGTCTAAAACAGGACAACAGCTTGCAACAACCTCACAGGAATCAGAAAGTTGTTTTGGTGTGCACATTATAATGGGATGTGTATAATACCGTCGAGCAAGAATGTATTGGCAACGTGCTTTTCGCCTTCCATTTGTGGCGAATGCTCTTTCAAGAAATCGTTTTTTTCACATTGCGAATGGCTCTTCATGTTGTTGATATAAATAGTATTTCAGAAGACAAAAGGAAAACAGACTATGGAAAGTTCAACCTGCTATTGAAGCTGTGAGAGCCGTGTTCCTCAAACTGCCAAGAAACTGCGGACAGAGATTTTCTATTGACGAGCAGATGATACCATTTTGTGGTCGTTGCTCCCTAAAACAATATGTCCCAAACAAGCCCAGACCAACAGGACTTAAAAATTTCGTTCTAGCCACAAGCAGTGGATTAGTTCTGGATTTCCGAAATTTATCAAGGCAAGTCAACTCCTTTGCCACGAACAGATTTGGGTCTTGGGCCAGGAATTGTTCTGCGTTTATCAGAAACTCTTCCACAGGGAGCACACATTTCTTTTGATCGGTTTTTCACAACATTGGCTGTCCTGGATACGTTGAAATCAAAAGGACTGGAGGCGACAGGCACAATAATGAAGAAACAGAGCAAGGGACGTACATTTATCAGAAGAGAAGGCACTGAAACGTGGTGACATGGAAGAGTTTTGTCGAGATGACGACAAAATTGTTGTAGTGCAGTGGAAGGACTCCAAAGCTGTTACTCTTGGTTCAACTGCAACAGGATGTTATCCTGCCGAAACTGTTCGCAGATGGAGTAAAACAGAGCGGGAATATATCACGGTTCCATGCCCATCAGTTGTACGCAAGTACAATCAATCAATGGGAGAAGTTGATTTGTGTGATCAGCAGATGGAGGCATATCGTACACACATGAAAACTAAGAAATGGACACTGAAGGTTATTTTACATCTGATGGACATGGCCTGTGTGAATTCATGGCTTCAGTACAGGCATGACAGTAAAGCTAATGAAGTTCCACGAAAATACAAACTCGATCTTCTTGAATTCCGGATGGCAGTGGGGGAGATACCTCGTCTCATCACCAAGTGGAATGCCACACAGGAAAGATCATGACGAGAAAGAAGAAGACGAACAAACAGTTGAAACAAAAAGGTATAAACCATCATGTTCACCATGCATAGACAAGAGGCTGGACAAATTTGAACACTGACCTGTTGTTGATGACTTAAAATCTGCAAGATGTTGCCGCAGAAGTGATTGTAAACGGTGTACAAGAACAAGATGTGATAAATGTGATGTGTATTTGTGTTTGTCAAAAGATGCTAACTGTTTTCGCTTGTATCACATAAAGAAATGAGGATGAAGACATGTAAAGGAGAAATTGCGCATATCATAAAAAAATTGTAGTAAATGCCCAAACCGCACAATGGTGTGGGTCCAAAATTTTGGAAATTTTTTGAAAATAAATTTATTTTGATTTTGTAATGAATTACTGTGCATTTTTTATATCCTAAACGCACCAATTTAAAATAATTTCATATAAACTACAACCTTGGGTCTGAAAGGGATATATAAGGATTGATCGTTTAAAGATGTAAAACATTATTCTACTGTAGTAATAATCTTTGCCTTAATTAACTTGAGGAACCTGCAATCTTTGATGTTTATTAAGTCCGGCCAAATATGGCCACACAGAAGGCGGTTGAGGAGAATAGTTTAGAAATTAAAACGAAAAGTATCGAACAGACTCTCATTCCGCTAGTGAAACAGGTATGATAATTAGTTCCATTAATATTTAATCATTGCTTCGCGATTGAAAACCGCCGTTTCATTCAACAATTATTTGCACGTTTCGTGTGTTAGAATCGTATGGTGGGTGGGTGTGTACACTAACTTGCTGTCATCGAAGCCGTCCTTCACCCGCTGTATTTAGCGAGAGGTTCATATCAGTAGTACTTAGTGGAAAGAAAATTGTTTGTGGTAAGCCGCTTACTTTCTTTTACTATGTGGTTTGTCAGCGTGAATGAGAAAAGTTTCTGACTGAAGAAAATTTTCTGTTTCCGTGGTTCCAATTATTATTTTCTTCCATACATTGTTTGTGGCTATGTTTAATTAACGCGTGAATTAGTATGATCAAAACTTATGCTAAGTTGCACAGTAGGCGGCCTGTACATAATTAATGGTCTGCTATGACAGATTACAGCCACTTATACTCAATCTGAGGATTCTATGATAACCGTGGCGAATGGATTCTTCGGTAACACAATGAGACAAAAGTGAGGAACTAAATTTTTTGATATCGTGCTTAGTTCTCGAGATATACTGTCTGAAATTAGAGGCGGTTTGGTTTAAATGCTGCCTGTAACAGAAGAAAAATTTCGCCAAAGTTAACGAGTGGCCTTTATGTAAATCTAAAATGAAAAGTATTTTTTTTCGATATTTCGGTTAGTGCCTAAAATGTATTGCCTCAAAATTGAGATAGTTATGTGAGATGAGGACTGGGCCAATGAATTTACAATGTACTAGGCCTACATTCTGGACATGGATAATGAGTGTTTTGTTTTCTTGCTATCGGTCCTGAATCAGGAAAAACAAATGCCAAAGGCACAAGACACTATACTTCTAGCCATTTTTTGACAGTTGATATCTTGATAACGAAGTGAGATATCAAAAATTAGCATTCTTTCGATTTGTCTTGTCGAGTTATATAAGAATCAATCATCAAATTGCGGCGCCACTGTTATGATAGTGCTACCTGAGCAAATTACCATCATTGATTATATTTTACTCCTAGGTTCAGTTTTTTTTGTTTCTTCTTTCATCGCTAAGGCATTAATTGCCAGTCTTTGATGTTTCGAAAATCGTATGCTGCTCCCAGTCTCTGGAGTACAATATAAAATGGCAAATGTAAAAATAGACTGGATGTATGCTGCATGGTAGTCTAATATACTGAGTAACATTTCACTGGTTTAGAGGAATACACGATACTACTAATTATGCGATACAAAGAAATAAAGTTACAACTTGTGATGTTATTGCATAGCTAAACTAATAGTATAATTTACATGGAAAAGAAAGGGAAAATACACCTAACACCCCTTTTCAAGTTAGCAGAGATCTCTGTTAACTTGAAAAAGAGGTTTACACCAAAAATATTGTTTTTTATTTGTTTCTGTGGTGTTTTGTGTTGCTGCTGCCCTCCTCCCTTCAACTTTGGTGAGTGTTGGGTGTATTTCCCCTTTCTTTTCCATGTAAACATTGCCTCGCGGCATTTTTTTTCCTTTCATTGTTACCTATAATGGTATAATTTGTTTCTCTTGACCCAGTTTCCTCATTCCATAATCAGACTGTTAGCCAAATAACCAATTTTCACAATTAATGTGTATTAAATTAATTTTCCAGATATTGCCATGTATGTGTATACTTTTTTTTACCTCATTATACAGGATTATTATAAATGATTCTTTGGGTTTCAAAACAGTGTGTCTTGAAAAGTACACAACCTACAAAGATGAGCGATACATGAAAACGTACTTAAATTCGCCAAGTTTAAAAGCTCACTTGGTATCTGGTAAGCATGCTACATGGCAACAATAGACAAGATGGTGGAAAAGCGGGAGAAGAGATTTTGTGTGTTAGAATATGCAAAGTGTTCTTCAGTTACGCATGTGCAGCGAAAATTCATACAAAAAAAAAATGGAAAAGCTGCACCTAGATACCAGAGCAGTGTGCGTTGGTTTCGCCAGTTTTGTGACACTAGTTGTCTGTGTAAATGGACCAGCACGTGGCGACCACGTGTCTCAGGAGAAACTGTGAAGTGCGCGAGACAGAGCTATGTGCGCAGTCCACAGAAACCAACTATTCGCATTGTGTGGAAAACAGTGTGGAATGTTTTGCAATTCAAACCCTACGGTGTTCAATTCGTACAGCACCTGAGCCCAGATGATTATTGCAGGGTCCCGTGTCAATTCGACCAGGCCATGACACGACACTCACTGACTCAGATTTTGATGAAACTTGGAAGTTTCTGTACAGAAAAGTATGCACATCAATTTTTTCTTCTCTATCTGGTTTAGTTTTCATTTTACAGCCAATTGAAATTTTGAATGTTTGATACATTCCTAATTCTAACAATTATGATCTTTGATTGATAATAATTTATATTTCATTTATTTTTTAGTCAATTTTGGAAATTTACAGTAATATTAATGAAAACATTAGGATTCCAGAAAAAAATTCGAAATAATATTTTAAAAATAGAAAAAAATATTTTTCATGTGTTTTTTTTTTTTTTTGCTGAAAGTAGCTATGTAATACATTAAAGTCTCTTATCAACCAAAGGTAATATAATAACCCCAAAAATTCTTTTTTCCTAATGATATTAGAAATGTGCTCTGTTTCTAATTTTTTTAAAAAAAATTAATGGCTTTTTCATTTATTTTTTACATACTTTTAAAATTAAATATATTTTTTGAAAAATTTTCATTATCCAATGTATTTACTTAGTTATATATTATTTGCTGGAAAAACACAATTTTTAATGTGTTATTTTATTAAACATTGAGCATCTATCAGATCAGCATGTTATTTATTTACAAAAGATTTTTTTATTTTCTTTTTTTTTTTCTCTGGGATATTAATTCAACTTTATTTTTTCCCAACTAATTTTATGTAATATGATGATTAATATTTTATTAACCTTTATGTGGATTTGACAAATAGAAAATGCTTTTACAGTAGAGTCCTGCTAATCTGAACTAATTGGAACTACTTGTTCAGATTAGCCAGAATTACAGTGACCAGTTTCTGGAATGAAGTATATCAAGCATATAAGTAGGTACACTATGGTAACAATTGGAAACAAGTGAGGGGACAGTGGCTCACTCTCACTCCCTCCCTTTGTTGTTGAGATGTTTGACCTGTTAGAGGTCAGTGCACTGTCAGCCGGCTCGCAAACTGCTCAGTTAATGTAATCGTAGCCTTCCGCAGCCAGAGTCAGTTGATTCTTGGCTGTCCGGGTGGCGCTGCGTCATATTTCTTGTAACCGACGTTCGGACCCTCATTCTGTGGTCTTATTCCAGGGCAGAACTGGAATAAAACGACAAGAAATATGACACGGCACCACCCAGACAGCCAAGAATCAACTGCACGGTTAATGTTAGCTATCGATCGCTGGTACGCTTGACAGTTGTATTGTATGCATTCGGGTGTAGTCTATTGTTGTCACGAGTAAACGGAAACGTACAACGTTAACTCTCAAAGAAAAATTGGATGCTTTGAAGTGGTTAGACAATGGTGAGAATGTATCTAAACTGGCGACGGAACTGGGAGTTGGTAAGGCAACCATTTGTGATTGGAAGAAGAACTGAGTAAAGCTTGAACAGTCATGTCCAGCGTCTTCGGGGAAAACATTTAAAATTTGGCAGACTTTGAAACAGTCCCAGTACGATAAAGTGGATGATGCTCTTTTCTTTTGGTTTACGCAGGAAAGAGAAAGGGGAACTCCTGTGAGCGGACCAATGGTTCAGGGAAAGGCTTCTTACCTAAACAAGTTAATTAATGGTGGTGTGTCTGTACTGTGTAAATTAAAATTGTGTGTATGTACAGCTGTTAACCACGCAATTAAGTACAGTATGAATTCAATTTTCCTTAACTGTCTTTTAATTCTTTTACCATTTTTCATACTTAGACTAATTTTTTGCCATGTTCGGATTAGCAGGACTCTGCTGTATGTATATGTATAGAATGCATAATATTTAAGAAAAATTTATCTAAAAAATACCATAACAGAAGGTTTTTGCTATTAATTTCGGTTGGATTTTTTCCCCAGATATGGTACTATTTAAGTTCTTTAATCTGACTCCTCCTTTCTTGGATCATCCTCATACAGTCTGTAGGGAATTGGTAGACTTTTCCAGTTGGTGTTGCTGGAGGGTCTGTAACAGCAGGCAGATGTGGAATTGGCACAGGGCAGATATCTTCTCACTTTTACTAATAAAATGACGGCGAGTGTCCTTGAGGATGCAAAAATTTAATTGTAGCATTCCCTTCTTCTCCATTGCTGTCTGTAACAATACCGAAAATTATCATACATGCAAGCAACATAGCATGCAATGTATAGCTCATTTATTGTGTTACATATGTTGTGCATTTGTTTCCCATCTTGTAAGTTAAACTGCTTTTGTCATCACTGCTGATTCTTCTAGCCTTCACAGTTCTTGTATTGTCTAGTGGTTTAAAGTTGTGGAAACTTCTTGTTCCTGGAATTGTTGTAACATCTTTGAAACGATTTTCATGATTAGATCGAATAAAGTCTACAGATTCAATTTTATGAATCTTTGTATACACGAAAAAGACTTTAATATAAAAGGCAAATGGTAATTTTTTGCCATTAGTCATGGCAAAACTGAATGTGATGGGATTGGAGGAACGATAAAAAGATTAGCTAGAAAAGAAAGGCTCCAAAGACCTTTAGAAAAACAAATGACACCAAGCGATTTTTTTTCATTTTTATAAGTTTAATATTGCAAAAATAAATTTTTATTTTATTTCTAATGACTCTGTAGACTTTTTTCGATCTAATATCGAAAAACATTTTAAAGATGTTACAACAATTCCAGGGACAAGAAGTTTCCACAAATTTAAGCCACTAGACAGTACAGTATGGAGGCTAGAAGAATCAGCAGTGACGACACAAGCAGTTTAACCTACAAATTGAAAGACATATGTAACAGTAAACTAGCTATACATCGTATGCTATGTTGCTTGCATGTATGATAATTTTTGGTTTTTTGAGATTGTTACAGACATCGGTGAAGAAGAAGGGGACGCTACAATTAAATTTTTGCGTCCGCAGGGGCCTGGTACGCAAGTGCCAGATGCGGATCTGGCGAACCCGCGATGCCTGAGCTGGAAACTTCTGGGTGCCACAAGATTCCCACGCTGTAAACTCCTGCCACGCTTCAACGACCACTGTAGGGTGTCACGGTGGAACATTGTGTGTCTACGAGGAGGAGGATCTTGACTTCATCACCCGGATCATGAGGACGGAACAAACCTCTATATATATATAAAAAAACTCAACCTCAAGGTGAATAACATGCCAAGGAGGTGGATGGGTGGTGAGGCAAACTACCCGCTAGCGTTCAACCTCAGGGGGCATCTGCCGCACCCTTGTTGTATTGGGCTTGGTGGTGGGACGTGGCGGCTCCACTTCACTCGACATGTAATTCCTCTGAACTTGTGGAACTAAATATCAAAAACCCAAAAAACTTCTCCCTCTACCCGCAGCTTGGGCACGCTGTAGGGAATTCAAACTCAAATGTCCAAAGAAGTGCCTAGCAGGTGAGAGTAGAAAGCTTGAGATGTTGGATTCAGGTGACAGGAAGGAGTATCTTATTGATAATACCTTTGTTATTATGTCAAGGAAGGAGGGATCCTCAAGAAGGTGTCCCCCTTCTACATGCAGAAAGGATTAGAAGGTCTTGCTGGGACTCTTAAATCATTCAAGAAGCTGAGGAATGGGACTCTGCTGTTGGAAACATCCACCCACAAGCAGGCTGTCCTCCTCCTTAAGTCTGAGAAGCTCTGGGAGTTCGCAGTAAAGTGCGAACTCCATAAATCTCTAAATTTGAGTAATGCCATTGTCACCCATCAGGACCTAATCGATTTAGAGACCGAGAAACTTCTTAAGGAGTGGTCAATAGAACATGTGGTCGAGGTTTGCCAGATCACACAAAGGATTAACGGCAGTCTTGAGAAGACAGCCACCTTCATCCTGTCTGACCTTGCCAAAAGCTATCAAAGCTGGCTATTTGAACCTCAATATTTGTCTGTATGTCCCGGACCACATGCACTGTTTTAAGTGCCAGCAGTTCGGGCATACGACAGCGACTTCTAAGGGCAACCCCACCTGTGGGAAATGTGGAAAGGCTGCACACGAATCGGGCAGTGGTTGTACTCTCCCATGGGTCTCATCCAGCAGGGAGTGTCGAGTGTACATTGATGAGAAGGAGGTACAGGAGTTGAAAACCAAGGAGCGGTTTAAGGCACTTGTCTTTGCCACAAGCTTCGCAAAACCTTGTCAACTCCCATCAGGTAGGAAAGTGTTGCTACACAGACGTCCTTTGCAGGTATGGGCATGAGTACAACGTGCTCATGTCAGTGCAAATGTGGCGCCAAGTCCTTAAGGTCATAACTCTGAAGACCGCGGACATCGGTAGTAACACATCTCAACCCTGACCACAAGGACACCCGGATTACCTGTTCCACCAGCAGAAGCACAGCCATCCATTGCAGAACCTAGAACCATAGGACCCATTGCAGCAGCAGCAGCTGCAGAAGAACCAATGGCATCAACATCCATCACTAGCAGCAGATGGCAAATTGTGCAAAAGGTTCGGGGTCCGAAATTTAAACATTTGGACCCAACTATGTTTGTGAAGTCTCCTTCCTCTTCCCCACCAAGACCCTCAACTGGCAGGGAAAGGAGTGGGGCAAGGCCTCGGTGGAAAAAAGATCCACAAGTTTTTGAGGCCTTCTCCCAATCTGATCCGTCTTTGGATCCTGAAAACGAAGGAACGTTGGTGGAAGAACCTGATCCCGTTCCTCAGCAGCCACTGCCCAATGGAGCCACCCGAATCTGGGCGGGCAAAATTAAATAGGTAGGACGGCTCCCATACTTCAGTTGAACGTCAACAGCTATCAGGCTCACAAAGAGGAAATCCAACTCTTAGCATGGTCTAATCTATTGTGTCTCTGTCTCCAAGAGACACATTTTAGACCATCACACCAGCCAGTGCTAACAGGTTAAGACATCTATAGAAAGGATGATACCGACGGTGATCAAGCGAAGGGAGGAGTGGCTGTGTTCATCCAAAACATTGTCCACTCTGAAACTGTTTCTCTCACCTCTACCCTAAAAGCAGTAGCAGTTAGGATATGTGGTCATATCCAACTGACCATATGCTCTAACTACCTGCCACCCAGCACGTCCGTTGTTTACAACGATTTGCCAGACATTTTGTGGCAACTTCCTCAACCATTTCTCCTTCTGGAATATTTCAATGCCCATAATGGATTGTGGGGTTCCACCACCAACTGCCCCAGGGGTCGAGTGTTTGCTGCATTAATAGAGCAGGAGGATATATGTATCCTCAACACTACTTACAGTTCGTCCCCTGCCATTGACCTTTCGTTGTGCTCTCCCTCTGTTACAGACTCCATGCATCGGAGGTGGTTCATGACCTTCATGGAAGTGACCACTTCCCAATACAGATGCGTATAGAGTTCGGACATACAGGGGGAAACATCAGACTGAAGTGGAATGCCAGCAAAGCCAACTGGCAGCTCTTCTGCCGTTCAGTTGTCCTCCTAGCTTACAAGATAGTGGAAAAGGCGATTCACTTCACAGAAGTGATTCATAAGGCAGCTGACGTTTCTATGCTGAAAAGCTCCAGAACGCTGCTACAGACGCCTGACCCCCAGGGGTGGAGAAGGGCATTGTGATATTTTAGGTTGTAACCAATGGCTAACAACCTTGCTGCGTTCCGTATTGCAAGACCTAAGGCACGTTGCTTAGTTAAGGAGAGCAAGAAAAGGTCGTAGCAGGACTTTGTGAGAACAATTACCCGTACCACAATATTGTCATAAGTATGGGATTCGATCCGCCATATATCCAGAAGGGTCTCATGCATGCCAGTAACTGGGTTACTGGATCACGGCCGTGTAATCACCAACGAATGAAGCATCGCGCAGCTTATGGCAGAGAACTTTGCTGCCATCTCTTCGTCTGCTAGTTTGGACCCAATGGTTCAGCAGTGACAAATTGCTGCTGAAAGGCACGTTTTATGCTTTGGCTCGTCGGACTCCCTTACTTATAACAGCCCTTTCTCTTTTTGGGAATTGGAGTCTGCATCCCTGGGCCTGATCTGATTCAGTACCAGATGCTGAGACATCTTGCAAATGATGCTAAGGAGTTCCTTCTGGATATTTTTAACCATGTATGGACCGAGGGACACTTCCCCGACTCTTGGAAAGTCACAACGTTAATCCCGTTTTTAAAACCTGGCAGAGACAAGATGTCGCCAGGTAGCTATCGTAGTATTGCACTGACAAGTTGTGAGGGCAAGACGCTAGAGCGGATGGTTAACCACTGCCTCGTCTGGTATCTGGAGTCTCAAAATTACCTGAGCCACTTTCAGTGTGGATTCAGGAAGTTCTGTTCCACCATGGACAACCTAATTTTGCTGGAAGCGGCCTTTCTCTGCAGCAAACACCTTGTAGCCGTATTTTTCGACATTGAAAAGGCCTATGGTTCTACCTGGCAGCATGTTATTTTCATTCAACTACATGAATGGCGATTCAGGGAAACCTACCCCATTTTTTAAAATCCTTTTTATCGGGACGTTGCTTCCGGTATTGAGTTGGTCGGGAAGTGTCAGAACTTTTTGTTCAAGAAAATGGTGTTCCTCAAGGGTCAGTTTTAAGTGTGACCCTTTTTGATATTGTGATTAACAACATCTCAAGCGTAATAAGGATTCCTATTTGGTACTCCTTATATGTAGATGATTTTTTAATTTTTTGTGCATTGTCCAGCCTCTGAAGGATTGAGTGGGCAACTGCAACTCGCGTTGAACAGGCGTGATGAATGGTCAGTGCACACCGTTTTTCGTTTCTCAGCAGAGAAAACCCAGTGGTTACTTTTTACTTGTAGTACAAATCTTTTACCAGAAACTCACCTTACCTTGAGGAACACCATTTTACTGAAACCATTCGGTTTCTGGGCCTCATTTTAGACAGGAGGTTAACGTGGCTGCCGCATCTTAGAGATGTGAGAGCCAGAGCCTCGAAAGCCTTAAATGTTTTAAAATGTTTGTGTGACAGATCATAGGGCACTGACTACTCATGTTTGCTGCAATATTATAGAGCCTTTGTACAGTCAAGGTTTGAATGCGGTTGTATAGTATACGGCTCCGCACGGGACATTTATCTGTGCATTTTAGATAGTGTCCACCATGCAGGAATCCAGCTCGCCACGGGTGCCGACTGCACCAACCCAATATCCAGCATTTGTGAAAAGTCTGGCAAGCCGCCTCATTCCATCCACCAGCATCTCCTTATGGTGAGACACTATATACATATTGCCGAAATTCCTGGCAGTCCCGTGTATGACGTAGTTATTCATTCTAACCTCGAACAGCTTTACACCAACCACCAGAGAGCAACCAAACCAGTCAGCTACTGTACAAAGGCTATTTTAGAAGAATATGGGTTCGAATACCCTCTTTTTATCACCAGGATTGGAGTAAACCTCCTCCCCGGCTTTTAAAAAGTAACTCACCATATGAAGTACATCATATGCTGTGATTCCGTCAGCTGTATTCAGGCGTTAGTAAACATGTACACAGCAGACCGATTTGTCCAGGATATACAGGACCCCCCCTCCCCTTTTTCGCTTCAAACCTGTAAAAAGGGGGTTTTATTCTGCTGGGTACTGGGCCTTGTGTAAATCGGACAGAACGAGGCAGCCAATGGAGTTGCCAAGTTAGCCTGTGACAATGTCAGAATCGACTTCGCTCCAGTCCCGAAGTCGGACCTTGCCTCGCTGGTAAAAGGCATGGCAGAGGCAGTGGCTGCAAGTCGAACCGACCGTTCAATCATAGAGCAGCTCCTTCCAACAGGCGAGGAGGGATGAGGTTCTTCTTACTCGCCTCCATATAGGACACTGGCTTCTGATGAATAGCTTTCTTTTCCGCCGGGAGGACCCACCGGAATGTGATGCCTGTGGCGTATCTATGACGGTGTGCCACATTTTATCTGATTGTGTGTCATTTTTAGACTTATGGGCAGATGTCCCTTATTTTAAACGGCGACATTGACAATGTGGCTACGGTTTTAAAGTTTTGTGTATTGGCCGATCTCGTCCCAAAACTTTTGGTCAGATCGGCCTAGGTTTTAGGTTGGGTTGATGGCTTTTTACAACCTTCAACCCAAGAACTATGTTATGTTTGACATTTTATATCTGGCTGGCCCTTTTAGAGCCCGACAATTTGTTGTTTTAATCTGGTTGTCCCTTTCACAGCCATATTTTCAGTTTTATATTTTATTCTGCTGTCCGTGTGGCCGACCCCATTACAGTCGGCCACACGGATGGCAAGTGAGTTTTATTCCACGTTGTCACTCGAGGTATTAGTCAGGGATCTAATAACCACTATGTTAACACGCCCTAAATCCCGAAGAAGAAGTAAATTTTTGCATCCCCAAGGACCCTCGCCATCATTTTATTGCCAAAGCAAGAAGATATCTGCCCTGTGCCAATTTCACATCTGCTTGTTATAGACCCTCCAGTAACATCAACTGGAAGAGTCTTATCAATTCTCTACGGACTGTATGAGGATGATTGAAGAAAGGATGAGTCAGATTAAAGAACTTAAATAGTACTATATCTAGGAAAACATCCAATGGAAAGTAATAGCCAAAAATCTCTGTTATGGTGTGTGTGTGTCGGTATTCTACTGTTGTTATTATGAATTTTATTAATTAAACTTCTTATTGATTTGTCAATTTTAGTTTTTCTTATCAAGGGTGCTTTCAAAAACTATGACTTTAGATATTTGAAAATTAAATACATAAAACTTTATTCTATGGAAATACTGAAATCCGACATTTATTTTACCCAGATATTAACATTACAACAAGATGACAAAATTAATATATTTATAACATACAAAATCCCACAAAAACATTTAATTACTCAAAAACGGGAAACGTGAGAGCACAGTACTTTTCTTATTGTTGTTGTACCGACTAGTCTCAGTTCAAATTATTGTTCAAGCAGAGATTTATTTTGATAGCATTAGCTAATAGGCTTATGGGTACAGATAGTATGCAGTGTCTGCGAACAGATACCAAAATGGTCTTAACATTACCGTTTTCTGATGGCTAATTCCACAAAACAACTCCGCTCGCAAAAACACCGGTATTCTCCCCGGAGTACGAAAACCAGTTTCACGGCACGTGCAGGTCCGCCGTCGTAATGCAGGCCGTGCTTCTCCTTACTCTAGTGACCAACAACAGCGTTGCCAAAAGGGAGCACATCCCTCCAGTGGGCACACTCGGCACCGTGGATACATAAAAGGAAATGTAGCAACATATAATCTGGTTAAAATACCATTTACGCTACAGTGGCTGTCCATACATCTCCACACACACAAACTCTCACGCTGCTTTTCCTATCACCATATTATGAGAATGTAGTACACCCGAATGTATGAGTCTACTACAATATAAGCATTTTCTATTTGTCAATAGAAAAGAAATAAAAAAGCCATTAATTTTTTTAATGGCAAAACTCATTTCTAAGATCATAGGAAAAAAGAATTTTTTGGGTTCTTATATTCCCTTTGGTTGATATTGACTTTAACGTATTACACACTTTCAACAAAAAAAATTATGAGAATTATTTTTTTCTATTTTTAAAATATTACTTGGAATTTTTTCATATTTTTTCTGCAATTCTCATGCTTTCATTAATATTACTGTAAAGTTTCATAAAAATCAACTGAAAAATAAATGAAATATAAATTTTCAGTCAAAAAGCAGAATTTGGAAAATACCGAACATTCAAAATTTCAATTGGCTGTAAAATGAAAACTAAACCAAATTGAGAACAAAAACTTAATGTGGATATTTTTCTAAATAAGAGGACTAAACTCAAGAAGTTTCATCAAAATCTGTGTTGGTGGGTGTCAAAATGCCTTTTTTTTTCAATTGTTTTGGTTGAATTCACATGGAATGACCCTGCAGCCATTTTGATTTTTGTACCTGAATGCTGGAAGCTATGGAAAATGACAAGTACGGGGCAGGGAACTTTGTATTCAGCGACAAGACGACTTTTCATTTGTCTGGAAAGGTAAATCATCACAGTGCGAGAGTGTGGGGTGCCTTGCCACATACATTTGTGTAGCCTGAAAGCGATTATTAAAGACATAGCTGTACGGGCCCTTTTTCTCACGGAGCAAAGAGTGACGGCATCCGTTTACCTGTGTTGCAGGTGTGTCGTTTCCACAGCTGACTACTGACTCCTCCACATTCATCCTACAACAGGACAGGTCTCCACCTCACAGAAGTACAAATATCAGCAACTTTCTCAACAGAGAACTGCCATATCGCTGGTCCGAGTGATGTTCCTCTGTTGTCTTGGTCTGCCAGGTCGCCAGATCTGACCCAATGTGGTTTATTCTTGTGGGGTCCTGTGAAGTACAGGTTTATGTACCCCCAATGCCAACAACACTGCAAGAATTACAGTAACGGATCACTGCTGCTGTGACGGACATTGATAGAAACATGCTATCGAACGTATGGATGGAACTGGATTACCATTTTGCCGGATGACTTAGTATACACACATCTTTTCACATATCACTCATCTTTGTAGGTAAAATACTTTTCAACACACAATATTTTGAAATCCATTGACTCATTTAGGCTAACCATGTTCATTGGCGATAAGTTTACTGATTATACTAAGAATTTCGAAATACTGTGTACTATTTTCAGATACGGATAGTATATAGTTATTGCATTTAATCCTTATCAGTGATATCAAGTTGTGCGATATTGCTAGATGTGCTTTCTTCTGCACCAGTTTTCCGTATAAATATAATATTCTTCATTGTAGCCAACTTTAATCTTCAAAAGACTCTGTAAAAATTTAAGATATCACTGACTCGGGCATTGCACCATCCAGAACTGTTTTCAGTAATTTGGTGCATATTTAATGGTACATTTCCTTTTTATTATTTCGAAAGTAATTCTTTTTTGCTGTCATTAGTTTCTTGACTGATCCGGTGCAATTCTCCAACTCTTCATATCCTGGGCCAACCTCTTCATTTCAACATACCCCTTACAACCTATGTCCTTAATTATCTGCATTATAGATTCAAATCTCTGTCTTCATTTACAGTTCTTACCTTCAACTGTTCCCTTCCACTAACCATTTAACCAATCCCGCATTTCTTAAAATGTGACTGGCCATCCTGTGTCTTCTTTTTGTAAGTCTCTTAAACAAATTTGTTTCCTCACCCATCATTTCCAAAACACTATAAATATTGTTCTCGGGTGACTCGCTGAGTTAAATACACTTACAAGTGCACAAAATTTCGGCGATCTGATTCCTTGTTGCCATCTTCTGGTGAACTGCGGTCGATAACGTGGAATGTTGTTGAGCCAGACCAGACTCGTCCTGCTGCACTATGATTGGTCAGCTCTGGAACCAGTCGTAGAAGGCGTCAAGTCTTGTTGTAACTTGATTTCATACCATGTTGGAGCCACTGCACGATTTTATGTCCCTGATCGCAAGGACTGTAGCAGACGGGTCAAAAGTAATTGCTCGTTTGACGGAAATATTGGAAAGCAAAGCCTCCACCATTAATTGCTTATCCATCTGCTGTATCAAAACAGATCCATTGCGGGCCAGCCTAATATGCACGTGATTGGTCAGATTTGGAACCAATCATAGCTGGGATCCTATCTCGCCACATCTCAACGATAGTTCAGTGGAAAAACAGAAGGCATAGCCTTCGCCATAAGCCTCTCAGTAATGCATGAGCCACAAATTGCTCGCTCCTATTACTAGGGAACTCTCTGTCGATCAGGACGTGCGATGTCATGCGTGTCCCAGCTGCGTTGTCGACGAATAGTATTGATGAGTGGTGTCCAAGCTTCACTCAGCTGGTACCCGCTGTTGTGGTTGACAAGGTTTGATGCGAGTCGAATTTGTACTGCTTCAGTAAGAATGCTGTTCCAGAAGCTCCCAGTAAGCGCCAGTACTCTGATATTTTCTAAATCAAAGCCATGACCCTGTTCAAGGCAGTTTTCCACCACCGCAGACTTGTCATTCTGCCCCAGACGAATGTGCCGAGCATGTTCTAGACAACATTGGTGAACACACTGTACCGTCTGGCCAATGTAGCTCTTTCCACATTCACAGATGCGATATACCCCCAGAAGTCCGCAAAGCAAGGTTATCCTTGGGGTAGCGCAATATGTTCTTTACTTTCGGTGGCGGTAGGAAAACGGTCTTAATTCCAGGTTTTGCTAGAACTCATCCTATCTTTGATGTCGTAGCGCCAGTGTACGGCAAGAAGGTGAGACGATTAGGTGACTCTTTGTTGGTGTTGTTGAGTTTACGTCTCTGCTCTCGGAATGCCAGTCTTATCCGATTATCAGTGTACCCGTTGCATCGAAAGGTTTGACCCAGATGATTCAATTCCCCGGGTAGGCTGTCAGCATCACTAATCGCTCACACCCTATATATAAGCGTGCTGAGTACTGTCTTGCGCTGTGCTGCGTGGTGATGGCTATTTGCGTTCTGGTACAGGTTTGTGTGTGTCGTTTTCCTATACACAGAGTGTCCTAGAGATCCTTCTGGTTTCCTTTCTATAACAATGTCTAAGAAAGGCAGACGTCATCCTTCCACCTCCATCATAAACTTGATGTTTTCGTTATGCTATTCTGGTGATTGAGAAAAGCTTCCAGGTTGTCCCTGCCGTGTGGCCAGACTACAGAGCTCCCATGAAGCCCAGCGCTATCTAACAATATGTAGATAACACCTTTCTCGTCTGGCCTCATGGCAGGTACAACCTGGAAGCTTTTCTCCATCACCTGAATAGCATAAACGAAAACATCAAGTTTATGATGTGGGTGGAAGAAGGACAACTGCCTTTCTTAGACATTCTAATAGAAAGGAAACCAGACGGATCTCTAGGACACTCTGTGTATAAAAAAACTGACACAGCCATCATCATGCGGCACAGCGCAAGACGGTACTCAGCACGCTTATACATAAGGCGCGAGCGATTTGTGATGCTGACAGCCTACCCGGGGAACTGAATCATCTGCATCGAACCTTTCGATGCAACGGGTACACTGATAATCAGATAAGACTGGCATTCCGAGAGCCGAGACGTAAACTCAACAACACCAACAAAGAGTCACCTGATCGTCTCGCCTTCTTGCCGTACTCTGGCGCTACGACATCAAAGATAGGACGAGTTCTAGCAAAAAATGGAATTAAGACTGTTTTCCTACCACCACTGAAAGTAAATAACATTTTGCGCTACCCAAAGGATGGCCTTGCTTTGCGGACTCCGGGGGCATATTGCATTAGCTGTGTATGTGTAAACAGCTACATTGGCCAGACGGTGTTCACCAGTGTTGTCTAGAACATGCTCGACACATTCGTCTGGGGCAGAAAGACAAGTCTGCGGTGGCAGAAAACAGCCTTGAACAGGGTCATGGCTTTGATTTTGAAAATACCAGAGTACTGGTGCATACTGGGAGCTTCTGGAACATCATTCTTACTGATGCTGTGGAAATTCGACTCGGGTCAAACCTCGGTACCAGCTGAGTGAAGCTTGGACGCCAGTCATTGATACTATTAGTCAACAGCACGGTTGGGACACGCATAACACGGCACGTCCAGATCAACGGAGAGTTCCTAGTAATATGAGCGAGCAATTTGTGGCTCATCCATTACTGAGCAACTTATGGCGAAGGCTATGCTTTCTGTTTTTCCATTGAACTAAAGTTGAGATGTGACGACAAGGGACAAAAATATCATCATTTCTTAAACTTCTTTTTACCTTCCTTGATAACTAACCGAAATCGGTAAACGAGGTATCATTTTAAATACCAAGGTAGCTGCTTTG
The DNA here is from genome assembly GCA_031002005.1 of Vandiemenella viatica. Lineage (NCBI taxonomy): Eukaryota > Metazoa > Arthropoda > Insecta > Orthoptera > Morabidae > Vandiemenella > Vandiemenella viatica. The sequence continues at coordinate 4,512,180 of JARYHS010009186.1, read as the reverse complement.
GTCACACTATATTTTATAAAAGGAATTTTTTAGAATTCGACCCTTAAGGGACAAAAGTGTCAATATTATTTCTACATCGTGTTTTTTTTTTTTACCTTTGATACCTAGCCGAAATTGATAAATATCATATTGTTTTAAAGATTACGGTTTCAAGTTAGTTAAAATCATAAATTAAGAAAGAATTTTTCGGAATTTGGTGCTTAAAGTGGTAGCGCGTACGAGAAAGTTTAGAGCCAAATCCCTAGATTGCAGCAGCAGATATCACAGAGATGTCAATAAACTTTTTTTATTCAATAAGTAGCTTTTCCGATATTTTTTTGTTTGTTGCGGAAACACTTTTGTTTTGCCATGCAATTCCAATGTAAACATTTTATTCGCATAGCAACAAATATCACAGAGTTGTTGATATGTTGCGTGCATTTTGTTCAGGTTGGTTGTATTCTGTTAAAGTCGGTGACAGTTTGTCTTAAATAAAGAGTGTTTTAAATTTTCCAACTATTTCATAACATGTTGTAAGTATTTTGATGCGTACTTATTACACTAATATATATATATAATAACAATGAAAAAAAGACGCTAAGTAGCGGAAAGGAATCAAATTAGGATAGGGAAATGAGCCACCACTTACCTTTAGATGATGGATGTGGTGCGCGAACACACATAAAAGACACAAATACAAACAATAAAGAAATTTTCGGGAAAAAAACCCTTCGTCAACAAGAGAACATTATGAGAGGTGGGTGCAGCCGGAGATTGCCCCACAGAAAGACCGCCCGCCGGTTGAGAAAATGGTGGGGGTAAATTCAAACATCGGAAAAGTAGAGGGGCAGTGAAAAAGAGCTAATGCCCGAGCAAAAATAAATATCCAAACTAATTTCTGGTTGGTGGGAAGATCAAAATATAATTAGAACTAAATATATATTGAATATATATATATATAATAATATTTATGAAGTAAACATCACCTCAGGTTAGTGGTGGTTCAGTATAGGTAATGGAAAGGAGAGGAATAAAAAAAAAAAGGTTAAAGATATGTGCTACTAATAATAATGACCGGGTATTATCTTAAGTTGAGACCAGGTGGTTGCCTTGTGCCAAGTTTGTACTGGTAGGCATGTTCCCACCTTCTGGGTTCAGAGTATAGAACTCAGAGTATAGAGTATAGATTGTTAGGAAACAAAGGTGCTAAAAGCGGATATATTGAACATTGGATAGGATAAAAAACCACCGCTTACCAAAGAAGGGGATTCCAGCGGCGTTGACGCCGCTGGAATCCCCTTCTTTGGTAAGCGGTGGTTTTTTATCCTATCCAATGTTCAAGATATATATATATATACTACAAAAGTACGGTTCTACTTTTTGTTATATTACAAGCATTCAACCTCACTATTCATCTCATTTTATTCGCGAAATTTGCGCACAGGTCGTCTAGTATATAAATTAAAATGCACAGGCGCCAGCACTGAACCCTGAGGTAGTCCATTGTTGAGAACACGCCGGCGACTCTTTTTGGCCCTGCAGTGGATCTGGATTTTGCGATTACTCAGCATGTTGTTCAAGAGTTCAACTATCTTTTTGCGTGGTACAGCTTTTAGGATTTTGAGGAGGAGACCCTCACGCCAGACAGTATCATAGGCTGCTGATAGGTTGACGAACACAGGTGCAGTTTTAAGTTTCTTTTGGAATCCAGTCTCAATGTGGGTTACGATAGTCAAAAACTGCTCGAGCTACGCTTTGGCCTGAACCCAGCCTTTATTAATGGTGTCGTGAAACCGAGCCAGCACCATTCTTTCAAGCAGCCTATATGCTGTGCTGAGGAGAGAAATTGGCCTATAGTGTTGTGGTGCAGTTCCTTCTTTACCCAGTTTTACAATGGCTATCACCTTAGCTTTTTTTAAAGGCAGGAGGCAACCTTAACATCTGTAATATTTCATTGAAAAGTGCAAACAACCATTTTCTTGTGATAGGGCCTGTATTAATGAGGAATTCTGGATACAGGCCATCATGTCCAGCGGCTTTGCAGAGTCTAGTATACTTTAATGTGGCATCCAGTTCAGACAAAGTGAAGGGGTTTGAATATTCTGCATTTGGTTTAATGATCTTCTTGACTTCATGAAGTTAACTATTCTCAGATCAAATTGTATCTCTGTTATCTGGCACTTTAGAGGTTCCGGCATTTTACAGGACGTTCCGTCTTTCTTACCTTTCTGGTTGTAGTGGGCATCCATTTTTCGGATTAAAGACCAAGCCTTTCTGCTCGAATGTGTGAAGTCTAACTTCTCAGTTGTTTCCTGACAAACTTGTTTTTGATGTTGGTTAAGAAGCTCCAGCAACCTTGTCGCTAAGGCGTGGTCTCCACTTCTTCCGGACTCCTTGAGTAAATTGGTGCACTTGTGGTCCCAACCAGGGATATAGTCAGATCTATAGCCCCTAGGTATGTTATGCTTTGCTGCTGTTTCCACAGCTTTCAGACATTTCTTGTAAGATGTTACAGCACTTGGGAAATTTTCAAGGAGTCTATAGTCCTAGTAAACTCTTCCCAATTTGCTGTCTTAAAGTTCCAGTGAGAGGATGGGGTAGATCGTATGACTTTTATATGGATACCAAATGAAACAACCATTGGCCTGTGCTGACTGTGAGGAAAGTCGTTAAGGATCGTCGCCTGACAACACAGGCCTGTAGTGTGGTTCCCACTCCCCAGCCCAGCTAACTGTCTGCGACGCTCAAGCGCCCCACACACTTACAGTTTATCTGAAAGCACTGAACTGTCAGTTTATCGTAGTTGGACACACACCTATAGTCGATATTAAGATCGTAGACTGCAGGTATTGCGTAACTGTCAGTGTGTGGATTGTTGAGATCGGGGCCTGAACTGCCAGCAGTCCACAGTTAACAATCTTTGAAGTTTACGATCTCAAGGCCAAAACGGACACACACTCGCAGTTGGACTGCAGTCACCGCGCCTGACAGATACGTTTTTCTCTGCCTGCTGACAGGCCACAGATCTTTCGCGTTGTTTAATCTGTTTTGGACTGTCAAGAAAATGGACAACAAACCTCAATTCATTTCCACATTTATTGAATTATATCGGCAATTTCCATGTTTGTGAAAGGTAAAAGATGAGTCGTATGCAAATAAACGACTTAAAGATGAGGCATACGGGAAATTAATGGAGTTTTACAAAACAGTGACCCCTACGGCAACAATAGATACAGTCAAGAAAAAAAATTAATAATTTGAGATGCGCATTTCGTAAAGAACTGAAGAAAGTGAAAGCATCAAAGTCTGGTTCATCCACTGATAATACATATACGCCGTCACTTTGGTACTTCGATATGTTACTGTATTCAATTGATCAAGAAGAAACCAGAAGCACTGTTTCGAGTGATGAAGCCTTCATGACGCCTTCTGTAAGTATCTGTTACTATCATTGTCTATAATAATATCATCATTTCTTCAACTGAAAATATTGCATGAACTTTAAACGGATCGGTGGAAGGGAAATAATGATATCATTTGTTACTTATCCACTTTGTTTATTTCACACATAGTGAATATCTATTAAATTCAAATACTTATACTCATTACATGTTTGAACTAATTAGATCTGTCAACGAAATTGTGTTGCCACGAAACAGCACCATCATTAACAAAGTAATGTTTATACTGCTCACGATTACGTTTTGCATCAACACATACATTTCTAATAGATCCACATTGTAAACCTGACAAACGATCATCTCCTCTGTCACCGTGAACTACTTGACCTGTCTGTAAATCTTCAACGTCCAACGAAGCTGAAGCTATATAGTTGCTTCTTTCTTTATTTTTCAAAAAATTATGGAGGACGCATGCAGCTAAAACAATGTAATCTATTTTTTCCTGGTTTCATATTTATTTCAGTGTGGAATACTCTGAAACGACTCGAAAGTATCCCAAAAGCATTCTCAACAACTCTACGAGCTCTGCTTAAGCGGTTAGTTGAATATGCGCTCCTCAAGACTCAAATTTTTTTTGAGGATATGGTTTCAATATATTTTTCATGTAATGCGAAAGCATCGTCAGCTACAAATACAAAATTCAGGTTTTTCGTATTCATATCAATAGTTGGCAAATTAAGCTGCTTATTGATCAGTTTTTGTAGAAAGATGTGCACTCTATAACGCCCCCATCAGATACTCAGCCATTACACCCCAACATTGACGTAAACAAACTCGTACTCCGCATTAACAATGGCCATCAAAACAATGCTACAATATCCTTTGTAGTTATAAAAGTATGAACCACTGTTCGGCGGTTTCTTAATTCTGACATGTTTTTCCGTTCAATTGCGCTACTGCAATTAGGAAAATTCCATTTCTTTTCGAAGTCCTTTGCTATTGTTTGCCACTCTTCAACAGAATCTGGTAGCTGAAAACAAACTCATCAATTAGTTAGTAGTTCATTTAGTAGTACTGTGAATATACCTACAATATGTTTTGAAAATTTCAATGTACACTCTACCTTAAATCTTACCTACACAACTGGTTATTACTTAATCATAAAGTACCTACATAATTACATTCATACATAACATCAATAATGATTGAAATAATTATTTTAAAAATTCTTTCTAGGATGTTGAGGAAGACACCCCATCCCAATCATTCACACCATCACCAGCAGAGTCAATGTTTGCAACTGGACCACTAGAAGAAGGGTCACCAATCTCTTCAGATGTTCCAAAGAAAAAAAATCCACGTAGGAAGGTGTCAAGGGTAGGACAGGAAGTTGCTATTAGGGAAGCCCTTAAAGCACTAAAGGAAGATGATGAGTTTGACGGGATTGGATTAAATGTTTCATGTAAATTACGACGCATGGATGATGAACAAAGAATGTACGCGGAGTTATTAATCAATAAAATTCTAATCCATGGGATTAAAGGAAGACTTCAAGAAGAAACAGATATCATGGGTCTCTCATTCGTCCAGCCGCCTTCCAAACTACCACGTTCTCCGATGGCCTCTACGTCCCAGATACCTGTAGTCATGACTACCAATGTTGAAAAGCATTCAAATTTGCAACCCATACATTTTTGTGAAAATGATCCTAAAAACCCTGACGCTTCAGAACTGTCACAGTTTTTGACGTTTAAAAAATGCAATAACTAACTGTACATGGAAATGAACTATTGTCTATATTTTTATTATAAGTTACATTTTCTATATATTTCTATCGTTTCCGTGGTTTATTATAATGTAAAAAGTTACTGAACAATAAACAAAATAAAAATTATTCTTACCTGTATGTATAAATCCTTGAGAGTCTGGTAAATAAATTTGGCAGTTTCTGGTATTATCATACCAAGTGCTTGTGGTGAAATTCTCGAAGGAAACTTCAAATCTTCAAAACTCTGACCTGTAGCCAAAAATCTCAACGTGACTGTCAGTCTTTCTTCTGCAGTAATTGCTCTGCCTTTGTGATGAATGGACTAACTAAACTTAACAGTTCATTGAAATTTTCGTCACTCATTCTTAAGTAATTAATTAAGTCATCTGTATGTGATTGTCGTAGTTCACGCAACAATGTCATGTGGGAACGATTACTCCTTTCTTGTAACCACTGTTTCATCCAAAACCTCTTTTTGCGTCCTGGTGTTGAAAGTAATAACATATTATTCAAGATCGCAATCGCACAACGTTTTCTTCGTAATAAAATGCGACCCATTATGAACGTGAATTATGTTAATGAAACAGTGAATTTGAAACGAACAACTACACTGCAACCGCGCGAGTTCATAAATTTCGAACGACAGTCCGCTGGACTGAAGTTAAAAATCTTCAGTCCACTGGCCTGAAGTTCACGAACTCTAGTGAGTGGGCAGCACACAGTCCATGGCCTGTACAGACCACCGCATACAGGCAGTTGTCGTTTATGTGTGTGGTGCTTTGAGATTTCAGCCTACAGTTCTTCGTCACAGGCATCGGCCTGCAGTTCACCTGTAAGTGTGTGGGGCGCTTTAGTATTGCCTAAGCAGCAGTTAGAGATGGAGCTCCCACTTGCTTCGCCCGCCAGGTGCGAATTACACTCTGTAATTCATTTTTTGTGTGCAAATAACACTGCACCGGGGGAAATTCATTCCCAGTTTGTGAAGTCTATGGAGAAAAGTGTACGAGAACAATAGTTGCGCAAATGGTGCAGAGAATTCGAAGATGGATGTGCAGATGTCCATGACAAACAGTGTTCCATACGGTGATCGGTTTCGGACGAAATGATTGCAAAAGTTGAAGAATAATGCGGAAGATTGAAGGGCAATGGTTTGGGAGCTCTGCGAGATGATCTCTGATGTCAGCAAGACTACCATTGACAAAATTTTGACAGACCATTTATGGTATACCAAGGTTTGTGCAAGATGGTTCCCAAGAATACTTATAGAAGACCATAAATGGTTGTGTGTTGATGTGGCCTGCGAATTTCTTCAAGCCTATGAATCCAATGGCAAAGAATTCTTGGATTCAATTGTTACAGGGGACGAGACCTGGGTCCTATACGTGACGCCGGAAATGAAGGAACAATCCCGTCAGTGGAAACATCCGGAGTCGCCGAAGCCGTGGAAGTTTGGGCAAACACTGTCTGCCAGCGTGTTTTGGGACAGGAAGGGTTACTGTTGTGTCAATTCATGCCTGCTGGTACAACAATCAATGCTGACCACTACTGTGCAACATTGAAGAGCCTGTGCTGTGCAATTCAAAACAAGCAGAGAGGCATGCTCACCACCCGTGTAACAACTGATTTTCTTAACCAATTTGAATGGGATATCGTCACACACCCGCCCTACAGCCTGGACCTAGCCCGAGTGAATACCGTCCCTTCACTGAATTGAAGAAACGCCTGGGTGGAACTCAATTCCGAATCGGAGAGGAGCTGAAAAAGAGGTGTTAAGCTTCCTTCGCAGTGCGGTGGGAGCGTTCTATCACTCTCAAGATCGTACACTGCATGCAAAAATGCATGTACCCCAACAGCGATTATGTCGAAAAATATGAAAACGTCTAAACTTTCCAAAACTGTATAATTCAAAGCAAATAAACATGGTTTTTCATTGTGAAAAATCAATGGGAATGTTATTTCATGGAAAACCCTTGTATTTGTGACCTAGCTGAAAAATGTAATACTAGACTCTCAACTGTGTACACCAATTCATTATTGTCTACAATACCAAAATTGTAAGAATAGAGAATTTCACAGTGTATAATTGCAGTGAAATCTTCATGGGTGTAGTGCTTGATTGTGTGTTAAAACACGATTTTTCAAACACAAGCTTTGTAGTCTTCCTCAGGTGTGAAAGCATCTGTACTGGTTGACTGACCAAGGAATACTGTGTAGTGTTTGAAGACTAGAGCTCATCAAATATTGTGTCTCAAAACACAGTTCTGCAGTACACCCGTGAAGATCTGCAACCCAATAATTGATATATGCATTTTATGATAATGAGATATATTTATATAAAATATAATGACATAAGTGGCTTGGTGGTCAATGAAGACATTTGTAGTTACATTGTTGGCAGAAATACATATACAGAGATCATCGAATAAGTGAGGTCCCTGTTCTGACATCCACCTGTACAGAAGAATTATTGCACCATCTTCCCATAATATTCTACCAAATATTTCTCTGACAGAGTTCATACTTGTATAATAGTGTATCATTTTCTGAAAATTGTTTACTATTTTAGAGTGTGACTGATTTTAATTTTTAAATTGGTGCTCACACAAATTCGGTTTGAGCGGGATATCATTTAAGCGGGGTGTAAGGGTTTGGGAGAGACTATACTAGCCTTTTCCAATCAAATGTCAACCTCTCCTTCACGTGGTGCACTTTGTTTACACGGATGAGGATCTGGCGACTGAAAGATTCCCAGTATAAGCAGTCGCCCACTGATTGCCAACAGCCTCCGAATGGAGGGCGGAAGAGCAGGGAGCGGTTCAGGGCACCTTTTTGCCCTTTGGGTTGGAAACGGCCCCTAAAGGCAGATAAATGAGAAATGATTAACGGCATGGGGATGCAGAATGCAACGAGAAACCACTGCATTAAAGACCCAAAGGGTATCCCGAGGACATACAGTCCTCCCAAATTACATATATCATGATGGCTTCTTCCTGGGTAAAATATTCCGGAGGTAAAATAGTCCCCCAATCGGATCTCCGGGTGGGGACTGCTCAGGGAGGAGTCATCAGAATGGATAGAAACATTCTACGAGTAAGAGCGTGCAATGTTAGAAGTCTGAATATGGCAGGTAGGTTAGAAAACTTAAAAAGGGAGCTGGAAACAACTTAAGTTGGATGTTGCTGGGATTAGTGAGATTAATTGGAAGGACGCACAGGATTTCCGGTCTGCGGAACACAAGAATAATTAGCACACAAAGCAGTCACAGGTGTAGGATTTATAATGGTCAAGAAAGTAGAGAAACGGGTCAGTTATTATGAACAGTTTAGTGACAGGACTATTTTGATGAGGTTAGAAACTATGCCCATCCCAACCACATTAGTACAAGTGTATATGCCAACGTGACAGGAAGATGACCAAGAAATAGGAAAAATATTAGCTGAAATTGAAAAATTAATCCAATATGTGAAGGGGGAGGAAAATCTAATAATCGTGGGCGATTGGACTGCAATAATGGGAGAATGAAAAGTGGGAAATACTGAAGGAAGTTTGGTCTAGGAGAAAGAAATGAGCGAGGAAACAGATTGCTAGAATTTTGTGAAAGATATAAGCTAGTAGTGGCAAACACACTGTTTAAGAACCATGCAAGAAGGATATATGTCCTGGGGATACAGGCAGATATCAGCTAGATTATAGCATGGTCAAACAGAAATACCGGAATCAAGTTCTAGAGTGTAAAGCGTTCCCAAAAGCAGATATAGACTCAGACAGTATTTTGATAATAATGAAGTACAGGATGAAATTTAAGCGAATAAGGAAGCAGTATAAGCAGAAGAGACTGGAAGTGAATAAACTGAAACAACCAAGCACAAGAGAAAAATTTTCAGAAATTGTAGACTTAGGTCTAAGAAGTAACTCTGAAAGGTGCTCAACCAAAGACGAATGGAATGCATTAAAGACCGAAATAATGAAACCATTAGGCTTTAGGGAACAAGCTGCCCGAAAACCTAAGGTCACAAAGAAATTTTGAGCTGATGGATCAGAGGAGAAGGTTCAAAAATGCTCAGGATGAAGCAGGAAGAGAGCAATACAGGCAATTTATCAATCAAATAAATAGGAAATTCAAAATAGCAAAAGAAAAATGGCTAGAAGAAAAGTGTGAAGAAGTAGAAAAGGAAATGGTCGTAGGTAAAGTAGATGTTGCATATCGAAAGATCAAACAGAATTTTGGAGAAATGAAGAAAAGAGGTATGAACATTAAAGCTGCTGATGGGAAACCTCTTTTAAGCTCAGAAGATAGAGCTAACTGATGGAAAGAATACATTGAGAAACTGTATGTTGGGGACGACTTGAACAATAGTGTAATGGAAAAGGAAGGAGATGTCGACATTGATGACTTAGGCGATCCTGTTTGAGGACAGAATTTAATAAAGCTCTGAATGCATTGAAAGCAAATTAAGGCAGTTGGAATTGATGATATCCCATGCAGAACTTCTAAAATCCTTAGGAGAAGAAAGGATATCGAAAGATTATTCAAGATGATATCAAAAATTATGAAACAGGAGAAATTCCAACTGATTTTAATAATAAAAAAAAATAATCATCTTCACACTTCCAAAGAAAGCACAAGTCAACAAATGTGAGAATTATCGCACCATTAGTCTAACAATCACATACTTGAAAATTACTTGGCCAGAAATAATATACAGAAGGATGGAAAGGGTTAGTAGAAGACATAGTAGGGGAAGATCAGTTTGGGTTTAGGAAAAATCGCGGTACAAGGGAAGTGAATTCTGTCTTTAAGATTAATACCTGAAGGGCGGATCAAGAAAAACAAGATACTTTTATGGCATTTGTTGATTTAGGAAAAGCTTTCGATAATGTTACGAGGGACAAGATGTTCAAAATTTTAAAGAAGACAGGTCTAAAGTATCGAGATAGAAGAATACTTTATAAACTATATAAACATCAAGTGGCTGTAATAAAAGTAGAGAATCACGAGAGACATGCATCAGTTAAAAAGGGTGTGAGACAAGGCTGTAGTCTATCCCCGTTAATATTCAAATTGTATGTAGAAGAAAGTCAAAGAAAAATTTCCATGTGGCATAAGTTTTCAGGGAGAAAAAAATCAGTATGCTACGATTTGCTGACGACATTGTCTTGTTAGCAGAGAGGGCTGAGAATATTGAGAAGTTACTGAATGACATGAACAAAATACTGAAGGAAGATTTTGGACTGAATATAAATCAAAGCAAGACAAAAGTGATGAAATGTAGTAGAAATGATACCAATACTAGTGGATTAAATATAACAATAGGATCGGATGCAATAGGAGAAGTAAGAGAATTCTGTTACTTGGGAAGTAAAATTACAAACGATGGCCAAGGCAGGAATGAAGTTAAAAGCAGAATAGCATTAGCAAAAAGAGCCTTCATGAAAGAGAAACCTTTTAGTTTCAAATATTGATCTAGGAATTAGAAAGAACTTTCTAAAACTCTTTGTGTGGAGCACAGCAGTTTATGGTAGCGAAACATGGACTTTAGGAAAACCGGAAATAAATAAAATTGAAGCATTTGAAATGTGGTGCTACAGAAGAATGCTGAAAATTAAGTGGACAGACAAAGTAAGAAATGAACGAGTTTTGGAAATGGTGGGTGAGAAAAGAAGTTTATGGAAGAAGCTTACATAAAGCAGAGATAGGCTGGTAGGTCATATTCTGAGACATACAGGATTGGTTAATTTGTTAGTGGAGGTAACAGTCGAAGGTAAGAACTGTAGAGGAAGACAGAGATTAGAATATATGAAGCAGATAATTGAGGACGTGGGCTGTATGGGGTATGTAGAAATGAAGAGGTTTAGCACAGGATAGGAAAGGATGGAGGATTGCATCAACCAATCGAAAGAATGACGACAGAAAAAAAAAATCATTTAAGCTATCTTTAGATGACAAATCTTACTTTCAGAGGTTAATTTAAATCAACTGTAGTGGGAACTTGTTAGTACACTTTTCAGTTCAGTTCCCCCCTCCTAGTTGATCACCCGCTTTCAGTTCCGGAATGTACTATCGGCATGTTTCTTCAGAAATATTCCCATGTTCAACAGAAGGACATTCATTATTTCAATCTTCCACGTATGACAATGCTAAACAGTTTGTGTTGTGATTTAAATTTTCTAATTCTCAATCAATTAGTGAACAGTTACAGCAATAATTTTTACTTTGAAACAGTTGTGGATGATAAAGCCCACCTCTCTGTGTAGCAGCGTGTCAATCTGAAGTGGCGTTTCGAAGCTTCTCTCCGACTCCATCTTCTTTCGACACCTGCTAAAAATGTACCATAACAAAGTGTGGTTACCACATTTGAACCAAGTTGCCCTTTACTTTATAATCTTTTTAATGTTTTTTTTTTTCTATAGGAAGAAAATCTGTAAATGTGTACTTCTGGACTGTGACATAATCAGGAGAAAACATTTGACTACCCAAAATTTTTAAAATGTGTTCATGACAAATTCATTTCAGTATTCTTTCATTAATTTAATATAATGTTTTATTTTAATTTTGGCAATACAGGTTCTCCAGTACCAATGTCCCTCTACACTAGTATTATTGAGATTTTTACCAGTAGGCTATTTAACAAATTTTTTTTTGAAATCGTTTTGAATTATTTATTGATTTACACGTTATTTACCCGTTACTATTTTTTTTTATTTTTTTAATACGAAAGTGTCTGTATTATGTAACATTTAATGTTAAAGTTTAAAATGTTTAAAATCGCCTAAATGTTTCTTTGCAATCTGGTGTGAGTCAACAACGCCTGTGACGTCACATACTAGTAAGTACTCTCTGTCAATAAGTAATGTCTTCTTTGTTTCTCTGAATTTGTGTATAAATTGTTGTAAATACAGTTTATAAATAGTGGATAGTACACTAGTGTACAAAAACAATAAAAACTCCCTAAAAACTGTAAATGTTTCTATAATAGCTGAAATCCAAAAAAGGTTGCCATAACTTGCACGTAGAAACATAGATGATACTGTGACTGATTTACATATCATTTTCTGCAAAGATCATTTACACTGTATTTTCAGTGAGTTAAATCTATAATATAAAAATGAATCGCAAAATGTGTTGGTAAGCGCATAACTCAACAACGCCTGGACCAATTCGGCTAATTCTTTTTTTTATATTTTCGTTAAGGCACAAGGAAGGTTCTTATGGAGAGAAAAAACGCAAAAACTGGAAGGAAAATAGTAAAAACAACACTTTTCTTTTCCCTCAATCAAAACAAAACAAAAGAGCGTTAGGATTATCTTTGGTATGACTTCAAGTTGATTAGGCTCTATGGATATTAATCTATGCCTGCGTGTGATCAGCGAAAATAATATCACTGACGTACGTGTTATCATTATTTCCTCCGTGCGTGGCATTTTCTTGGTTGCTTTTAAATTTTCGATCTCTCGAAAACCATTTGTGTGTTTATTTGTTCAGTGTGTTTACATTTATACCCATGCCGCCTACCACGAAAGTTTCGACTATGAAAATAGTTTAGAAGGATGCAGTATTAAGAATACCTAAAAAGCAAAATCGATTACTGGTATTTCAGTTGAGAAGCGATATGCATTATCGTCTGACGATCGAGCCACACTTATCCTATTATTTTAAGAATGCAATGTTCTGGTAAGCCTTGTGGTGATGGGTTCCATTCGTTTTAAACTATGTTCGGGTAGAATTCATGTTGATTGAATTGGTTGCGACTAATAATACTTTCTAACTTTTAAAATCTTCTATATAAATAAAAATGAATTGCCAAATGTGTTGCTAAGTGCAAAAATCGAGAACGGCTCGACCAATTCGGCAAATTATTTTTTCCTTCATATTTTCGTTAATCCACAAGGAAGGTTCTTATGGAGAGAAAAAACGTAAAAATTGTGAGGAAAATAGTAAAATCAACACCTTTCTTTTCCCATACAAACCAGCCAATCAAAATAAAACAAAACAAAGGCGTGTTAGGATTAGCTCTGGTATGCCTTCAAGTTGATTAGACTGTATGAATATTAATCTATGCCTGCCAAAAATAAAGTTCGAAGGGAAAAAAAAGGTTTGCGTGTCATCAACGAAAATAATATTACTGCCAGTCAATCAAAACAAAACAAAGGCGCATTATGATTATCTTTGGAATTGCAAAATGATTGATCGGAAGAAATGGTTTCAAAACAACTCATTGGCATTGGTAATGACAAAATCCCTGTAAACGTTTTGAGTGGCTGCATTACATTTCCTGTCAATTTTTTGGTTGAACGACCGAACTATATTACAGAGACAAAAACACGGACGTTAATTAAATAAAGTTCGAAATTCAAAATGAAATTTCCGGTGAATTAAGGATATACAAATCAGTTGATTGCGCAACTAACCAAGATGATGTCGTCAACTATCCACCAGAATTTTTTAACTCACTGGATTTGCCAGGATTGCTGCTTCATAATCTTATATATATATATAAAAATAGACGTGTGTTTTCATATATTTGACTTTTCAGCCACCACTACCTAGCACAGATCACCGGTCTTTGTGTGTGGAAGTAACATGGAGTTTCCTGTCGTGCACAACGTTGGCCTAATGACGATAGCTGTGGGGATGTGGGAGATATGATGATTAAAGTTGGCCAATGCATGGCGTTTTCATATTTCGATCAAAAATTTGTGTCTTCTTATACTTCTCTTTCCTGCCACAACTACATAGCATAGACCATTGTTGTTTGTGTGTGGTAGTAGAATCGTGTCTCCTGTCATGCACTATGGTTGTTAGATGTCGGTAACTGTGGGGGTGTGGGAGATATGGGGGTTGAAAGTGGTCGACCTGCGGCAATTTCATATTTCTGATGTGTCATGGTGTTTCACTTTTGAGCTAAAACTATCTATCGCAGATCACTGGCGTTTGTGTGTGGAAGTAACACAGAGTCGCCTTTCGATCACAACATCGGCCGAATTTCAGTAACTGTGGCAGTGTGGGAGATATGGTGGTTGAAAGTGGCCGGTCAAGGATATTTTCGTATTTCGACGAAAGACATGTGCCTCCGCAAATGTCACTTTTCTGCCAAAACTACATAACATAGAGCATTGGTGTTTGTGTATGGTAGTAGAATGGTTGGTAGATGTCAATACAAATTCTTCACAAACACGAACGAAGTCGTGGGTACCAGCTAGTGCAGTAATAAAAGAATGTAGTAACACACATGCAACAGAAAAAAACCCATCTGAAGATGCTTCTAACAATGAGAGTTCTTTAGTTCAGAATCAGCATCCTAAAATGAAAAAGTCAGATAAATAGGATATGACACCTCTTTCATTTCATCCTAATATCAATAGCCACATGATTTAAGGTGAGTATCAGTAAGATTATAGTCCTTAGATTTGATTCTCACTTTGGAATGCATTTGATTTTAGTACTACTTGCTCTTAATAGTTTTGCATATTCATGGTTTTTTTTTTGTTTAAATTCGCCATATTACTAATTTTTCTATGAAGGAAGGCTCCACAAATTTTTGTGTAGAAAGAGTATTGTAAACATTTGAAGCATAACTGAAGACTTCAAAATGAAGGTGGACGTTACTTGCTCACTGAAAAAACCTCGGACACTGAAGATTACTTGCACGTGAAAAGTAATACCACCTAAATGGACGCATTTATTTCAGACAAGTGGAATGGTATCTCCACATAAAAATTCCAACATTTTGGTATCAAATACAGGAGTTGGAGGGGGGGGGGGGCAGAGGAGGGCTGCTTGATTTGTGTCAGGAAATTAGCATGGAACACAGTCAGTAATTGGTATGATAAAAGAGCTGGAATGGGATTCAGTGGAAGACAGGAGTGTAAAGAGTGTCTTGGGAGAGTATAAGGCATACATTGGTGATGAGTAGGGTTCAGATCTTTATGACCCCAAAAAAAATCATATATATTATTTCTATAAGGTATTTTTTTGTCACAAGCCTGTATCTTCCTACATACTTAACCGAAATCAATGAATGAGGTGTCATTTGAAAGCTTATGGTCTCCACTTTGGTCACATCATATTTTAAGAAAGGAAGTTTCGGAATTAGACCCGTAAAGGGCAAAAACGTTAATATTTCTAAAATGCTGTTTTCTGTGTTACAAGCCATTTATCTTCCTGGAAATTTATCTGAAATCGTTAAATGAAGTATCATTTTAAAGATTAAGATCTCCGCTTTAGTGACGTCATATACTAAGACAGAAATTTTTCGGAATTCGACCCTTAAAGGGCAAAAGTATCAATATTTTTGCAATGCGTTTATATGTCACGACCCATTTATCTCCCTTGATATCTACCCGATATAGATAAATGAGGAATCATATTAAAGATTAAGGTCTCTGCCGTGGTAACAATATATTTTAAGTAAGGATTTTTTCTTAATTCGACCCTTAAAGGGCAAATATGTCAATTTTTCTGAAATGCGTTTCTTGTGTCTCGAGCGATTTATCTCCCTGGATATATAACCATAATCGATAAATGAAGTAGGATTATGAGGAGTAATATCTCAGCTTCGTGACATCATATTTTAAGAAAGAATGTTTTTGGTATGTAAACCTTAAAGGGAAAAAGTTTAAATTTTTCTAGAACGGATTTTTGTGTCGCGAGCTATTTATCTCCCTCGATATTTAAACCAAAATTGATTAATGAGGAATAATGTCTCGGCTTTGTGACATCATACGTTACGAAAGAATGTTTTTGGAATTCAACCCTTAAAGGGAAATGTATAAATTTTTCTACAACGGAATTTTGTGTCACGAGCCATTTATTTCCCTTGATACCTAACCGAAATTATTAAATTTATTTTAAATATTAAAGTGCACACTTTGTTCACATCATATTTTAAGAAAAAACTTTCTCCAAATTCAACCCTTAAGCGGCAAAAATATCATTTCTAAAACTTTTTTTTTACCTGACTTGATAACTAACCGAAATCGGTAAATGAGGTATCATTTTAAAGACCAAGGTGGCTGCTTTGGTCACACCATATTTATAAAAGAAATTTTTGAATTCGACCCTTAAAGGGCAAAAGTATCAATATTATTTCTACAGCGTGTTTTTTAATTACTGCCAGCTTTCGTCAGCCTGCAGACACCGGAAGCCTGATGAAGACAACCGAGCTGGTTGTCGAAACGTCGTGTTTTCAAAACACCATCCGGCTGCACACCCGTGAAGACTACATTGAAACTACTTACTACTAAGAAGGAACCCAGTTACTATTGGTTGCTGAATTGCTATGATGTGATGATTGCATAAAACAAAAGTTAACTCATTTATTCTGTTGAAGAAGGTGTCAGTACTATACAGTATATATTGGCAGTTGTAATGAGTGTGACAGAGAATGGTTTTTGCTTACTTGGAACTTCTAAAGACATTTTAAAGCAAGTATATGGGAGGTCACAATTCACTTTATGCCCTAAGAACTTGCTTAGAATTAAAGGTATTCCTGACCGTGAAATTCCTCTCCAGTCAGTTGAAATTGTTAAGTCCTGTGGAAGCGGCCAAGGATTCGTGAAATGTATGTGTAAAACGAAGTGCCAAAACATGAAATATCTTTGCGCGAAAAATGTCATTCAAGCCAACCATGTTGCAACAAGTAGGTTAATTTTAATTTCTTATGTTTTATATTAAAATATTGTTTCTCTTAATAAGAAAGGCATAAATTTTGTTTTGTACAACTTTCATTTTCCTTTATGTATTTTCAATAATTTTTAATGGCACCCTCATTTTTCAGAATTAACATTTCTATTTTTGAGGAATGCTCGTCATTTATATAATACCCTTATTAGGACTTTTTTTTCATACTTTCCCTGAATAGCATTTGTCATTCTATAGAATGCCCAGGTATTATACACAATGCTTAGGGAAAGTATGTGATAATTATCATATTTCATACATTGTCTAAAAATGTTGGGCATTATATACAATGCCTATGCGTTGTGTAGAATGCTGGCTTTTCATACATTGCTGGTAATATACATATAAAAATAGAAGTGCGTGTCCCTATATTTCACTCTGTAGCTTCCACTACCTAGCGCAGACCACTGGTGTTTCTATGTGGTAGCAGCATGGAGCTTCCCATCATGCACAATGTTGGCCAAATATCGGTAGCTGTGGGGGTGTGGGAGATATGGTGGTTGAAAGTGGTCAATCTGAGACATTTTCATATTTCAACCAAAGACATGTGTCTTTATATTTCACTTTGCTGCCACTGGTGTTTGTGTGTGGTGATAGCCTTGAGTCTTACAATAGTGCACTATGGTGGTTGCATGGCAGTTGCTTTCAATAAAAATTTTGTACCGACATGAACGAAGTCCTGGGCACCAGCTAGTGGTTTAATTATTTAAGAACTCCAGACCAGTAAAAATATATCACCTGGTCATTCAGAACGTAATGTTCCAATGATAAAATTTACAACTAATCTCCCACTAGCATCAGTACTATCATCCATTGATACCCAAATCTTATTGATGCCTATCTTAATTCTGATTGTCTGCAATACATTTTGATAATAAGACTGTAAATAGTTCTTCCTCAGCGTTGTTTTGGTTTGAATCATCTGTGTTGTGTATTTCTTTCTCCAAGGGAGGTTTTGAAATTGTCATTGTTCACTTTATTAAGTGGGATATCATCATTTCACAGAATTATTAAAAAAAAATGGACAATTTGAAAGATGGAGAAGCTGTGGATGTATAATAAAAGAGGTTGCTTTCTGCTTTGTTGAGCTGAATGGCTTGATACATTGGTCTTGTGTCGTGCTCGCAATGCTGCTGCGCGGGTGGTATATATATATATATATATATTAAACATTGGATAGGATAAAAAACCACCGCTTACCAAAGAAGGGGATTTCCACGAGGAAGACAACCTACTCAGTTTCCTCAATAAACTTAACACTGTCAGCTCCTTGCAATTCACATGGACTTACTCCCATACACAGGCCACTTTTCTGGATGTCGACCTTTCCCTCACGAATGGCTATATACACACAGCTGTCCATACCAAACCCACCAACCTACAACAGTACCTTCATTATGACAGCTGCCACCCTCCCCTACAGCCTAGGCATTCGAGGCAGTCACATTTGTTTCAATCAAGCCCTTCAACAATATGCCAGCAATATCTCTGAAGCCCTGATTTCCCGCAATTACTCACCAATTTTAGTTCCTAAAATCCTCCCTCACCCACCCTAGAACATGTTTCAACAGACCACCTGACCTCAACCAACTTTTGGTCCATAAGCACGGGGTCCCCCAGCCTGACAACCTCAAGTTTCATTTCCTTGTAACAGATCCCGTTGCAAATTATGCAGTATGCACCCGCCTTCCACAACCTTCACCAACTCCGTAACTGGGAAAAGCTTTACCATCACAGGATTCGCCACTTGTACATCCTCCCACCTTATATACCAATTCACTTGTAACCATTGCCCAGCTCCTACATTGGACTCACAACCAATCCACTGGTCATCAGAATGAATGGACACCGACAATCAGTACACACCAGAATCCCGACCACCCTGTATCTCATCATGCCACTATACATGGCACCAACGATTTTAATAACTGCTTCTCGGTCCGCGCCATCAGAGTCCTCCCAGATAAAAGCAGTATTTCAGAACTTAGAAGGTGGGAACTGGCCTATCAGTACCAACTGGGGACCAGACAATCTCCAGGTCTAAATTTAAGATAGCACTAATTTTCCTCCCACCCATCCCCCTCACTTCCACCTTCCCTCATAGAACCTGGTGATGGTGTGTGGTATTGATCTCGAGTCTCCAGTGGTTAGGTGTCGGTGGGAGATATGGTGGATGATAGTGGTTGACGTAGGGCATTTCCTGTTTCTACCAAAGACGTGTGTGTCCCTATATTTCACATTGCAGTCAGAACTACCAAGCGCAGACCACGGGCATTTGTGTGTGGTAGTAGCTTGGAGTCTTCCATCGTGCACTATGGTGATTGCATATCGGTAACTATGGGATTGTGGTAGATATGGTGTTGAAAGTTGTGGACCCGATTAAAAATAGGCGTGTGTCCCTATGTTTCAGTCTATAGCCAAAACTATCCAGCGCAGTCCACTAGTGGGTGTGTATGGTATTAATCTCAAGTCTCCGACCGTAGCACCGTGGTGGTCTTGTGAGGGAAGCATTTTAACTAAATTTTTGTAATTTACTTTGTCAAGTCTGGGCGAAGGCATACGTGCGATAAAACGCTGGCTTCAACCAACAGAAACACTGCCTTTAGCTCAGCAGAAATCTTCCATGCGTGTCAGAATTTCACGCATAGCTAATGTGACTTTGCAGCAAGCAACTTGTGACTATTCCCATTCTTGTCTGATCTGTGAAAGCGACAAGTCTGGCCTCGGATCGACTATCAATCGAGCCGCGAGTAGCCGTCAAAATTCTCGTTCATCTACATGTCGTAGAATATTTGCTACAACATAAACCTAGCTTTGCTGGCATTATGTCGTACGGACTTTGTGGATGTATTTTTCTTGAGACAGAATTACTAAGATGCTGCAATTAACATCAAGTATAGTGACTCCAATATTTTGTTCGACTAGTGTAAAACCCGCAATATTCTCCCTTCCCATGGAAGCCCACAAACAATTTATCTAGGTGTCAGACAAGTACTGAAGAATAACAGTGTGGCAGAAGAAGAATACGTCGCAAGTCTTAGCAAACATGAAGAGACTAATTTAGCCAAGTACAGACTGTACATAACGACCATCCAACAAGTCATTACAGTGTCGTGTCGGGAGCTATCTTGGGGTGGGAGATACGGTGGTTGAAATTGGTCTACGGAGGGCAATTTATATTTCGACCAAAGACATTTGTGTCCCTATATTCCACTTCGTAGCCATAAATACCCTATGTGTATTAGCCTCGAGTCTCCCATCGTGCAGTATGGTGGTCACATTTCGGTAGCTGTCAATCAAAATTCTTTACAATTACAAACAAAGTTGTGGACATCAACTTTTGTCATCTTTTGTCTGTACTAAGATACTCCTCCCCAAATTCCTTCACTTAACTCTATAACTTCACACTTTCAGAAAATTTTGTTTTCGGCATGGCGAGACTCGCAGATCCACTGCAGATTTAACACTGACTGAGGATCATTTTCAGAAGTATTGACAACAATGAACAAAAATTGATGTGACTCAACACAGGCATACTGCAGCTTCATTGTCGAGATTAAAAGGAGGGTGGAACATTAACATTCAGAGAGTGACAATAATACTTTATAACTTCAGTTCTTGGCTGCTGAAATCTGATCAGTTCAGTGACATTTAGTTTTTTTTTCTAATCTATAACTTCTAGTGAATTCTTGGTTCTATTTTTTCCTGAAAATATGACTATGTCCATAAATACTATTGTAATATGACCAAAACCATATGCATTTATATGCTGTACGAAATACACTAGCTGGTGCCCACGACTGTTCATGTTTGTAAAGAATATTGATTGCTAGCTACCGACAAGCAACCCATTGTGCACGATGGGAGACTCGAGGCTACACAACACAAACACCAGTGATCTGTGCTGTGTAGTTGTGTTTGCAAAGTGAAATATAAGGACACACATGTATTTGGTCAAAATAACAAAATACTCTCAATCTACCACTTTGAACTACCATTACTCCCACACCCCCACAGTTACCAACATGACACCATCATAGTCCACGATGGAAGGCTACTACCACACAAAAAACCCTAGTTGTCTGCGCTGGGTAGTTCTGGCTGAAAGGTGAAATATAGGAACACACACGTCTTTGGTAGAAATAGGAAAATGGTATAGATCGACCAAATTCAACCATCATATCTCCCACACTCCCACAGCTACCAACCAAGGATTGCAATCCCTCAGTTTCAATCCGTGGGATTTTTGCAGGATTTGCGTGAATCCTGGGGATTTTGCTGGATTGGCGCTAACAGTTTTTCAACGCATATTTTTAAAACCTAATTATTTAAAGAGTTAACAAATTAGATAATAAACATCTGTTAATTAAATTGATAAAACAATTTTAATGATAAAAATTAACAGTTAATAATATTTTAATTCGCAAAATGACATTAAATTTTTAGGCTGTCTTAAGAATATTTCAAGCTTTGATTTTTTTAAAAATTAAAACGAATTTTTAAATAAATAATAAAAAATGCAAAAATATTCAGTCTTAGGCCATATTATGTACCTACAATAAATAACAGTTTGAAAACATGGTATGCATAATGGCTAAGTTACCAGAGTTTTTTTTTTATTCGAAATAAACGATTTATAACTCCAAGAGAAAGCATTCTATTTCAAAATTGAAGTGAATATACTCTGTAAAGTGTGTAATAGCTCAGAACAAGATCTCATAGCTTTTTGCCACTTTACAAGGACGAGAATTGGTCTATTTTTACAAGAATTGTTTTTGTGGGAATCATTATTATGTATCCTGATTTCTTGATTGATCTTATAGTTGATTCAACATTATTAAAAGAATCTACTCGCCAAGACCCCACCAAAGCGACTTCGTACAGACCGATATCATTAATGTCATGTGTAGGAAAAACACTAGAACGTCTCATCAAGAACAGATTAGAATGGTGGGTGGAGGCGAACAACCTGATTCCAAACTCACAATCCGGATTTCGTAAGGGAAAAAGCACACTAGACAACCTAGCGATCTTGACGTCGGACATTTACCTCTCATTCTGCAACAAGCAATATTTGGGTGCGGTTTTCCTAGACATCCAATCAGCTTACGACAACGTCAGAATCCCTCATTTGATGCACAAACTGGAGACATTAGGGGTACCGATGAAACTTGTGAAAGGACTCTACTCCCTATTATCGGAGAGGATAATCTATGTCAGCTCAAAGAAAAATCGAGTAGGGCCGCGTATTGTTAATCAAGGGTTACCACAAGGAGCAATCCTCAGCCCACTCCTATTTTTACTATACATAAGTGATATAATCCACTCCATCCCAACGAAGATTATCTCACTCCAATTTGCAGACGACGTGGTTATATATGCCAACGATGTGTCACAACAGGAAGTCCATAACCTATTGAACAAGGCAATTACAGCTCTCATCAAATGGCTACACACCAATGGTTTTGAACTTTCACTGGAAAAATCATCAGTAGTCTACTTTTCAAAGAGAAAAATCACCCATGACTCGGACAGTATCCAAATAGGTCCATATAAACTGGCACTTAAGAAACAAGCACGGTTCTTGGGAATGTTGCTGGACAGCCGCCTTAGCTGGTCCCAGCATATCGATCAGCTGATAGCAAAATCGAATTCCCGACTAAATATAATAAGAATGGTGTCAGGTACTTGGTGGGGCTCCCACCCAAAAACGCTCCTACTACTTTACCGAACACTAATTAGATCGCTATTAGAGTACGGTTCCATGTTTTACCAATATGCTAGAAAGGACGCTCTCAAAAAACTAGATAGACTTCAAGCAGCTTGCCTAAGAGCTTGTGTCGGGGCAATACGCTCAACCCCAATTAACGCCCTATTAGTGGAGGCAGGAGAACCTCCCCTTCATATACGACGATCATATCTTGAGGAAAAATTCATAATGGAAAAATTGGTACTTAATACCCACCCGCTCCACCATCGATTTGAAAGGATGCAAGCATTAGCGAACAAAGGAAAAAGCCAACTCAAGCTCCCGCTTCTAAATGCTTACAAACTTTGGTCTAAAGATAAAGTAGCTTCTTACGACATACACCCCATCTTTCAAGAACCATACGAACTCCGACTAGAAGAAATCCACATACACTTTCTGGAAGGAGACATAAATCCCACCTTAAACCAGAAACTAAATAGACTCCTCGCAGAGATAGGGAAAACAGTTAAAATATACACAGACGGCTCAAAGAATTCCGAGGAAAACAGAGTAGGAGCAGCTTTCTTCTGTCCCAACACTAATCATTCAGCTCAATTCTCGCTACATGAAGAAACATCTATTTTCACAGCTGAAGCGAAAGCCATACTGGAGGCGGTTAAGTATAGCCAAATGATCCAAGCGGACAAAAGCATCATATTAACGGACTCCATGAGTGTCTTAAAACGGCTACATAACAACACGTGGAATTATCACCTCCCGATGACGATCTTAGAAATTAGGAAACAAATAAAAAGCAGTAAAGAACGGGGAATCACTACCTACCTGCTATGGGTTCCAGCTCACAAAGGTATAAAATACAATGAACAAGTGGATACTTTAGCAAAACAGGCCATCCTCAACGGATTTAAAGATGGTATGAACCTCCCGACGTCAGATATAATTCACACAATCAAAAAACGAGCCAAAGAAAAATGGCAAGAAGAATGGAGAACATCTCTAACCACCAAAGCATCGCACTATGGAAGCATCCAACCAACTATTCCACCTCAACCTTGGTTTTATAAATGGATCACAAGCAGACGACTAACAACAATGATTTCCAGGCTGCGGTTCAACCACGGAAGATTCCCCAGCCACCTCTATCGACTAGGTCTGAGAGAATCTCCTCTCTGTGATTGTTCAGATCAGACTATAGGAGACACCAACCACATTATATTTTCCTGTAGAAAATTTAAACGGGCCCAGGATACCATGATCAAGGATTTAGTCAACATAGGAATCCCTCTTCCTACCAACCTAATCCTACTCCTAGTTAGCGATGACAAAGCAGTGTACAACAGCCTTATTAGATTCCTAAAAAATGGAAATATAGAAATCTAAGACCTCATCATCAAAAATAAAAATGTCAATAAGCATAAAATGAATTGTATAAACGACTACAACGATTCTGTTTTATTCCTTAAAGATTACGAGTAGAAAAGTATGACTTAAAATTGTCATCAGTATAATAAAAATTGTAAGTAGCCTAAGTACAACTATAATTAGCATAAGCAAGATTGTAAATAGTATAATCAAACCTGTCAATAATTAAGCATAATGAATTATCTTACAATTCACGGATGTATGGTCATATAACCGAACGTGAACAAAAGAAAATAATAATTTAGACGCATGAATACCAATGTCGGTATTGCCTCACGTATACCTGCAATATGACTTGAAAACGAATTGTATCAACTGCTACTGCGATTCGGCTTTATACCTGAAAGACTTTAATTACGTTTAGATAAGTTCTATTTAAAATTGTAACCAATATAATCAAAATTGTAAGTAGCATTAGTATAACGATAATTAACAGATGCAATATAATAATGAGTATAATCAAACATGTTATTAGTTAACGATAATGAATCATGTTACAAGTGATGGCTGTATGGTTACATAACCGAATGTCAATAAATAAATAAATAAGACGTAAACTGTTAAGTATTTCAGTTTTACTTTAAGTGGCTTAACGACTTTTTTTTAGAGTGGATGTAATAATGAGTTGAAATGATGCATACTATTCACTCAAAAATAATGTATTGTGGCGATTGACCAAATCATCACAAGGGGATTAATTGAAAGACAGAGCGGAGCATGTAAGGAGGAGGCTTTTGTTAAAGAACATGTATTTCAAATGCATTGAGGCGGCGGTCGACACAACAATAAGTCAAAGGATATACAATTGCCTTTTGATAACTGCTAAATAAATAGGTATGCAACGATTAAAATCACAATAATATTAGTTTTGTGTCAACGAATAATCAAATTCAAGGAGTTGTCACAATCCCTTTACTACAAATACAGAAAAGGGGATTAATGAAACCGTGAATAAAAAGCATAAACTGTAATTCAGATGACATGTGCGACACATAAAAAATACTTATTATATAGCAAGAAAATCATACTAAATACGCAACATAAATGAAATTATAGAAATATGTACTCAAAACAAACATAACTTTTAACGAACACGTAAAATTGGATCTATTTACTTACAAATGACGAATGTTAACAAAAACAAATGTTTGTTTACATGAGTCGAATGCCAGCTGCAAGGGTAAAAACAGTGCAATACATCCGATAGAGACCGAGTGGGGCAGTGAGTCACGCAGACTGACACACGTTTTCACCGCATTTTGCGGATTGCAGATCCGCTTAATTTTTTGCGGGATGCCCCAGAATGTCTAATGAGGTGGGATACTGCTTTGCTGGTTTGCAATCCCTACTACCGACATCTAAGCACGACGGGAGACTTGAGGCCACTGCTACACACAAACACCAGTGGTCTGCGCTGTGAAGTTGTGACAACAAAATGAAATATATGACACACATTTCTTTGGTCGAGATACTAATATGGCCCTGATCGACCACTTTCAACCACCATATCTCCCACACCTCCACAGCCACCGACATTTGGCCAACATTGTGCTCGATCGGTGACTCCACGCTGCTACCACACACAAACACCAGTGGTATACAGTTGGTAGTTTTGGTTGAAAAGTGAAACATAAGGACACACACGGCTATGATCAAAATACAAAAGTGACCTAGATCGATCACTTTCAACCACCGTATCACCCACATCCCCCACAGCTACCGACAATCTACTGCCCAGGTGCACGATCGAAGACTCGAAGCTACTACCACTTACAAACACCATTGGTCTGTGCTATGTAGTTGTGGCACCAAAGAGAAATATACAGACACAAATGTTTTGTTGAAATATGAAAATGTCACAATTCAACCAATTTCAACCACCATATCCCTCCAAACCCCCACAGCTACTAACATTCAGTTAAATGAGTAACTCCATGCTACTACCACACACAAACATCAGTGATCTGTAGGGTGTAATATAGGGACTCACAAGTCTATTCAAAATATAAGATTTAAATGGAATTAGAAACGTTCAATCAGTTTAATTCAGTGGTGTGGGAAGATTTTCTTTGCGTTTAAGGAAGTTGGAGATTGAAGTAAATTACCAAAAGAGATGATAAATAATGTACCCAAAACACTGAAAAGTTTGTTGAAGTTTGTATTCGGCAAAAATAGGTGGGTATAGGAAAGAGGAAAAATGGGTGTATAGGGAAATTGCCACTGCTGCATGCGTTCCATCTTAGTTGAATTAAACTGAAGGGATTGAAGCATTTCGGATCTGTAGCAAGAATAGCATGAAATTTCCAGAAGTGAAGTTACTATTAAAATAAATTCCATTATTTACCACTGTTAACCTGTATTTTCTACCGTTATAAAAATTGGTACGTTTCAGGATTAACAGAGGGGAACAGAGTTAAGAAATGTAAATTAAATATGCTTCTCCACTTCAAAAATAAGTGTTTGTGGTTATGGAAAGATATCTCTCATAAAAGTTTCCTTATATGGTAGCAAATTTGTTTCAAATGTTTACATGTGAATTCTCCGAATTTTAAATACCAGCCATATGCAGCTAAATGCACACTTAAGTTCTAGTCTCGTCCCTACACATAAGTAGTAGGCATCTAAAATTTTACTTTTTCTTGTTGTGAGAATGAACTGGAATATGTTTTATAAATAAACAAACTATAAATTCAGTTATGTTGTCAAAAACATCATTATTTGTTTATAATTATCTGCAATTAAGAACAATGGTCCACAACATCCAGTTGTATAATTGTTGTTCTTACCTTATATCTACATTTTTCTCATCAATATGCCATAAAACAACTAATTTAATGTGTAGTTTTGTTGTTTCATATGAACTATTCCTGTTAATCAATAACTTGAATTTAATTATAAATGATTCTCAAATTGAAGTTATTACTTTTTTAAGCTCCGCGGAATTAAAGTGGGGGGTTGTTTAAAGTAAGGCCAACATATAAGGGTCTATTTTCTGTATTTCTTCTACAGAATCGTTCTTCATTTTGTATTCAATCAAAACCTAATTAATAACAAGAAATATCCAGCAGTTAACAATAAAATAACAAAAACCCTGGGACCGAGCGTGGTGGTGTAACGGCTAGCGTTCTGGCCTCACATTCGCGAGGACGGCGGCTTCGAATCCCTGTCCGGGCACGGTTTCCCAAATCACTCCAGGCAAACGCCGGGATGCTTCCTTCAAAAGGCCATGGCCGAATTCCTTCCCATTCCTTGCCCCCATCCTTTCCCGTCTCTAAAGACCTCGCTGTTGAGAGACGTTAAGCAGTTAAAAAAATTGGAAAATAGGAAAAACACTACTCATTTACTGACACGTGTCGTCATAAAGCTGCTGCTAATTGTAGAACATTTTCTGTCATAGGTAAAGATAAGAAATTTATCATTTTAGTTTAGTTTTTTTTTTTGAAATGATATAAAATAATCACTTCTCAGACTTCCTACTTCTTTATTATATTTACCCTTCGTTGTTGTGATTATATTCCATTTTGCATTTATTATCTACCCCAAACAGTCCCTTCCATTGTTGTATTTGATCCATCACCCCAAGAAATTCTTCTATACTTATCCTTTGTCGCAGCATCAATTTCTCTTGAACCCCCCTAGGCAATTTTTATTGAAGCTTGTCTAATATATCTTCAACACTCATGGAGTTGCCTAGGTACCTAAGTTATTTTATTCTGTCTTTACAAAATTTATGTAAATTCCCATCTTGCCTAATTTCTAAAATTGCTCTTTACATTTCACTTTATTTGTTTTGACCAGTTTTTATTTAGAAAACTTGGCTCAAATTCATGGAATTTTCCACATTTTAAACCAACTTCTATTCCCCAAGCATAAGAATCTCCAGATAACACATTCCGAACATATCTAATCTTCTCCTTATCACTCCAGTAGGATGGCATAACGGCACTATACACCTTTATAAATAAAGCTGGGTGTAACTCACCACCTGGTACAAACTTTATTGCAGGTAACTTGCCTGCAATCCTGTATCCCATTGATAACATTACTTTGTGTACTTCAGAGCAATCTGCACTCTATTTCTTGGCCATATCAGAAACATTTTGGTCCAGGTAGCTCATGTTACTATGTTACTGGTTCTGATATGGCTTCTTTGGTTTTATTTTCTTTACTCTCATTGCACATATTTAAGCTATTAATATTTTCTCTTATATTTTTGCTCAAATCGGACATCTCCATCTTAAAATTATCCATCATTTCCTCCTGCATTTCCCTATTTTTCCGTAATATACCCTTCATTTGATTCACGAGCATATACAAAATCTTACTGGTATCTGTTAGCTGTTCATTTGTGTAACTGTTACTCTGTCTGATGACTTTAATAATTCTCTTTCCTTCAAAAATGTTATGCTACAATTATTTATCACTATATTACTGTCATTCCAATCATTTTCATCATTTATTAGGACATCTTCCCCCAGATTTTCGTTTGTATTTCTTTCCGTCAGTTTTCTTCTCAAACTGTAGCAGTTACACACTAGTATCTATGCAGATTTACAAAACGTAATCTTTATTTTTATACTTTCAGTACCCGATCAGGTTCTATCTTGATATTAATTTTATTTTAATGTAGCAACAAGAAAAAACTAACAATCACTGCAAAATCACACTTATTTCTCAATTAGTTCTAACTATTCATACAAACAGTCTTCACAGATTATGCATGTACATGCATTATAATAATTTCTGTGTTGGTGTAGTGATATATGGATCTCCAGTTTACTCGTAATAAAATCTTTACTTTTTAGTTAGTATTTCAACTATTGCTATTTTTATTGATTATCATTTAATCCACTAGTTCATTATGATTCTATTTCTTTCATTATCTGTTATCCTTGATACGTTAAATAAACTCGGTATCTTCTCAGCCACTAATTTGCAACAATTATTATTTATATCACCCTGGACATATTGCATATTTTAGTGAAAATGAAAAGGCATACATCAGGTAAACCAAATGGTGTGTAAACCCAATCAATACCTTCCACCAATAGTCAAAGGTTCCTATCTGGCCTACCAAAAAATTAAAAAAAGAGACGTGGCATGAACACAACACAGTAGGTAAGCAACTCCATCACCCAGGGGCAGCAATCACTTGACAATGACAGCAGAAACTACGATCGCCAGAAAATTGTTTTATCAGTGGATTGCTTGATGTATAGCTCAGACTTGGTTTCTTTTGTTTCGGATTTGTTTTGTTTTTGGCGATAAATTAAACCTCAGGTGATGGCCAAAGGGTGAGGATGATGACAAAAGCAAGAAGCACCTTGAAATATTTTAGTGATTGTTGTAATATGTCTTGATGTGAACACACCCGATTCCTTTGCCTTATCTGTTACTTCCAACACGACTAAGGTTATTAATTAGATCATCTTGCCTTAATCTGTGGTAAGGGATGGGATTGGTTTACCTGTCCTTGCTTATTTCGAATGCCTGAAAGCAGTTTCTCTGTCACTGTTATAGAATAAATGAAATTATTTGGACAATGATATGGTAAAATTACTTCCAAAGGGGTGTTCATTAATTATGTGAGGTCAAATGCGGAAAGGGGGGGGGGGATTGCCAGCAATCTGTCTCACCGCCATTGAAGAACAGAAGAGCTAATAAAGAAATAAAAAAAAGAAGTCTCCAAAATTAGAAGGCCCAAAATTCTGAGAAACACCTCACGTAATTAAAATGGACATCCCCTAAAATTATATATTAAAGGCATTAGTTTATTCAGTCAGTGATGATAGACGTCATAACACCTAGCACATTACAATCCTTAATCACAAACTCTAGCTCACTGTGTCTCCCATATGCTTTAGCGTACTATCAGTTCTCAACATGTTTAGGCACAAATACTCACCTTGCAATTCTTTCAAACTGACATACAGATCCTTTCTACGCAATGGACCCCACTCACATACACCCGACTACTACCTCCTACTACAATCTGACCACAAGAAAACTTTTACCATCATTGGTCCTGCCACGTGCTCTGCATCACACCTCCTGACTCCACCGTACTCGTTCATAGGTCATAACTAACCTAGTTTCCATCAGAAAGAATAGCCGCACGCAGCAGACATTTTAAACCAGCAATCCTGACCACCCAGAGCTTATTTCCCGCAGTGAGGGCTATTAGAGATTTTCCTGAATCCACTGCCCCCTGTAGACTGTGCAGGCGTGAAGTAGCCCTACCAACACATTCTTGAAACCAGCCTTTCCCTTGATCTCAAGTTCCAACAAAACCCTCCTCTAGACTCGGCACTTATTAGGTATTCACATATGAATCTATTCTATATTGTTACAAATCTGTGAGCTGTGTGTGTGTGTGTGTGTGTGTTTGTGAGAGAGAGAGAGAGAGAGAGAGAGTGAGTCTACACTGCATTAGGATGGGGTTTCAAATCTTATGGTCTAGCATAAAATATGTAATATATCTTATGACAATAGATGACTGTGGAATAGGGCAAGTAATTTGTAAATGAAAATACCATCTCTCTCTTTTTTTGCTGTCATCAGTCTTTCGACTGGTTTGATTTAATCCTCCATCCCTTCCTATCTTGTGCTAACCTCTTCATCTCTACATACCCCTTACAATGCACATCCTAAATTATCTTCCTAATATATTATTTTTATTCCTAAATGCTCAGATGCTTTTCACCCTTGTGGAATGGGGCATCATTGTTACAGTGACATGTTGGTCAGGAAATAGCGCTATTACCAGATTACAGAGAAATGATGTAATAATAAAAGCAGAATACAATAAGCAGAATATATTGAAAAGACAGAACAGTTTATCAAAAACAACCAAATATTACTATTAAAACCAGATCCATCAAATAGATTCCAGAGCAACATGAAAGAGTTCCTCAAAAACATAACACACATCTTCTCAGATTGGCAAAAACAAGTATTTGCCTAAAAAAAAAATCCCAAAACTCCCAATCTCAGAAGTCAACCAAAAATACACAAAACAAACATACTTACACAGCCAATAATAAAGTTTAGAAATACGCCATCATACAAACTGAACACATTCACACATGAATTTATCAGCAAAAATTACAGAAACCACAATAATAGAACCATCCAAAACACAAAACAGTTAGTACGCTACATACAGACAATACAGATCCTCCACAAATCAAAACTCCTATCATTTGATGGAATGAACATCTTTTCTGTCATCCCAGTCAGTGAAACCATCAATATCATACACAATGATCCCTCTGCATACAACACATTTCCCAACACACATATCAAGGAGATAAGAGATATTACATATTGTCATATCACAAAACTATAAAATAAACAATATGGCTTCTAGTTGTGTGTAAATCAAATGAAACCAAGAAGTTTGTCCATTTAAAAACAGTGAAATAGTGTCATTGAGCAATGCAGAATGGAAGCCTGGGGTTGTTTTCTAAAAAAAAAAAAAATTTTTTTATCTAGAGCAATTTCGTGACCAACATGTGACTGTTTGTAACAAAAAATATTACTGATGATGCCCCATTCTACAAGGGAGAAATGCATTTGAGCGTATAGGAATAAAAATAACAGTTGTTAAGAGATTGTATTTTCATTCACAAATCTTTAACAAACAACTGTGGAAGAAAGGCCAATAACCAATTGAGAGCAAGTAATGATGATGATTTCTAAATTAAACGAATAGAGTTACCCAGATAACTCCGATCAGCACTCCTCTCAAGAGACCACTGGACTACTGTTCGGATTTTTTTTTTTTACTTTGGCTATTTATCTCTTCAGTTACTGAAATATAGTACATTACAATCAATATAATATGTTAATCAACCACTGCACAGTAAACATAACTAAATTGTGACATTTTATTTATGATAAACATCATTGTGCTTAATTTCACTGCACGATGGAAAAAACATTATGGTGAGAATTTTATTATTATTATTTATTTTGCATTGCCATCCGAATTTGGAAATAGCAGTTCTTTTTGTGGGCACCATTGATCAGAGTTTTTATGTTTTATTTCAGATGCACGGTACCCCACAAAAACAGTTCTTGTAAAAATAGGCCAAGTCTCATTCTTTTGCAGTGACAGAAACTTATGAGATCTTGTTCTGAGCCAAGTCTACACATTACAGTGTGTATCCATTTCACTTTCTGAAACAAAATAGTTTCCATCAGTGCTATAAATTGTTTATTTAGAATTTTAAAAAATCTGGTGACTTTGCCATTATATATGCCATGTTTTAGTAAACCTATATAAATACCTTAAATTTTAGTATTATCAGTCTTAGAAATACACAAAGCCAAGATTTCCCTCGCACATCTTTCAGGTTTGACAAGTCATAGAATAAATCATATATATTACTCCTTTCATTTCAGTAACAAATATGAGATGAGATGGCCTGCAACAACACTGCTTTTAAATATGAGATGCATTATGGCGAAGTTAAAAGATTTTTTTTTTCTCTTCTCCAAATAAATGATCCATAGCACCAGTAGAAACTCTTCTGTTTCAGAAAGTGAAGTGGAAACACACTGTAAACTATAGTCTTGGCCCAGGACAAGATCTCATGTCATGGAAAAAGCAAGAGACTTGGCCTATTTTTACAAGGATTTCTTTTTGTGAGTTAATATTTTACTAAGTGTAATCACTCAACTGTAACGACTCCTCTTGAATATCTTTGGATAAGGACACTTCAGAATTCAAAACATCAATATACATTCCCAACAAGACCACTCTCTCTGAAAATGATGGGTGGGTGCCATGGCCAAGCAATGACAGTTGGGGAGTGTCCATAAACCACGTAGCTCCATTTTGGACTCTAGTGAACACTCCTCCCCCCCACGCAGCCCGACGTGGCTTTTGTCTCTACACCCCCCTTTTCCCTTGAAGAACATAGCTTTTTCCCCCTATTTATCCCAGAAGACATTTTGTACTGTTCTCTCTTGTCACATTATTGTAAATTACATACAGTGTTAATTAAGTGATGGAGATAAATATTTACATGTGTTCTCTAATTAATTTTAATTATGACGAATAATATGAATGAAAACCAGCATAGCTTACCAGCCAAACCCTCCCTATAGTTTATGGACGCTCCCTTGCCATAGATTCAACTACCACTATAAGTAAATAGCAAGTAACATCCAAACCAAGCAAAGGTACAAATTAAGTTAGTTAAACTTGCTGATATCTGTGCTGAAAGAAATTTCAAACAAATAGCCTCATCCAGAGCAAAGCAATTACCCTAATATACACCAACATATTTTACATTTCGGGTTGCCATTGAAAAAAAAAATATTGTGAAAATCATATGATTATACTTTTCTTATGATTTGGGGATGAAACCATATATATATACATATATACGAGGGGGTACCCAAAAATAATCGGAATAGCATTGCCATGGGCGAAGATTGTGTAGTACGCATTTCTGCCGCTGGGCATTTCTAGTGATGATGACCTGTTTAAGTGAACAACATGCAGCTGTGAAATTTTGTTTCCTACTCAGTAAAACTGTTGCTGAAACTGTTTTAATGTTGAAAATAGCTTACAAAGATGACTCTATGGGAAAAGCTCAAGTTTATGAGTGGTTCATTCGATTTAAAAATGGCGACATGTCGATTGATGAGAAACCTCATTCTGGATGTCCATCAACTGCCCGAAATGATGAAAATGTTGAAAAAAATTCAAGAGATTTTGCTCTCAGACTGTTGACAGACAATTGATCAACTGTCAGAGATTAGTGGGTTATCTTTGAGCTCAGTTCAGCGAATTTTAACCAAAGATTTGGGAATGAAAAGGGTTGCTGCCAAGTTTGTTCCTCGAGCTCTGACTGACAATCAAAAGGGTTGCTGCCAAGTTTGTTCCTCGAGCTCTGACTGACAATCAAAAAGAACATCTAGTTGATACATATTGAGCTTTGAAACAACAGCTTTAAATTGATCCAGATTATCTGTCAAAGGTCATTACTGGTGATGATTCATGGTGCTATGGTTACGACCCACAAACAAAGCAACAGTCAAGCCAATGGAAGACGTAATTGACATCCTGTCAAAAAAATGCACTCCAGTCAAATCAAACATCAATACAATGCTCATTTGCTTTTTTTTTTATGCCAAGGACATAATTCATTCAGAATCTGAATCCTCACACTATACCGTCAATCAAACCTTTAATTTGGAAGTTTACACAACAGTGTCCATCAAAAAAAAAAAAAAAGACCTGATTTGAGGCAGACAGGAGACTGGTTCTTCCACCATCACAACGCACACACAGCTGTCTCTGTTAGGCAGTTTCTGGCTAAAATGGCATGGTCCCACGCACCTTACTCACCTGACCTGGGTCCGTGCGACTCTCTCTTATTTCCATGCATGAAAAGGGGCATGAAAGGACTCCAATTTGACGAGATTGAAGTGGTAAAGATTTAAACAAGGGAGGAGCTATCTGCCATTTCTAAAGATGACTACAGAAAATTTTTCGAACAGTGGAAGGGACAAATGTATTAGTTGTAATAGAGAGTATTTTGAAGGGGATGAGGTTGTAATGTAAGACATTTGAAAATATATAGCTTTTAAATAATAATTCAGTTTTTTGGGGGGGTGAGGGGGGGGTATCCCCTCGTATACTATATTACGTATTTCTTCGACCACGGGAAGTACAGTAGAATTTTGATGTCGGGGTGTTGTAGTAAAACTTTGTTTTTGAATTTCACTAACTTCCAAAGTAAGGAGAATAAGGAAGTAAAACTTAATGCATTAGTTGAACTTAAGCTCTGTCTGTAATGAAAATCTGAGACATATATAGTTATTAGGGTATAAAGCGATGTTTGGTGTAGGTAAGGGGTAAATATATGGAACTTTACAAGTCTTAGACTTTTCTTATAACCTGGGGGTAAATCTTTATAAGTGTACCAAATTACAGCTTTATACAAATACTGGAAGAACCTTAGAGTTTTGATCAACGTTAAGACTAATAAAATGAAAAAAATTTTAGTATGTTTGCTAAGATTGCTGACCAAACTTGGTAGTACTAATGTTGAGGAGAAATAATGCAGAATCAATTCAACTGAAACACTTTTAATGTGCTGCTACAGTACATCATAGCATTACACACCAGTACCAGTACTGCTACAAAAGGGGCTCAGTAAGGCACCCACCAGTGTCCAGAAGAGTCTGAAAGGGCAGGATTGCATTCTGCACAGCAGGACGAAGCATGTCCATAGGTATGCTGGCGATCTCTCTCGATATGCTGCGCTTCAGATCAGCACATGTGTCAATGTTTTTCTGGTAAACCATGTCCTTCAGGTAGCCCCACAACCAAAAATCACAGGGAGTAAGGTCAGGTAATCGTGCTGGCCAAGCATTTGGAAACGATCATCTGATAATTCGATCATTTCCAAATGTGGTTCGGAGAAGCCGTTGATGATCACAACACCTGGTGGCCATAGTTGGAACTGGATGGTTGTGCTGTGACATGTGGAAATCGTGCACCTCATGCATTGGACATTAATGCTACCAAGTTTGGTACTCGTATGGTAATTAGTTTTCGTGTTATAACGTGTTAAATAGGGAGAGTTTAACTATAACCACCTGATATAACAAATTCGATGTATGTAACATCAATAAGACTGAAGAAATTGAGGTACAAAAGTGGCCTAAGTCACTTCGAGTGCTGCTGTTGACTTGACTTGGCAGGTTCACAGCCGTGCACCCATATGTGTAGCAGTTTTTGCAATCCGAGGAAATACCGGAAAAATGTCAAATATGGTTCATTGAAAATGGGATAACAAACTATTAGGAAAACAGTCGCCATGAAACTACCATTAAGCAACACTTACCCATCACTTACCACAAATGAAGGCAGGAGGGCCAGACGAACACTAATAATTATGATATTTGTGACTTCCCTCATTAAGTTGTCTGCCTTTTCCAGCCAATTTCATGAACCAGCCAACAACTAATAAATAAAAAGTACAGATTACTAAATGAAAACAACATTGATAGTTCACAACGATCGACAGTGGCCAATGAATAGGATTACTCTTGGTTAAATACTATTGATGAAAATTATTACTACTAATTCTGATCAGTTCAAAAATAATAATAATAGTAATAAAAATATATTTTTTTCTCGGCATAATGTCTGCTTTCAATTCCCACCAAAATAAAGTCTTCATTAGTTTTATTTATGTTCACATCACTACCAATTTCTGCTTGTCTTATTTAAATAGATCTTATTTGTAGCCTTCAACTATGTTGAATGGTGATATTCATTTAACTGTAAATACTGCGTAACCTGAATGGAAAGATGCCAAAGATTCTTAAAACATTCTCAACCTGAAGCAGTTTACTGCATTTGTAAGTGTACTGTATGAAAGTTTTGAATTCAGCAATTAGTAACCTAATTGCTTATATTTAATAAATTAGATTACATTAAAATATACCAAAACTTTCAGAAATTAGTATGAAAACCAAATCTAAGGTACAGTAGCATAGCTAAATTAACAAAGATCTAGTACCAAAAAAAAAAAATTTATTGGAGCCTTCAGGCCAGATGGGCAACTTTTTTTTAGCTCTACCAAGTTTTATGAGGTTTGCTGGCAGGGGCTCCCTGAACTTTGGGGGCCCCCTGAGCACTGCCTAGCCCTCCGATAGTTACACTACTGCTAAGGTACCTAGCTAAAAGAC
This sequence comes from Vandiemenella viatica, assembly GCA_031002005.1. Classification (NCBI taxonomy): domain Eukaryota; kingdom Metazoa; phylum Arthropoda; class Insecta; order Orthoptera; family Morabidae; genus Vandiemenella; species Vandiemenella viatica. Next base: position 4,475,503 of record JARYHS010009186.1, on the reverse strand, counting down.
AGGAAATTTCTTAGATAACATTTACATTTTTTGCCTGTCCACAGTTATATATTGTACTAGGGGGGTGGAGGAGGGGAAAGGGTAAAGCATTCCTATACACACTGAGGTCCGCACGCATGAAGTAGCAAGCAAATGCTGGCTGCAGTATCTATAGCATAAAACCTTTCATCAGTGCCCAGTCACCTTCAAGTAAGTGTTGGGCTTGTTTTCCCTGCCGTCCCTTACGTCAATATTTCTTTGTTAGACAGTTGTAAAATGATACTTCGTCGTTGTACATGTGTTCTGTATCAGGGAATACAGCCATCTTACCTAGCAACAAGTAACATATTTTTTATTTTTTTTTGGAGATCATATTTATATTTTACATTTATTAATGTCTCTAGACTTTGTAAGAGAGACATTAAAACACGTTTATTCTGTTTTGTTGATTACATTTTTTTCCCATTTAATATTTTGTAGGATTGGTTTCCTGTTATTTTGGTTGGTATGAATTTAATTTCTGATTCACACTTAAAGTGCAAAGTGTGCAGCCTACTACAGTACCATGTTAAACAATGTTTCCATTGTTATGAATGAAGTAAAATCTCTGAATTCACAATCTGTTTAATAACTCGACTAAAAATTTCACAAAAGTAAGGTCTACTTCAAAAGTTTCTGTTTTTATTTTGGTAGGATAAGTGTCATGATGCTTACCACGATTATTTTGGAAGTAATCATTTGAAAATTTCAAACTGAATTACTTTTATAATTCTAGCCATTCCGGTGGTGTGGCGATACCTGTCAAGAGCTTATTTGTGGAAACTTAGCCGAGGGTAACTTGCCCTCATTTTCGATGTCAAATCATATCGTTTGGCGGACTGGCAAACTCCGAGAGCGTCGATGTAGGTATTTTGAGACCTCAGATACATTAGCATTACATAGAAGCTGCTTTTCGCATGAAATAACATAGTTTTGTGGTGGCTCATACTGCTGGTGGACAGATACAGTTATGTACGACGCTTATCCTTCCCCGTTCCAGAGCATAAATACTACCCTCGAAAGTGACCCTTAGAAGTGATATCGTGTCACTGAGAGCCTTTTGAGCTGTGCTTATTTGCTAGATAGTCAATTACAGACAAAGTAGGATTTTAGTCTGACTGCCTGTTAGTGTAATTATGAAGCAAGCTGAGGAGGAAAGCTGAGCGAGGTCCTTTGCTATATTTACTGCATGTTTTTGCTTCTTTTTTAACGACATGCAGGAATGCTCCACTATAGCACCCAAAAATATTTGTTGGTCCACCTTCTCAAATGATACATTCCTGCATTTGTATTAGACTTTGTTATATTGGTTAACTAAGATTTGTTTCTGCAGTCTTTAATCAAAGTTATTTTTATGCCTGAGTGTCCTCTTAACTGTTGATTGCTTATAGAACCCAGTAAAGACGTGCTGATTTTAAATCCTGTCATTATCAATAAGCAAAGCGATTATGTTGTCTAGGAGCAGGTATATAGCATTGCCATGTAGCTCCCACATCTTGCAGTCATTAATGAATGTTTTAATTTGCACTCAATTGGCCTGCCCACTTGATTTCATTGTCAGTATAGGTGAGACAATTGATCTTTAAGACAACTGATATAATCTACAAGAAATATTTCATTTTAGATTGGAGAACATTTAGTCATGGTTAATGACAAAATAGTTTCATTTCATTAAGACTGTCTTCCTTATTTGTTTTATTTATGACAGATGATAAGTGCCATAGTCTGATTGAGCTTGCAGAATTCTCGTAGTTTCTCTGTTAGGTGTGCTATAAATAGCTTTTTCTTTTTTAATTGTTAGCAACTTAATGCAGTGGAAATAATAAAAAGATGCATTCTTGAGCAGTTTCTCTTACTCAACAGTCTGACTGTACAGTCTCCTGTATATTTTCTTGAAACTTTTGTAATTACAGAAATTCATAATAAGAGCAAAGCAGTTTGTATCCTATTACAGTTAAACTTGGATCTTTTACCTCCATTATCTCTTAGGTTTTTTTTAAAATGATTTTTCCTTGGTACCAGGAAACACATGAAACCTTGCACTGAAATATGATTTATTGCTGCAAATTACAATGGCAGCCTTAGGTACACTAAGCAGAAATGTTATTAGAGGCAGGTGATCGTGCCCTATTGTGATCTTGTTAATTTCTTAAATTTTTTACAGTTTCCACTTGTAAATTTAACATTATCAAATTGTTGAGTTTGATGGAATTGTGTGACATACTCTTTTGCCATTTTATCTTTAGAATTCTTAGTATTTGGAGTGTTGGCTGAAGGAACTAGGCTACTAACAGCATTTTCAATTACTTTGTGTTATAACTGTCTTTGAAACTTGCTTTTGTGTAAAGCAAATAATTCACATTGGAGTAATACATTTTTTTTTCATACTGCATATAGTTCTTGAAACTGGGCATGATCGTATTATTTAAAGTTGTGGTTAGTAAAGGATGTTAGGGATTATTCACAATTTGCAAGCAATATTTTTTCCCAGCTATTATTAACTTATAATTAAATTATTTTATGAGTTTCTATTATTTATATGGCTGCAGCAAAACTTTTAGTAAAAAAGAGCATCATTATGTAAATAGAAATGTCATCATTACATTATATGCTTTACTTCTACTTTTGTACCAAAAGTGAAATAATATATGCCCTGATCTCAGATTATGTACAAAACACTTGCCACATTGTATGAAATTTTATAAAGGTTTTTACTTTCTTGATAGAGGTTTAGACAGAAAAAGTGTTCTGGGACTCATGACAGAAGTCATGTCAATTTATTTCTCCCAGGATGCTCCAATTGTATTTGTACTTTACTTTCTTTCTAACATTTATCTGCCACAAGCATGCTTTTGTTACTAGATATTTTTTATGCTATGTTTAATAGCTTATCTTCTTCCAGTGATATGTTTTCTTTTGTGTATATTGGTCAGCTCATACCATACAAAACAGTGTAAAAGTGATGAGATGTAATTTATGAAGATAATATCATATATGTATAAAAACCCACATGTATTAAACTGCACACAGTTATAACGGGTGAAAAATATATTGGAAAGTAAAAAAAAAGAAATGAATTATTCGACATTTCTACAGCATAGGCACCATTTTAATGACATTTATCCATTCCTATAAGTAATTATCTAGTAGTTTGTCTTAAAAACTGATAAGTATTCTAGCAACAGCAATTGAGACAAACAAGTATGCAGATTAGAGTATGCATGAGCTGTTGTCTATCTACATGGCCCCTTGCAGTGTGTCATCACACTTTGATTTGTTGCCACAAGCAATTCACACCCTCTACAAGCATTGCCATAGAAGGTCTCTCATTACTTACTTTTACCATTTTGCAAGAAATGTCACTAAATGTTCTGATTAAATGTAATTTTCCCCTTGAATTATTATCCTTTGGCAGTACATAAGTGTGCACCATATAGCCATATTATGAGACAAAGGTTTTTGTTCATTACTGTGAGACAATTCCAAATTCACATCCCGGAAGATGGCTACCTTCTTTTTAAGAGTAAGGAAATTGATTAAGTTACATGAAATTGCCTATTGCTCTGTCTAGTCTGATCTAATTAAATAATCAGATCAGTTTAAAATGGTTTCAAGTTCCTTTACATAATTCCAATATGAATTTTAAAATTTCTTTTGATAGATACATATTTAGTAAACTGATTTAGTAACCTGTAATGGGAAAAAGGAGGGGGGGGGGGGAGTTGGACAAATAAATTAGCACGAGATTAAACCAAGCATTTTTTCATATTGAATGATAAACCAGTTTAGTCTGAAGAAAATTATTGAAGATAATAAGAACTGTTGTCGTAGGCATGGAATAAAATAGTGGGTCAGGGTGAAAAGTAGTGTACAAGATATGGAAAAGTTATTAAATTAAATTGCAGTGGAGCACATGCTCCGGTGGCAATTTCTCTAAACATCCATCTTCCCCCTTTTCTGCATCCACCTACATTTACCCGTTACAAATTTTAACTTTAAATTCTTTCAATGTTTTTGGCCAATTATTCGTCAATTCTCTTGGTAACTTATTCCAGTCCCTGACACCCTTACTTAAAAAAAGAGAATCTTCCTACACCCTTGTGCCTGAGATCGAGTGACAGCTTGTGGTCATGGTCATCTTTTCCCTTCCATGCATTACTTCCAATTCTTACACCAATATCTTTCCATGCCTCATCACCAATATACCCCTTGTACACTCTCATGACCCTCTTCACCCTTCCATTGAGACCCATTCCAGCTCTTTTATCATATCTGGTACTGATTGTGTTCTGTGATAAATTCCAGAAACAAATTTAACAGCCCTTCTTTGCAATTTTTCCAACTCCTGTGTTTGATACTCAAAATGTGGGTCCCATACTACAATACCATATTCAAGCAATGGCCTGATCAAAGTTTTGTAACCCAATTCCTTTACTTCTCTCGTACATCCCCTCATCACCCTCTCCAACAAATGCAGAATTTTGAAAGTTTTTCCTACTACCTGTCTAATGTGATCTGACCAGTTAAGCTTGTTATCAAATGTAATGCCAAGATATTTACAATTCAAACCTTAAATAAGCAATTCTTTCCCCACCTTATAATCATAATAAACCTTTAGTTTTTTATTTGTGTATCTAAGTAGCTGACTCTTCTTTCCATTTATCTTCATTCCGTGTTTAGCAACCCAACTAGATACTGTATCCTGTCCAAATCACCCTGCAACTGTTTACAATCCTCAACTGTTTCGATCCTAAGGCCATGGATCCGCTAATTTCATCACTATGGTTCCATTCTGGAAAACTAAGAAAATTTTAAATTGGGACGTGGTAATCAGTAAATATAGCTTACAGGTAGTGGCATGTCTTTAAACTTTGATAAAACTCATTGTTTCCATACAAATCAGTACATCACACAGATTAGCTAACACCATACACTGACATAAAATTTGCATTCAGTCCATTCAAGATGTAGTGTGTGTGAATTATCTCTAAGTTTGCGTATTGACCATAATTTAAATTCGAAGGTGCATGTCTCTGGCTTAGTAAAGTGATTGGGTGAAGCCACGTTTGCAGTTTGTACGTTCTCAATAATAGGTTATTTTTGTTATTTTATTCATTTTCACTCATTAATGTTATAATAAAATGGAGCAACTCAACCTAAAAAGAGAAAGTATTCAAAGCCCAAAAGTGAGGAGGAGGAGGAGGAGAAGAAGAAGAAGAAGAAGAAGAAGAAGAAGAAGAGATCTTAATAAGGGTTGCAAGTCTTCATCAGTTGTTCCAAAAAGAGTCCGAAAATCAGGGATACAGATTTTCAACAAGCTCCCAACACATCTTAAATGTCTGGCAGGGGATAAGATTAAATTCAGGAAAAATTAAAAACAATTTTTAATTGAACACTTCTACTCTATGGAACAATTTATTTCTAAAGAATCTACAAAATAATTGCCAGTAGTTTGTGCAAACATTGTTGATACAACTAATGTACATATTATTCTGTGACCGTGCATCTTCAGGTGTGTAAATTTATTCTGTTATACAATTAACAACTTTCCACATCCCACAGAGCAAGTCTCTTATTCAGATCTATGGAAAATGAATGTATTGTACTAGATAGCCCATACTCCGCACATGCATGTGACTTAAAATCGTAGTGCTAGGGTTACACAGGGCTGGTGTATTATGTGCTGAAAAACATTATTCGCGTGGTACATAGATTCTAATTCACTAACAGATGTCACACAGGATTTTTCAACACTATTGAGTGTTGGTACTGTTTTGATGTTTTGAAATAAAGCTGTTTTATTTGGATTGTCCTCTTGTTGCCTCAGCGCTCATTGATAATATAAACCTATTTTATTTTTTCTTGAAGTGAATTTCAGTGCATCTTTAATTATAGTCTTATTTCAAGATTGAAGTGTGGTGTCAAGTGGTGCTGTACAGCAAACTTAACAAGGTTTATCTGAAATGGTATCAATGAGCTATGGAAATCTTTTAAATGACAAAAAAATCATTCGCTGCTAATGTACAAAGGAAGGCAATGGAACTGAAGCAAAAGAAAACAAAAAATTCCACTCTTCTTAATTTTTTCTGTTTCTTTGTTTTATCAATTAATAAACAATGATTAAAGCAACCTAGAAGTTCAAATACCTTGGTTAGATTTTCACTTCCAATTTTAATGAAAAGGCTGTAGATGAAGATAGGGCGAGGAAAATGGAAATAGGTATATAAATCTAAATTACTCTCTCATCAGGAAAAATACAAGCACTATTAGATACTGGCCAGAATGAGACTGACAGAAATAGAAAAAGAAAGATAGGGAGTCACGTTTTTATACAGAATATTTATAATAATAGAAAAGTAAATAAAACAAAAGTCAATCGTTTTTTTTTTTTTATCTACCCAATAATTTTAACGATAGTCTGGTAAGATAAAACTACACGAAAAGCCAGGTCAGCCAATGTGGTGGAGGGAGAAGGTTCAAAAGAGGCCGAAGTGAAGCATCATAGTTTATGGACGCTCGAGTTGCTTTACAATACCTGCATTATCTGTTTGCTTCTCTTACTCCCGTATGACAGCTTAATTTTATTTTGTGAATTTCCTTATATACCTATTTTCCACCATTCTTTTTCCTGCCTATTTTTGCCCTCTGTGAATGTATACTTTAAATTCTTTCAGCATTTCTGGTCAATCATTCATCATTTCTCTTCATGCTTTATTCCAATTCCTAGCCCTCTTAGCTATGAAAGAATTTTCCCACACACGTATACCTGAAATCGAGTGCCAGCTTTTGGTCATGGTCATGTTTTCCTTCCCATGTGGCTCTTAATTCTTCCACCAGTATCTTTCCATGCCTCATTACCAGTATACACCCTGTACACTCCTGTGACTCTCATCACCTTCCTCATGTCTTCCAATGAATCCCATTCCAGCTCCTTTATCATATCCCTTATTGTGTTTTGTGATAATTTCCAGAGACAAATTTAGCAGCCCTTTTTTTGCACCCCTCCAACTCGCGTATTTGATATCCAAAATGTGGGTCCCATACTACACTACCATATTCGAACAATGGTCTGACCAAAGTTTTGTAACCCAAATCCTTTACTTCTCTCCAACAAGTGCAGAATTTTGAAACGTTTTCCTACTGCCTGAACAATGTGTCCTGCCCAGTTGAGTTTATCAAATGTTATGCCAAGGTATTTACATTTCAAGTCTTCAACAATCAATTCCTTCCACACTTTATAATCAAAATAAATCCTTTTTTTATCTATAGACCTAATAAGCAGGCTCTTCTTTGCATTTATTTTCACCCCATGTAGACCTACCCAGCTTGATATTCTGTCCAGATCATCCTACAACTGGGAAGGAATTTGGTCATGGCCCTTTCAAGGAACCGTCACCTGAAGTGATTTGGGGAAACCATGGAAAACTCAAATCTGGATGGTTGGACTAGGATTCGAACCAATGCACACAGGTGTATTTGATACAAAAAGTCAATCAAAATTATTTCTACGTACTTTGTATTTTTATTTAGTTTCTTTTGTAAATTAGAACTTATAATTATGAAGTAGTAGTAATAATAATGAACATTTACTTTGAACACATGCTTCATTACATAATAGGTGATTATTTACGAAATACCTAAACAATAATCATATACGTACATTAAAATAACATTCTGGCAAACCGTCCCATACTTCATCTTCTGTCTCGTTCTCTTCTTGAGTACTCGGGTCCCATGAAAGTAACATTTTAAAAGTTTCTGGATTCAATAATTTACATTTTGGGGGGGCTTTGGGCCTGATGAAGCTCAAATACGGATCTGAAGTCAATTAAGGCTATTAATGAGACGTTGCACTGATCCTACCTAAATTTTGAAGAGTATCTCTCCCAATATTGTCAAAAACATTTGTTTCTAGCTTCTGTTGCTGCTTCGGACAGAGTGCCTATCGGTAAAAGTGCATTATAATCATAGTACTTGTATAGGTGATATTGGATGCCATGAGTACATTTCAATGTACACGTTAACCATTTCATGGGCAATGGGGAGCATTTTTGTTTTTGTATCTATCTTGTGGCCACTAGATAGCATTCACATAATAGTATAAAATCTGTCAATGTTTGTCAAAACCTGTAATCTCTGCTAAAATCGTTTCCTACAGTCAGTCAAAATCATCTATAGATTTTCTAGGCCGACCCACATTGGACGGATTGGATTTTATAGGGATTTCGAAACACCCTTGAAACCAATCATGGTATTTCTTTAAAATTACAATCTCAGTTCTCTTAGCAGCCTGACATTTTGTTTTAATTTATTTCCAATTTAAGCCTTGAAAATTTTTGATTGAATTGTTGCGTTTGTTCGGCCGTGAATATCGGTTGATTTAAAATGTTTTTCCCAATTAATTCCAACTGTTGCACAAAATCATTTCCTTTCTTATGTTTACTCATATCATAAATAACTTTTCGGGTAATGAGCTTGATACCAGAAGAGCCCATAACAAAGAAAATCTTAGCTGAATTAATGACAGGGAAAAAATGAAGTTTACTTTATTTTAAAGAATCTAATTTTTTAAAATAAATAAGACGTTTGGCACATTTTAACATCTAAATTTCAATGAAACTCCAAGATAATACATTATACTAAAACCATACAAGAAATCAGACCCGGAAAAGGTTGGGAAATATAACAAAATTACTCTTTAACACTTTTAGTAATAAAAAATGTGTAGAAATTGAGTCAGCTTGGAAAAATGTAAAGAAATAAAGTTGGGCAATACTTTTGATTGTATGTTACTATTATTTCAGTTATAGGTAATTGACTGTACAATATCCATGATTAAAATCACTACTACTCACTTAACATCAGTCACAAATTTAAATAGTACAAATTACAATTTTCTTGTATTTGCTTAGTAACTGTACGTGCGTCTTGCAATGTGTTCAGAAGACGACTGTTCATGGGCTGGGGAATGGAGCTTATCTATAAAACATAGCGGGATGTTGTTCTTTAGACATTTGCCTCGAGTCGGGTAGATACGGATTCTTAAAATTTGCTGGAAATTTTTTTTTACTTTTGATTGGGTTTTTTGTGTCAATGTGTGCAATGTCATCCCGAATGCACCTACAGAATGTTAACTGTTTGCAGCTGTTCTTCTACCATTTTGATCCAACTATATAACATTGTCTTCTGTAACAAACCTAAATTCTGATTTGTGATTGTAACAAGTAGCAGTAACCCCAATATGCTACCCTGTGGCACACTCATTTTCACTTCCACTTCTTTTTATACAGAATTAGTTACCCCATATTTCTGCTTTCTACCTTTTAAGTATTCATCTTCGAAGCCCATCAACTTTCATCCACTCTACTAGTTGTTACCTAATTTAACACTGTTTTATGCCTCTCACTGTCATAAGTGTTTAAAAGATGTAGTGCTTCTCTATCAATTTGGCCTCCTTGTCATATCAGCTGAAGCGTCTTGCTTATAGCTCGCTAACCGAGATTTCTTTTCTAAATCCTTGTTGTCAACTTGAAAACCACTTATATGGAAAATACACCCAACACTCGCCAGTGGCTGCATCTTGCGCAAGCCTAGCCACCTTCCTTTGTTAACTTCAAAAAGGGATTTTCACCCGAAATATTGTATTTTCTTTGTTTGTGTGTTGTTTTGTGTTGCTGCTGCCCTCCTCCCTTCAACTTTGGTAAGTGTTGTGTGGTTTTTCCCCTTTCTTTTCCGTGTAAATATTGCCTGGCGACATTTCTTTCCTTTGATTGAAAACTACTTATGTTTCTCATAGATGTTTCTGATGTGGTTGCATAGCACTCTCTCCATCAATTTACCTGCCACTCATTTCAAACCGATTGGCCTATAATTTTCGACCCTGTTTGTCACCCTTCCTTTTGGCCCTGTATTACAATTGCACTTTTGTAGTCATCCAGTAAGCAGCAAGTATCAATATTTAATTTAAATAATGTTGCAAGATGAGGTACAATATCACTTAGTGCAATCTTTAAGAGATCTATAGTATTATCTACACCACCACCTTAATGCTTTAACTGTGCAGATTAGCTGTTATCCATTTTACACTCGCCTGTTGCTGAATCGTAGTCCCCAGTGGTCTTAATAAACCAGTTACATAATGTCTTTGCCTTTTTGTAACATCCATTTTAACTTCTCCATCCTTAACTATAATTGTCTCAACATCCTGTCTTTCCCTCAGTTTTCTAACATAGACATAGAAATTTTGAGATACATCTGCCAGTGCTCTCTTGTACCAGCAGTATGCTTCATTTTTAGCCACTTTCTTTGCTAATATTAATTCATTGTTTAATTATTTTAAGTTTTCTCTGCTTCCTTCCTATCTCTTAACTTTGCTTCTCTTCTCACCAGCCTCTTTAATCTCATCACCTGCTAGGAAACATAGTATGTATAACCAAGTCATATCCAGAAGAAATGACAACATATTGAAATAGATCACGCTAAGATTATTACCCTTGGATACAGTTGCCAGTAAGAAGTGCGCCCACCTTGAGCACTTAATACATTTGTGGATATTTGCTGGCGTTGAATCAATAAGTATTTGGCAACACATGCCTGCATGTGTTGCACAATAAGCTGCTGCACAGTTTCTGCTGTGTGAACATGTGATCTAATGTGTGTACTCCTGGCATCCCAGACATGCTCTATTTGGGACAAATCTGGGGACCGTGCAGTCCAAATTGTCGTCGTAACCCCTTGCGAGGCTTGTATTGTGATGGCCACAGTATGAGAATGGGCAATATCCTGTTGGAAGATGTGATTAGGATGGTATACATGAAGGCTATCTCAATAGGGTACAGCACCCCATCCAGGTAGTGGTGGGCTGTCATTGAACTTTCAACAACAACCAACTCGGTCCTGCTGTCGATTCTGAAATCACAGCAGGGTAAGCAGTTTCTCCATGATGTCTGCGAACATGTTGTCGGTTATCTCTTTGCCACAGACAGAATCGAGTCTCACTCTAAGCACAAACAAACGCCATTTGCATGTCCATTTGCGTTTTGTATTACATCAATTTAAACAATGATGATAATTAAATCAGGTTAATGGAAGACGCTGCATTGGGGTCGGAAAGTTTAACTCGGCTTGAAGCAATTGTTTTACAACTGTCTGGGGGTGACTCTCTCTGAAAGGGAGCATCCACAAACTATGTGGCTCAGGTCTAGAGGGGGGGAGTGTGGGTTGGGTAGAAAGCTATGCTGGGTTACATGAGGGGGAGGGGGGGGGAGGTTCCGGGCCAAGCCACGTAGCTTTTCATTTATACTACTTGTCACAGTTAAAATAAGGTACAGAACACACAACAGCATATGGGCATTTACAGTGCAACCTCGATATAACAAATCGGAGGGGAACAAGAAAATATTCGTTATATCAAGTAATTCGTTGAACTAAGGTTTGTTATGTTGAGGTTAGGTTGGTCTAAAATTCGTTATAAAGAGGTAAAAAAATAGTTATATTCACCTCAACATTACTTACTTATCTTGTTATAAGTACTAATCTACTAATAAATGATAACACATTTTTATCAAATTACTGTATGTATTTTCTATTTAAAAACAATTAGGTAGGTAACAAAAAATGTTTCTTACATTAATAATCAAAATTGAATGCAGTAAAATCCGTAAAAGTAGGTACATATCTTGGTGGGTACATACATTATGTAGGTAATTTAATGTTAATTTCAAAGATTCGCACAACAAAAATCACGAATTAAAGTTAAAGAATCAACAATGTGGTTATAGTAGCTTAATCTCAATTTTGTTCATCTTGATTAGAAAAAAAGTCATAAATAGTTGTCTGTTTACCACCGGTAAGAGTTATCACATCCAAAGCGCAATCTAATTTCGTGATGGAATTGACTACATCGTCACTCAAACCTCCCTTTTTGAGAAACACAGATTTTATTATATTTAAAGCATTATAAGCATCTTTTATTGTGAAGTTATGCTCATCGATTTCACCCCCTTCTTCCTCGTCTTCATCCACTTCTGCATTAGTAACCGGCAACACAGATGTGACGATGTCAGCATCAGTTAGTTCTCCACAGACGGCTAAATCATTATCAAAGGTAACGAAGTCTTCGAACTCAGTTTCTTGAAGGTGCAATTCTTTTTGAACTCTTTGCCAGGTCCTAGCAAGTTCTGCGACTGGTAAATCGTCCTCCTCATCTTCGCATGTTACTTTAAACCCACTTTTCTTGAAGCAGTTTGCAATGGTCTTTTCAGTGACTAGATTCCAAGCTTTGGCGATCATCCACATGGCTTGTAAAACGTCAATTGTAGTTGGTGTTTGACGTTCAACATCAGCAAGAAATCGTCTGACAACTTCCTTCCTATAATGCATTTTGAAGCTTTGGATGATGCCTTGGTCCAGTGGTTGTAGTTTTGAAGTGGTATTTGGAGGCAAGTAATTTATTTTTATATTTTCCAGGTTAGGAATTTCTCCGTGTGCAGTACAATTATCGATGAGCATTAGAATTTTCTTGTTTTTTTTTCTTCATCTCTTTATCCAGACTTTTAAGCCAATTGCAAAAAGCATCACTAGTCATCTGTTGGCAGATTATTGACATTTTTAAAACATCGCGGTTTTTGATATTTTCCGATGATGAGTGGCTTAAGTTTGTAAGTCCCAGTACAATTTGTTCCCAGCAGTACTGTTAAGCGAAGTTTGCTGTTTTTTCCGCCATTACATTCATCGCCTTTGAATGATAATGTTTTGTCAGGTAAACATTTATAGAATAGTCCAGTTTCATCGGCGTTAAAGATGTCTTCGGGATCGTATCCGGTGGTCAGCTCTGCCAATTTGTTTTTCCAATCATCACATACTTTTTCATCAACACTACCACTTTCACCGCATATTTTTCGAAAAACAATCTCGTTTCGTTTTTTTTAAATTTTGAAGCCACCCGTTGCTAGCACGGAACTTTTCACGTCCCAATTCTACTGCAAACTGCTGAGCCTTTTCCTGAAGAATAGGGCCTCCGATTGTGATTTTTTTGTCTCGGCACTGTTTTAACCACTTCAACACACATTCCTCTACGTCTTTGAACTCGCATGATTTTAATCTTTTACTGTTTACGGGCAAACCACTTTCTTCTGAAAACTTATCTTTAAATTTTAAAATTGTAGCCAATGTACTTTCGGGAATCCCGAACTTATTAGCTATATATAATTTTTTCGTCATAGGATTTTTGTCAACATAATTAATGATGTTTCTCTTTTATGTAACCGATAAGGAACACCTTTTACGTTTCTGAGCCATTTTAACTTAAATCTTTAACAATAGTGACGAGCAGAAGTGTTTACATTACTTTCAATCAAACAACAATGATTGTTTTACGAACAAAAGCGTGTCGAAACATGTCGCGATTGGTGGGAACTTTATATAAAGGTTTTAGGTTGACAAAATTCGTTAATTAGAGGTATGTATACTTTTTCTTGATAGTTGAAAATTCGTTATAAAGAGGTTGTTCGCAAAAAATGTTCGCAATGTAAAGGTATATTTTATATTGACTCTTGTGGACAATTCAAGGGGATTACGAAGAATTTGTTAAATCGAGGAATTCGTTATATTGAGGTACGTTATATTAAGGTTGCACTGTATTTACATCATTTAATTACCCCTTTATGTACTTTACAATAGTCTGAGAAGAGAAAATGGTACAAAATATCTTTTGGAATCAATAGGGAAACAAGCTGCACGCCCCAGCAGGTGAATGGGGGGGGGGGGGAGGTAGAGGCAAAAGCCACATCAGGGAGATGGGAAGTACACAGGATGCCAGATGGAGCTACATAGTCTATGGATGCTCCCTAACCACTGCTTGGTTCTGACTTGCAGTCATCCATCTGCTGGCAACAGCCATGCACACAATTTGGTGGTCTTCACGTGATGTTGTCTTTGTGTATGGACCTGTACATTCTCCAGTACTGCTAGAGCCTTCTTGAATCCACTGTCTAACATTTCTGTATACTGACATTGCACTATGGCCAATTCTTCAGGAGATTTCACGATATGTGCACCAATTTCAATCATACCAATTGTCCGACCTGTCTCACAGTTAGACATTTGGGTTTAGAGGGTCGTCACTCTTCGCTTTTGCATACTTGGTCAACGAGAGCTTGTGAACAAAAAAGTTTCATGTTACACCACACTGTTCAACACTTTTATGCTAAAAAACATAGCAATTTTGTGTAGTAAATAGCCTTGTAAATCACATATTATTACATGTGATGAAACTAAGGAAAATGGAAGCGGCTTCTAGGCGATATAAATAAGAAAAGGTATGTGGTAGGTGGTGGGTTAATTTCCCTCTCTTTTCTTATTTATATTATTACATGTAAAACTTTCAATTTTTAATTACTTAAAATTCTTCATATGCGGATACCTGGGGCCAAATTTCATTCATTTATCACAGCTCCGTCGTGGTGTTGGAATTTTAGTTTTTGCCATGTATATATAATACTCTCCTTACTGTATGCAAACTGTGGTTTTACAGAGTAGTAATTACAGTGAAGAGAAATAAAGTGAAATGTAGTGTAAGATACAGGAGGCAATCACAGACCAATTTCACTCAGTCACTACTATACTTCATTTGCAGCCGAGTTACTGTACACCTGGCATTGCTTGAGCTATAACAAGCTCTTAAAACTTTTTTTGTTGTTGACAATAACCTTCCATCATTCACTCTCTTTAAATAAATCTCTATGCCTAAATGTCATGTGAAGGCATGCCAAAGATGCTGTACTGTAAATTCATACAAAGCGACTCTTTTGCACGTAAAACTCCATTCTGCGTCCCTCATCCCAGGTGTACCATCATAATAACATCAGGGTACAACATTATCCTGAGCTAGGAGGGTTCAATGAAGTGTTCTGACAAGTCGTTTCATGGCAGGTGCTTGACAAAGAAGAATTGTTACAACGCTCACCGCAATGCCAAACAGTGGGAAGGGAAGGAGACCAATTGGAAGACCATGGGTGAGACAGGAGACAAGTGGTGGAAGATAAATCTTGGAGTGACTGCAAGACTTCAAAGAGGATGTGCTGGACAGCTTGCAAAACTAGAAATGTCTAACGATGATGATGATGATAACTTATTAAATGGAACTAACTACTTGTGATGCTTGTTGGCTAATAGAGGGACTAAATGAGGTGGACTTGCCACATTAGAAAAACATTGAAGATATCTGGTTTGTGACTTATCTACACTTATCTACACTTTGGATACACTATTACTCTGTTAAGGAGACATGTCTTTACTATGAAATTTACTCCACAGATTAGGGATATGACAATACACAAATAATTCAAATTACAGAGCTGTACATGCACTTTGACCTGAGAATTGAGTACAGTGTTTAGCCATGACATGTTGCAATCAGAGCCTCAAGGCGGTGTGGCATTGGCGCAAGGAGTACCTGGATATGGGAACACACTGCCACGTGGTCTGCAGGCGTGGATAGTGGTTATGGGAACACTAGAATGAATAATTTGCTGACCTACCGTATCGCAGAAATATGCGATGGGCAGCATGCAGTATTACCGTCGGCCAGCACATTCCTCGCCACATGTGACCGGGCTGGAGCAGTCTGCAGGAGGGACAGTGCTTTGGGCTCTAACACCTTCCTCGATATACCGGTTGCTGTTGAAATTGCTGTCAATACTTAGGAGGCGAGATCATATCTTGTATCCAACAGTGCGCTAAAACATCGCATTCAACGGTGTGGTCAGCTAACATGCACACGGCCATTGCTGTACGACGAGTCAAACATTAGATTTGGCCAGCCAGGTTCCCAGTGACTTCGTTCACCCGCCCATTGCAGGCTAAAGGTCGGGACACACTAGACCGAGCCGAGCCCGCGCCGTCATCGCACCGACACCAGTGTCGGATCGCCTCCCTCGCGTCCACACTGGTCCGTAGCACGGCCGCGTGACGGACTGGTTCCTACTGGGTCTTCAGTCTCCTTTAATGTATACCCTTGACTGTTTCACGGAATTATGTTACAAAATTACCTTAAAAGTGACTTTCACCTCTGGCAAAGCTTTGGTTTGTTAGTGCGGACATGCAAGGATTCTGCCTACATTTTACGAACATCTGATGAACCTGAAGTGAAGCTGAAAAAAAGGACACTTTTCTAAAGCAATCAGTAACGCTAAAACAATATTTAGACGTAAAGGACCGGAAATTTCCGAACTCTTTCTATACAATTTTCCATATCAACCAGCCCGACAGCAGGCCGACACCGGCGCGCACCGTCAAAAAATAAACCAAACTAATCCTGGACAACAATAAGAAAAGTGACGGTGCAGTCTAGTGTGGCCCGACATTATGGCGTTGGTGGTTTGTAGTCAATAGAAGCCGACAAAATGGCTGCGTGCCACTAGCAGAGCACTCGGCAGACAGCGCGGCGTCCACATCCGTTATAGCGGACGAAGCTGTTCTGTCGGTTACAGTCATCCAGGGCTGTGGTCACATTGCATGATCCAGTGCGCGCTAGCCGCTGTGTTCCACCCTCGCTCGTTTCCATTTCGTTAGACAGCTCTGTACAGACTGAGAGTGGCGTAATACTGACCTGTCTGTTCACTAGGCCTACCTGCTCGCCATTTCTCTGAGATCTATATTACCTATTATTGATACACCTTTCTACACATCCACCGATCTTGTAGTGAATCAGAACATTCCATCTGTTTGTTTCAATTTTCACAAACCTTCTTCTTTTCTTCTAAACAAAAACTTATTCTATATCATAGTTCCCCTCGCGAGAAATAGATCGTTCTCAACACACTCATATGTGTTTGGACCGCTTGCTTATTCTCTTCATGGCTGATGGACACTTTCTGTTTTCATTCCCACAGCACTTGAAGTGCATTCATTTGCAGGACTTTGTTTTTACGCAGTCTACCATCAAATTACTGCTTCTTTATTCCAATATTTGTATTCGGTTTCTCCCAGCGGTAGCTAAATCTCTCAGATTAGCAAAGCTGATGTGGACCCCCACAGCTTCTTCAAAATTAATTTTTTTTGTGTAGAATGTGGCCATACGATTGTTTTATGATTCTTAACCGTTGACGAAACTAAATGTTGTACGTAAAACCCTTAAAGTACTTGCATATTAAATAAGTGCCATGTTTACAACCACGAGGGATTTTCAAACTTTGCATTGTCTTGCTTATTTCACAGGGGAACAGTGTCTGTTCGTGATAGAAATTAGTTAGGGGGCTGCTTTGAAAACAAATAGGCCTAGCTATTCATGGTTATACTTAAACCAAAAAGATTGTTTCGTTAGCAAGGCTAAGGGTTGAACCTCCTCTTATATTTTCTGTTGGAGAGACATCTGTGATCATTTAAGCTTTTGAAGCTCACTTACAGGCAAAGAATTTATTTCCTAGGAATGCGAGGATGCTATCATAAGAATTTTCTGCAAAATATAAAGAGCCATCACCATGATAATCATCTAAATCTAATGCATATGAACAAACGTGAGTGGATATAAATGTATGACATTTCATTTCTATCCCAAAGTAAAGCTAGACAGGGTTCACCAGTTAAAATATTTTTTTATTATTGATTTACGCCTAGTCGACGTCAAGGCCATTACATTCGGGAAAGGACTAGGGCAAGGAACGGGAGGGAATTCGGCTGAGGTATTTTGAAGGAACCATCCAGCCATTTGCTTTCAGCGATTCAGGGAAGCTATGGAAAACCGAAATCGTGATGGTCAGACAGGCATTCGAACCCGTGTTTTCACGAGTGCGAGGCCAGAGCGTTAGCGCTCGCCCACCACGCTCGCTTAAAATGTACTTCTGGCATCAATCACGCCTTAAATACTCAACATATTTAAATGAAATTTGGCATGAAGTTGTTAACTGTGTGCGAAGTGACATAAGGTAGATTGTATCCCGTAAAAATGCATAGTTTTTTAGAAATTGCCATTAATATCAATTCGCAAACAACAAAGAGTTTCCTACTTCTTAGACAGCAGTACCACCTTTTCTCTCTTTTTTTTTTTACGTAAATTGCAAACACTACTTTTCAGAAATAAAAGCAAAAACCTTCTGACATATGCAAGTTTGTGTTTAGTTTAACCCCTTAACCTACGATTTAGATTCGAAGATGTTGGGTCAAAATTGTATACAAGCTCGCGCAGCGTTCGGTACGTTCGCACGACTTGTGTAACACGCTAATCGGGGCAATCGTAAACATGACGGGCATCGCCCGTGGTAGAGCGTTCGCGGTTTGTAGATAGCACAGACAAGGCTCGTGATGTATTTCTATTATCTCTTCTTATCGTGATCAGTTTCTAGTTGTTCTTGATTGCATTCGCACGTCGAAATTTACGTTCATAAATTCTAGAGAAGCAACCCCACAAGATGTTCTCTAGAAAAAGATTTTCTGATGAAAACATTGAGAATTGTGCTATTAATTTTGCTAATGAAAGTGACAGTAGTGACGAAATATGTAATTTTTGTAGAAAGTATAGGCGAATAATTATTGAAGATACATCCGACGACGATCAACTACCAGAGTCCTGGCTTTGGAAAGAAATAAGAAATAGTCCAAAAATCTGGGACTATACGATGACTCCTGGCATAAGAGAGGTAGCCTTATATCAATTAGGAGGAAGTAGAGGAGAATTTGATATATTTAATTTAATATTTGATGATATATTTTGGAACAATATTGTGACCGAAACGAATCAGTATGCAGATCAAATACGAGAAAATCCACATACAACACGAAAAATTGACGACACTTGGTTTCCTGTAGACTCTACCGAAATTAAAAGATATTTCGCATTGACCATAATAATGTCACAGGTAAAAAAACACAAGAATCCAAATGAATTGGTCGAAGAGGGCTGTTATCGAAACACCCATATTTAGAAAATCAATGGCTTTGAACAGATATCTGCAAATTACAAGGTTCTTGCAATTCTCAAACAATAATCTGGTTGCAAATACAGATAAATTGAACAAGATTAGACCTGTGATTAATTTTTTGAACCAAAAATTTAAAGAAATATATATAATGAAAGAAGACAAATCTATTGATGAATCTCTTGTGAAATTCAGGGGGCGTCTATCTTATAAGCAATTCAACCCATCCAAAAGGGCAAGGTTTGGCGTTAAATTTTATAAATTATGTGAGTCCGATTCCGGCTATTGTTATGAATTTAAAATATATACCGGCCACGATAAAATAAACTGTGAAGATAGTGCTTCAGAAAGTGTTGTCAAAGAGCTTTCTGAGTCAGTGTTGCACAGGGGTCACACTTTGTACATAGACAATTGGTATTCTTCCCCAAAATTATTTATGACATTATCATATAAATATAAAACAAATGTAATTGGCACAGTACGTTCGAATAGGAAGAACATGCCAAAAGATTTGTGCAGTGTAAAATTAACAAAGGGCGAATATGCAATAAGAAGCTGCAACCGAATACTCGCTATAAAATGGAAAGACAAGCGAGATGTTTATATGCTGTCGACAAAACATGAAACAGTCGAAATGACTTCACAAGGATCCAAGGGCACTCTAAAACCAAATTGTATTGCAGAGTATAACAAGAGAATGAATCGAATTGATCTCCAAGATCAAATATTAGCATGTTTTCCAGTGATGAGAAAATTCATGAAAGGATATAAATTTTTTTTTTATCTATTTGGTATTGGTCTTTTTAACTCTTACATCTTATGGAAAAAACTGAATTATGGAAAGAACAATGTTATGTCGACTATAAGATCAACATAGCCGAATCTCTACTGAAGAAAATGCCAAAACCGATTTATAGAGAACGAGGCGTATTATCTTCTGGAGATGCGCCAGACAGACTTTACGCGAAGGAATGGGCTCATTTTCCAAAGCACATTGATCCAACACCCTCCAAATTAAGACCGTCAAAACGTTGTACAGTTTGACACAAAAATAAAAAACGTAAAGAAACAACGTGGGAGTGTAAAAAGGGTAAAGTTCCGTTACATGTACCAGAATGCTTTGAAATATATCATACCGTCACAGATTACTAGTTTTATATTTTGGAGTTTTGTATAAATAAACATTTTGTAATACTTGCGTCTACCACAATTATTGCATCAGACTGTAATTGCGTATAAAATATTCCACGTAATATTCACATCTGGCCCGATCACCGTACGTGGGCTATGCCCGTAATATTTACTTCTGGCCCAACCATTGTACGTGGGCTATGCCCGTCATTGTAGATTAAGGGGTTAAAAGCCGTAAAACCGATCTGTACTTAACCTTATAAAAGGTAAGTACTGTTGTTAAGTTCGCAAAGAGATGTCTTTCAGAGGGAAAGGGGGGGGGGGGGAGGTGAGCGGGTCGAATGTACCGGGGCCAGATTGTAAAAAAAAAGGTCGCCCATTTGGTCTGAGGGAGGGCCCTAACCGATGAATTGGCCAAGGGCCCCCAACTGGTTACGTGACTGTTAAGAACATAAAATAGTATGACATCTCAAATATTACACCATAATTTCGTTCGTAAAGCTTGGAAAAGAAACAACGTAAAATGCCATGAGTATACCAGCACGAAAGTCGGTTCACGAAAATTGCAAAATTGCCATGCCCGAAATGTCGTATTTATAAAAATGTAATGGATTCCATCTTATCTCGGTTCAATTTATTTCCTGTGTGTCTTCTTTTTTGTTACTATACAGTCTCTGGAATATTACAAATTATTTTTGGAACAATAAAACTTAACTAAGATAATAGACTATGATTCACGAAACAGTGCTTTTTACTTACTATTCAATATTCTGCAAATATCTATTTAATCCTTCACTTACAACGAATGTATTCAATGGCCTAATGAAGAAACTTATTGTTTCATGAAACAACATTGGAAGTGGTTTACAACACAATACACCTCATTTACACGGAGCTTGTGAAAGCTGCTTACTAATAATAACTAAATTCCTTCTGCCTTATGCTGCCTGGTCCAGGCAGCATTTCAACCAAACCACTATTTCTGCTACAAAATCCAACGACACAAACACCTCAACACATTAAATGCATTGAAACTAAATTTCGAGTAATAACAGAATTTTTTCTATCAAGATTCCTAATTAGTGTTGCATAAATTGCTATCACAATTAATTTCATTATACACCTTAGTAAATCACGAGCAATAACAATCATTGTATTGCATTGTAAACTTGACCAGCAATATTAACGAAAGTTGTCTTAGAGTTGTAGAGAAATATGGACTTACCTGTTGTTTACATTGTAAGTTACAAGCATTTTAGTTTTTAATTAATTTACTTCAATAATTGTCATGATGCTGACGGACATATTTCATGTAGTTTCAGTATTTAATTTACTGCGTTTTTAATTTAATTTAATTTAATTGCAATGGAGCACAGGCTCCGGTGGCAATATCCCTACACACCCATCTTCCCCCTATCCTGCACCTACCTACATTTGCCCTCTACAAATTTTATCTTTAAATTCCTTCAAAGTTTTCGGTAAATTATTCATCATTTCTCTTGGTAACTCATTCCAATCCCTGACACCCCTTACCTAAAAAAGAGAATCTTCCCACACCCTTGTGCCTGAAATCGAGTGCCAGCTTGTGGTCATGGTCATCTTTTCCCTTCCATGCACTACTTTTCATACCTATTGCAATATCTTTCCATGCCTCATCACCAGTATATGCCCTGTACACTCCCATGACCCTCCTTATCCTCCTCCTGTCTTGCAATGAATCCCATTCCAGCTCCTTTATCATATCCGTCACTGATTGCATTCTGCGATATTTCCATAAACAAATCTAGCAGCCCTTCTTTGCACCCTCTCCAACTCCTGTATTTGATACGTAAAAATGAGGGTCCCATACTACACTACCATATTCGAGCAATGGTCTGACCAAAGTTTTGTAACCCAATTCCTTGACTTATCTCGTACATCCCCTCATCACTCTCTCCAACAAGTGAAAAACTTCGAAACCTTTTCCTACACCCTTCCTATGTGTCCTGCCCAGTTAAGTTTGTTATCAAAAGTAATTCCAAGATATTTGCATTTCAAGTCTCGGCAAGCATTCTTTTCCCACCTTATATTCATAATTAACCTTTTGTTTTTTATTGTGTATCTAATAAGCTGACTCTCTTTGCATTTATCTTCATTCCATGTTTACCAACCCAATTAGATATCCTGTCCAGATCACCCTGCAACTATTGACAATCCTCTATCGTTTTGATTCTTTTATACAGCATTATGTCATCTGCAAAACAATCTAATTCAGATAGTAAACAATCAACACAATTATTCATTAGAATAATGAATAGCAATGGTCCCAATACGCTACCCTGTGGCACTCCCCATTTTTACTTCCACTTCTTTTGATACTACATTTCCTACCCTAACTTTCTGTTTTCTACCTTTTAAAAATTCTTCTACCCAGCAAATGACTTTCTTATCCACTCCAATGGTTTTTACCTTATTTACTACCATTTTATGGCTTACTCTGTCAAACGCCTTAGACAGATCTAGTGCTACACTATCAATTTGGCCTCCCTTGTCCATTTCATCTGAAATATCTTGCATATATCCCACCAACTGAGATTCGCATGAATATCCTTGCCTGAAACCATGTTGCCTGCTTTGAAAACCAATTACGTTCCTCACATATATTTCTGATGTGGTTGCATATCAATCTTTCCATTAATTTACCTACCACTGATGTCAAACTGATTGGCCTGTAATTCTCAACTCTATTTCTCACCCCTCCCTTATGTACCGGTACTACTATTGCACTTTTCCAGTCCTGTGGTAAGCAGCAAGTGTCTAGACTCAATTTAAATAATATTTCAAGATAAGGTACAATGTCACATCCGGCTATCTTTAAGATATCTGTAGTAATATTATCTTCACCAGCCCCTTTATGTTTTTTCAGCTTTCTTATTTCCTTCATGATTTCCTCAGGATGGATATCAAATTTTTTACTATCGTCATTTCTAATTGTGTTGTTAAGCTCGTTCTCCGAATTAGACCCTCCTGTTTCTGATTCATTGTCCCTAATGCTTTCACTGAACCAGTTACTTAAAATCTCTGCCTTTTTCAAATCGTCAGTAACTTCTTCTCCATCCTTATCTATAAGTGTCTCTACATCCTCCCTTCCCCTCAGTTTCCTGATATAGCCATAGAAATTTTAGTTGCATCAGTCAATGGTCCTCCTGCACTGACAATACTCTTCATAAACCCATCTTTACCCATTTTTCTTTGCTGTTATTAAGTCCTTGTTTAGTTGTTTTAAATATTCCCTACTACCCTGCTGTCTCTTAACTCTGTATGTTCTTTTCTTACCAACCTCTTTAACCTCCTTACTTCCCTATTATAGTACATAGGTTCTCTACTTCTCTTTATTTTTTGCTTTGGAATAAATTTTTTTCTTCCCCCTTTCTTATTATCTCCTTGAAACTCTTCCCACCTTGACTCTACTGTACCTGAGCCTTCCTTCCATTTGCTTGAATTGTTCTCTGAAATATCTCCTCAAATTTGAAACCTGTGCTTTTATAATTGTACCTATTTCCCCTTCAATTTTGGCTGCTGGTTTACTGAATCCTCTAATATCCATCAAAACTGCTTCATGATCACTTATTCCTTCAGTTACTTGATACCTCAAAAGGTTTTCATCGGGCTTAATTAGAAATATATCCAAAATATTTTGTCCCCTAGTGTTTTGCTCAACCACTTGTGTAAATCCTCCTTCCCTTATTAAGATATTGCAAATCTTTGTTCCCTTGTGTTATTTATCTTATTCCCTTCCCAGTTTACACCTGGTAAATTTAAATCCCGCCGATGATGATCATTCTATTCTCACCTCTGAAATCTGGAGTATGAATTTAATTTCTCCCCAAGAGCCTCATCCTCTTCTGTCATTCTTCCACTGCGGTAAACAGCCAACACTCTGATTTTTACTTTTTTTATTACCCAGAAATTCTACCCCAAGTAACTCATGGTCTTGATCTATGAACGCCAGTGAACTGTGGTAGTTTTTGCTAACTAGTATGAAGACTCCTCCAACCAATTGCCTCCTCTATCTCTGCGGTACACTCTGTAACCATCAGGAAAAACCTCACTGTCTAGTACTTCTTCTTTTAACCAACTCTCTACCCCAATTATTACTTATGGTTCGTGCATCTCTATTAAGTTTGCAAATTCGATTACTTTGTTCATTATACTTCTACAGTTTACCATTAACACCCTTACTATTGGCTTTACATTTTCAGAATTTATCTCCTCTTTCCCACTTTTACGCAGTCAGTTATTGTTTCAGCCATTTCATCTATTTCTTTAATATCTGTGACTTTCCCCATCGCGAATCTGCAATCAGTATCACTTTGATAATCTATTTCTGTCCCTTCACCAGCAGCCCCTAACCTAAAAAAGGCACAGTCCTGACCCCATCATCACTGGAAACGGGCTCCCTCACTGCTTTAGCTAACAACTCAGAAAGTACTCCCTTCCCCCTTCTATTTAGGTGTAGGCCGTGCCTAGTGAAACCCCACCTACCAATGGTGTTCACAGGCACAACCCCCAACACAGAACTAATGCCTTTCCCAAGTAGCACTTCCGTTTCCACATTAACCCGCCTCACAGCATAGTTCAATGTGGACGGTCATGGCGACTCAGGACCTGCATGAGCTCCACCCTGGTATGCTGTGCCTCCTTCACCACCTTCCTCAGGTCACTCTCTATACTATAACTCGCGTTTCTATCAATACTATTTCCCGCACCTCCCACTATCACTACTCTATCATCCTTGGTGAAACTCCTACAAAGGGAACCTATATCCTCTATTACCTGGCCTAATGTTGCACTAGGTTTGAAAAAGCTTGTGACCTGATATCCTGTACCTAACTGATCCTGCAGAAGAGGGCCTACACCTCTCCCATGGCTACTACCTAGCAGCAGAACCCTTTTTTTCCTATTCTTGCCCTGCACGCCCTTATTCCTAAAGGTCTGCTGCATCTTACCTACCTACTCCTACATCTACATGAGGCTCTTCTCCTCCTGACTCTGGCAACAGGTCAAACCTATTTTTTCTCCACAATTACTGAAGTGTCTGGCTTGTTCATCCTGTTAACCATGATTCTCCTACGACCTGTTACCAGCTCCCACCCATCCTTATCAACTTCCTCCAACCCACTATCTCTACTTTCTGCCTCTACAGCTTGAGCCTCGACAAGCTCAGCCCCCACAGGCTGTGCCTGTGCAGTCTGAGCCTCCACAGGCTGAACCTCCACAGGCGAGGCCACCACAGACCACGCCTGCAGAGGCTGAGCCTCCACAGGACGAGCCTCAAGAACCCTCATCCTTTCACGCAACTCCCTAATCGTTTCGCCCATCTCCCACATCCTATCATCCCTAAGACACAGTGAACAAAACCATGGGAGAGCCTCATTTATTTCCCCCGTTTCCTCTTCCCCACATGCCCAGTGAAACCACTTCTTACACCAACTACAACCCATCCCCTTCGCAACGTACCTACGACAGGCGCCACAGTTTTCCAGTCATGATTTTCCCAAATACTTCAACCTTCTTCTAAACAAACCTTAAATTTATTTGATAAAGTAGTCTTATAAAGTTTATACTATATTTTTTAACGTTTTTTACTAAATGTGATAGGCGCTATACTTGACTAACTGTTGAATTGTTATATATATTTAATTTGATTGAAGTTTTATAAAAAACGACTAGGTAATTAAACTACTTAAGAACCAATGAATAAAACTTAAGCTAATGGATTTTGAAACAAACTTAAGATGGTAGGTCGATACTATTTAGTGCTAATGTGGATAACAACTATTTTGTTACTTATGAAAGTTAAAAAAAAAAAAGAAAGGTGAATTTTTTTTTATAAATATATATATATATATATTAGATGGCAATTAAACACTATTAAATTTCAGACAGAACACGTTAATTATTAGAACGTACGTTTTTGTTATCGTAAACTTGATTTCGATATCGATAGTCGATCTTAACGATGATGTAACCTATGGTAACCTAAGTGAGTAACTAAATGCTATATATGAATACTTATGTTTATTATTTATTATTTCCAGTTTATTTTATTACTATTCCAGAACTAATTAATTAAGACACGGTGTTATTTTAAACCTAATAATGCCTTAATATAGGACAATACAGAAAGCTTTAACAATCGAAATTCAAACTAGTGATTTGAACTATTTTTGACGGTATATGAGAAATTAAACACTACAAAATAACTTAAACCACTATTTTTACCTATGCTATAGTATTATAGTAATCTAACTATCAAGCTTATACTAAGTTTAATCCAATGAAACGTGCAATAACTAGCAACAACATTAACAACAATGATGCGAAATTTAAAAACTGTTATTTATGGTGTAATCTTAAATAATTCTTCTTGCTAGCAATAATTCTAAGAGTTTAGATGATAATTAATGATTTTAAAATAATTTAGTCTACAAAAACTTAGCTGATGAATGCAAAATCGCAGTTTGATGAGCAGCTCTCGACAAACACAGCCAATCGATCGCACAATCTTACGAGCAGTACATTTCCAGCGTCATTATTCGGGTTCATTTAGTATCGCGATCTGAGTTAATGCGTCAACATTATTTCGCCATTCACGACATTACTAATATACAATATAGTGAATGTATTAATGCGCGAATGATAGAAGCTTCGATTTTCTAGCGATAATTTTAAAATGCAGCCTGGATCAGAATGATAACTGAAACATTATTAGTTATTTAAGCTTCTTTCATGAGTGCCATTCACGGCCAACTAAAGATACAGGCCTGGGTGCACTTTGGTGACGTCAGCAGAGTAGTGCTATAGCCGAACCACGGCCGAGACCCGAGCCACGCACATGCTCGCGTACTTACAGTTTCCGCTGCGCGAAATTAAATTCACACACACGTGCACAAAGATATTGAAAAATAATTACTTTATACTTACTACATGATTTTTTATGCCAACTACTTCAAATTCAGTCTCATCAGTAAATTTCATAATACTCAAATATTCGTAAATAATTGCTTTGTGCTTCACTACATCAGTTTTGTCAAATATTGTACTTCAGATTTAGTCTCACCACTCCAATTTTCACACACACACACACCACACACACACACACCACACACACACACACACACACACACACACATGGATATTCAAGTGCACATGTCAAAATATTAAATTAACATGCTTCAAAATCTGCACTACTCATACGCTTACAACCTTAAATGTAACACAAAAATGGGAGTTAATAAACAAAAACATTGAATATGGTATTTACATATTTATTTACTGAAGAAATTACACAACCATCAGTTTGTAAAATAGTATATTCTACTTTTTTGCAGCATTATCATTGTACTGCAGTACATGACATGACTTAAATGGCATATATTAAAGCAGCTTAAATTACTAATAATGTTTCAGTTGTCATTGTGGCCCAGGTTGCATGTCTAACAAGCCACAAATTCAGTCACTAGAAAAGTAATGCTTATATCATGTACTTGTTTTAAAACTTATTACTCCTTCATTTATACAATGAATTTGCAAATTTAAAAATTCTTACATTAAAGTATTATAACTTGCCTTCAGTTTTTTTAATTGCCTCCCAGTTTTATTACTTGATACAGTGTCATTCACATTCTTGGTGAGATTATTTATCATTACCTTCCAGAATATTAAATTAATGTTTTGCAATATGTCCCTCAAAGTTCTGTTGAATTTACATTTATCACTCTCTGAAAGATCAGCTCTCCAGCTTTAGGTTGCAGATTTTGTGCAGAACAGAAATTTGATGCATATCACAAATGAAATTACTTGAAGACATATCTAATATACATTTCAACATGAACCAAGCACTTTGTGATTAGAACAGCAGTTCCAGTGGGCACTGTCAGCTTTTCATAATCATATTCTATAATGAAGTTATTTGGGAGGGATATTTCAACTTTTCTACTTCATTAAGTACATGTAATAACATTATTTTAACTGTTGTTAACAGGTATGATAGTAACACTATCTTTGAATTTTGAAGACACTGGATATCATGAAAACCTGAGCTGTTTTAGCAACATTACTGTTAGTCTGACTACCACCATAAATTGTACCACCCTTAAAGATCAAACAAGGTTCAATGTAAATTTCATCCAAGAGCACATTTACTATAAGTTCATGATCTTTCAAAAATTTCTTCTTAATCTTCAAATACCCTACACTACCATCTACATTTAACACTATAACCGCCGGAACTAGTACTATACTTAGAACCGCCGATGTGGTCAAAGTGACCACTTTCTTTGTAATTGCATGCTGTTCTGATTAATGTAAATATTAATGATCTTGATAACAATGTATCACTTTAATTACATTTATTAACAGTATCACTGTATTTTACAACAACAATGGGAACATAATATTACTAAAATTAAAGAGCATAGTTCACAATATTTATCTGCAACCATACTAATTGTATTGCAGTAGTTTTAAAATTAATAGAAATTAATCATACTGGAGAAAATAAGTACCCATGAATATGTTAAGAGAAAGAACAATCATAAGATATGACTATGTATAGTACCTAATCCTACTTACAAGCATTACAAACTACTGTCTTTATTACTTTATATGTAACGGTTAGCGTTCTCACCTCGCATTCGGGAGGACGGCGGTTCGAATCCCCATCCGGGCATCCAGATTTGGGTTTTCCATGGTTTCCCCAAATCACTCCAGGCAAATGCCGGGATGCTTCCTTCAAAAGGCCATGGTCGAATTCATTCCCATTCCTTGCCCCCATCCTTTCCCGTCTCTAAAGACCTCGATGTTAAAAAGAGACGTAAAGCAGTTAAAAAAAAAAAAAAATACTTTATATGTACACGGCCCACAAACATATCTCTTGCATTTACTGCACACTTCATTTGTCTTGTTTCTGCATTTCCTCATTTGGCAAAGTTTTCTAACTTTCGTAGGAATTTCCGCTTCTTCTCTTTCTTCATCACCATCTTCCTTTTCTTCCTTTTCCTTTCCTTCCCTTGTCATCCTTTCCTGATTTCTGGTTTCCATATAGTCTCTACGTAATTCTTCTGCTAGATTTAGGATGAAATTCCTCCTACTTATCTTGATCTTATCTTGATTCCTGTCACTAGCTTGAAAATGATCCATGCGTTGATGGCTGCTAAATCAAGGATATTGTGAAATACGTGGACAGGCCATCGACGAGTACCAGAGCGGACAGAATACTTCCTCGCCATCTGGTCCAAGACATTTACAGCAAATTTTGTGCTATTGTAGAAACTCACTGTTTCGGGAAGGTGTTTAGAATTATTTTGTATTTCAACATCTGTATGCATGGTACTATACAGAAGAACATTTTTGTTCTTTTTCCCTTGGTAAACAGTCAGAGTACCACCTTCCCTTTTCAAGAGAACAGACGTATAAAGAGGAGTTTTCATTTTTTTTACAGTGTTTGGAATTTCTTTTCTTGCACGGTTGATAGTGCCGACAAGACTAGTTTTCTCTTTTTCCCGTCTCTCCCCAAGTGTGACCGTAGTGAAAAAATTATCAGTAGTCACATTTCGACCCTTATTGTGATATGGAGCTACCAACTTCATTACTACTTGTTCTGGAAGTTTCTCATTAGGTGCCCTCTGTTCGTTCTGTCCCACATAAGGGAACCCATTACAAAGATATTTTGTTTCTACATCCGCCAGAAGCCAGAATTTGAATTCCGAATTTATCAGGCTTATTCGGCATATATTGCAAATACGGACACCTGGTTCTGCTGGGGAAAAGTTGTTCGTCCACAGTGACATTTGATCCAGGTATGTAATTCAACTGACAGTTTTCTATAAAATGATTCCAAGTAGTTGATATAAGTGCAAATTTGTCACTTTTCAACCGTTCCGACCGTGTATTTTTTTCATCAAAACGCAGATATTTCAAAATTTCTCGAAACCTGTTTCTGCTCATTGTGTCAGTGAAAAATGTGGCTCCCCACGTTTTCGACCACAACTCATCTACTTCAGTACATCTGGCACCTAGTGCACCACGAACATATAATAAAGCAACAAATGCATCTAATTCTTCTAAAGGCAAACTCCACGAATCATTTCCAAGAAGCCGTTGTGCCTCTGCTTCTGTGCATTTCTTTATGTGTTTCAACATTGATTGATCAACTAAAAGGCGCCAGGCACTCGAAACATTATCATTTGAGACGTGCCGCTTTGCGTGTGGAGTAGGTCCCCATGTTTCTTTCAATATATTCTGTTGACCTATCCTACCTGGTTTAGTAACCCCGAAGTCTGCTACAGTCCACTCCGTGATCCCGTCCTTCCCCAGGAGTTTTGAGCCAGTTTCTGGAAGTGAACCCTCACTTTGTTCTCCTCTTCTACGTCGATTCTGTATTGGTCCACTTACAGGAGGTGCAGTTCTTCCTTTACCCAGGGTAGGTCCTTCTCTAGCATTGTTTATATTACTGCTTCGTCCTGGTTCAGCAACTGCATGAGGAAAGAGACAATTAGAAAGCTACAACTCATTATAAAGAAACCATACCGCACAATAAAATAGCAGTAACAGAAGTAGCAGTAGAAGTGTCAGCTCTCTTATAATAGTGATCATTATTCATGTAGTAACAATAATAATAATAATATAAGTGAATGTAAATTACCTTCATGTTCAGTCTCGGAGCTGTCACTCTCCACATTAGCGACAGGTTGGTAATCTTCATCTGTAGAGTCTTCCACAAGGTCCTCAACTTCAGGATCATTTTCAACATCCGATTCATACAAAAGTGCGACAATTTCTTCATCTGAAAGTGGCTGTGGCCGTGGTTTGTATCGCTGTGACATCTGAGCCGTGTCTACTGCTCTGAGACCAGTACTCAAATAATCTGCCTCGTTTATGCGAAACCCAATAGCAAACAATGAATGACATATTGCATTGTTGAGCTTCAAACAATGCGAGTAAACTTCAGTAACCCAGATATTTAGTATATTGTTGACGAGTGCTAAGAGTAAATTCGGGGAGTGACGCACAACAATCTTTATATAATCTGTTTTCAGATTTCACGTAATGTGGTCAAAGTGACCACTCGGCGGTTCTAAGTATAAGTGGTCATTCAAAGAAAACTAATGAAGATAAAACAAATATTGGACTATTTATATGATCTACATAAACATTTAGGAAAAGTCATTAACTCACAACAGTATTGATTAGAAACTGACTGAATAATAATATGTTAAAATATAAAAAGTGGTCAAGTTGACCACTCGGCGGTTCTAGTGTTAAACTATTTCAATTAAACTTACCTACCAGCTTTCTGATATTGCATGGAGTGGCAAATATAGAAAACCAATCTTATGCAAAGTAGCACATGCTGATGGTGAATAAACATACAGAGTAGCTGCCAGTAATAATGTATTCCCACTGTACATATGACCTGCTTTCATGTTTAGATAGAAACTGAATTTGTTCAATTATCATTTGAAGTTGTGAGTATCTTTCACCAGTAAAATTATCCTGTAGCAAATTCACTATATTTTTAACAACTACTTGTTTAAGGGGTCTTCTTTAGACACTATTGGCTCAACATATTTAATCATACTGTCAAACACATGTTTGGACTTTACTGCTATGTATTCATTGGGCACTTTATGCTGGAGAATTTTGTAGCTTTGCACAGAAACAAACACACTTAAATCTGTCTTAACAGTTACAGAAGCAAGAATGTTTGTTATTTCGTTACTAACATCAATAAAACACAACACTACCTTTTGTTCACACTGACTACAGAACCACTGTTTCTTGTTTAGCACCTGAAAAATATTTACAGTACATGTGTCTCCCAAATTGTTGATGACATTGTGCTCTTCATATTTCCTGTAGTCTTCTAAGCTTCTTGCCACAGCTTTTTTCTGCATCACATCATCTTCTGCATATGAATCCAGCTAATGTCAAGTATCCTGGTAAATTTGGAAAAATTGATGGCACTGCATATGGTTTCAGCTTTGGATAACTCCTTACAAATGTTTTTATTTCTCCATCTACTGCAAACTGTTCTGTTTTGAGTATGCAGTCTTCACTAAAATGTTTCATGTATATTACAGGCTTCTTTAACTTTCAGAAGGCTGTAGGAATTTTTCTAAGCCACTTTTTCTTTAGTTCTTCATCGCTGTCTAAAGAAAATGTGCCGAGTTTTTCGTTTTGAGACATAATTAATTCTACAGCAGACCATACTACACCTTGGCATTTTTAGTACCTGAAAAAAAAAGACATTCAATATAGCTATTACAATGTAAATATACACACATTTCCAAAAGTATTTGTACATATTTAGTTACTTTATCAAATAACTTTCAACATAGCTTCGCAAACAACACATGATAGTTCAAATGAAAATTCGTTAAGAAATCGTAATAGCTTATTATATTAATATTTAAGAAATACTTACTGTAAATAGAACTGCAACTATAGGAACTTCACTTTAGTAGCTGAAGATGAAAAAACTGGTAATCCACTGGTCGACGAGAAGTCAAATACTCTCAGAAACACGTTTGCAAACGAACTTCCAGGCTCACAACACACCAGCTTGGCAGATCATAGGTCTACTTTGCTGACGTCACAAACAAAATGGCTTCCAGCACCCAGGCCTGTATATTTAGTTGGCCGTGGTGCCATTTTAGTGACGTCATATATCGCTTTGTACTGATATTGTATCAAAAGATCTATAGTAAGCTTGGACGATTTAGCAGAACCATGCGGCGTTGCTCGAAGTAAATTTTTGAAATTTATAAATGTTTTATTCAGATAGTGGAGTGGCATACAAGCAGAGTGGTAATTTGCCGGCAGTCATTCAATTCTGTTTGCAGAGTGAGAAACCAATTATGAAGAAAGAATCAATTACTACTTTAACATTGAAACTTACATTTTAGCGCAGAATTAATGGATCGAAATGAACGAACTATAGTAAACTGGTCTATAGGCATTCAACTGTTTCCACAGATAGAGAAACCAACATTTACACTGATCATTATGAATATAAGAATCAATTACTACTATAATACCAAAATTTCTGATTTAAAGCAGAATTAATTGAGGGAAACGATAAATCCTCAAAACAAAATCGATATCCAATGAGCAAATTAAGTTCTCTTTTTAAAAAATAATAAATGAATAAATAAAAAATTAGTAATTGTCAGTGCAAATAAAAATATTCATTTTTAATTTTGCCGATTACCGAATATCTAGGTACTATTCGGCCAAATACCGAATAATTTTTTTTTTTAGTTAGGTAATTGCCTAAAATAAAACGATTGATTCATTGCATGGTAATGTATTTGTCTTACAATTACAACAACTTGCACGATGTCAAAGCAAAACAAAAATATTAAATACCTATTCACTGGGATCATCATAATTGAAATTTAGGAGTGGAAGATTGTGATGCAGAAATACTAATTTTCCTTTATTGTCACGTAGTAGTTAACTTCTTTTCTTCTCGTAGACATTTCCAGCTTCAGAGAAAAGCCGCTCGGAATAAACACTGCTTCCTGGCGCGGACAAGTATTTTGCTGCAAGCTTTGTCAAACACGGGAATTTCTCTCTTCCTGCTTGCCACCAAATGTACGGATTTTCATGCCATGATATCCTATTAATATTTAAATAAACATCAATTTCAGTTTCAATTGCATTTTTTTCTTGTGATGTCCCTGCATTGATCGTACTTTTCTCTGTAACAATCTCTTCAAAACAATTCATAAAAGATGAATGTGTACTTTGACTGTGACCCGACTCGTCCGTCATCCTCTTGGACTGAATAGGGGACGAATTCGCGCTGCCGTCGCTGCTTGTTTCACAGTACGTCTTTAGACCATCGATCAAATGTACTGCCTTGATTTTTCTCTTTGCAGTTGACTGGTGAAAACATTCATTTTGAAGCGAGGGTCCAAAGCGGTTGCCTACAATTTTTATTTGTGGCAATGTCTTCAAATCATTCGTTCAATTCTTGTTGCATGTGAGCCGTGCTCGGCTCTTGTTGCATGTGAGCCGTGCTCGGCTCTTGTTGTATCTTTGCCTTCTCTTTTCTTCCGCTCGCGATTGTTTCCTCTTTCGTGTTCCCCCGCTAGAGAGTGCTGGGGCTCCTGGCGTTAGCAGGTATATATGTGGGGGCACGGAACCGAGCGGGCAGTTAGTCTTGGTCAGTCTGCCAGCCAGCCAGTCAGTCCGTCGGAAGTTGAGTGTTTCCCTGTGTCGCCGTGAGGCTGGAGGTCCGGTGGGGCTGCGGGGTCCGGGTTGGACCGGGCGGCCAGGGAGGCAGTCAGTCGGTCGGCCCTGAGTGGCCGTGCAGTTGGAGGCTTGCGATCGGCATTCCGCTAATGTTTCCCGGAGTGATAGCGTTGCGGGACTAAGGAGGAAGCAGTCAGTGAGGCAGTCAACAGTCGATTGGTTACGCCTGGTATTTCTCACAGTGGCCGTGACTCAGCTTGATGGTTTGACTGGGCCACCCGTGGATTATACTTCTGGTGAATTGGTGGGTCCCTCGCGACCGTGCTTCGACCACGTGCTGTCCCGAAGCTTGGGGAACACCGTGGCGATCGACCCGGGTGGTACCTTTCGAGTTGAAACCTGCCTTCTCGCCCTGGGACGGTATTGGAGGTAGTGGCCGTCAACTGCAACCACAAGTGTCGCCTTCCGCCTCGTCGTTAGCGGTGTGCCTCAGCCATAAATTGTGTTTGGTCCTACTGGCCGAGTGTTAGATGCTGGTAGACGAGAACGAGCCGGTCTTGTTATTTCTGTTATTAGTCTACGTGGAATTGTTGGCCAGTGTTATTTGACATTATATTAGTCATTTTCTCTGTCAATTACTACTACCAGTGTGTCGCCTTCTACCTCGTCGTTAGCGGTCTGGCTCAAATATAAAATTGTATTTGGCTAGTAGATTATTAAGAGCCATGCTGGTTATTTTCTATAATTTGGTATAAGTAGGATTGTTTGTAATTATAAGGGTTATTCAAGGTATAAGTTGCAAGACCAAGGTTTGGTCCATAATATTATATCATTTTGTGATAACAAGATTATTCATATCTTCGTTTGCAAGACCAGGATTGGTGGTATTTGATATTATAGTTGTAACATTTTCTGTAAATTTCAGTATTATCATTAATAATTGTAATAAACCAATGTTTAAACAAGGCTTGAACTGCTAACCATGTTCCCACACACTTCCCACTGTATCCTTGTGGATAAGTACTGTCTGTTAGTAGTAGTAGCAACGCCTCAGCATGACAAGTCTTTCTTGGCTTAAGTTGGCTGTTAGCTCTGATGTGCTAGTTTTATTGCAATATTGCGTTAGAGCAACAACATACGGAATAATTTCAGAAATGCATGCATATCCGGAACTGGTGATTTTTGTTAGTTCTTCAAATGATTGTAGTAATCTCAAAAGTTGCTCTA
Organism: Vandiemenella viatica; assembly: GCA_031002005.1. Lineage (NCBI taxonomy): Eukaryota > Metazoa > Arthropoda > Insecta > Orthoptera > Morabidae > Vandiemenella > Vandiemenella viatica. The sequence continues at coordinate 4,439,969 of JARYHS010009186.1, read as the reverse complement.
AAAGCTCCCATTGAGCAGCAGTCAAGTTGGCAATATTGCAGTCCGTGAAATACACTGAAATTACCCGTTTTTGCTCCATTAGCCTTTCAAGCATATAATATGAGGAATTCCACCGCGTACTGACATCTTGCTCCAATTCATGCTCGGGGAGACCCAATTGCTTTTGCAGTTTTTCTTGCGCAATACCGGAATAATTGAAATGAGTCACGATCCTCCTTCCTGCGGTTATCATTTCCATCATTTCTGACTGAACTTTCAGAGAATCGACAACAATTAATTCAATGAAAGTTTCACGGGAGTCCAGCCGGATAATATGAATGAAACAACGAACTGAGGCCAACCCTGCATTGCCATAATTTTTGGTTTTCTTGTCAAAATTAATATATTCAAACAAAACAGAAGCCACGAATCTTCCCAGTTCTCCAAATTGTAACTGATAAACGTTGAGGATGATGACGTTTCGGCCTATATTCATAATTTATTCTAAATGCCCTTCTCACAGACTTAAAAACGAGGTATGAGGATGTTGTGGCTACGGAAATACTGCACTCTGTTATCAATCCATATAGTGAAGAATGGCATATCATACTACAAGAAGATTATTGATCGAAGTAACCACTATCGTACTATGTAGGGGGCAGTTCAGAAAGTGGTATCAGCAATTTGGTCTTAAGAAGGTTATACCAATTGCTTATCCCGTATTATGAACTATCGTAAGAAAGCTTTTCCATCTTCACACCTCATTGGATGTTATTCTATTAAAAAAAAGTAATATCATAAATAATCCAACGTAGATACTTGAGGCCATACTTCAAGCTTGTTAAAACAGGCACAGAGTGGTGGGAGGTAACTCTGCTTTAACAGGGGGCGAGAGACAAGCACAGCAATACAGGAACGAAGTCTTTCTCGGCGTTGAGAATGGATGTAGTCTTCTCGGGAGACTAGCCGAGTAAGTAAGATGTTTCCACACGATATTTCGGCGATCTCTGACTCCGTCGCCATCTTCTGGTGAAGTGCTGGATCCATCAGAAGGCTGGTTCTTATAGCCTCCGAATGCGCGCGTGGTGGCGTGCGCGCAGCTGGTTGGCTGACTCGGTCGGCGCCTAGGTGGTGGAGTGGGGGTTGGCGCCGGTAGGAGGCAAGCTTGGGCGCAGTTGGTCCGTGGCCGCCGTGCTGTGCACTTTGGCGCGCTGACGACGTATTGCATTAATGACAGGTGCCCACGCTTCGCTCAGCTGGTATCCACAGTCCCGGTTGACGAGATTGCGGGTGGTGCGAATCTCAACTGCTTCTGTGAGAATACTGTCCCAGAAGTTCCTTGTACGCGCCAATATACTGGTATTCTCAAAGTCGAAGCCATGGCGTTGTTCCAGGCTATGTTCCGCCACCGCCGATTTTTCACTCTGCCCCAGACATCGCTGGTTAATGCATCTTACCGTCTGGCCAATGTATCTCTTACCGCATTCACATGGAATGCGGTAAGAGATACATTGCAATACGTCGTCAGCGCGCCGAAGTGCACAGCACGGCGGCCGCGGACCAACTGCGCCCAAGCTTGCCTCCTACCGGCGCCAACCCCCACTCCACCGCCTAGGCGCCGACCGAGTCAGCCAACCAGCTGCGCGCACGCCACCACGCGCGCATTCGGAGGCTATAAGAACCAGCCTTCTGACGGATCCAGCACTTCACCAGAAGATGGCGACGGAGTCAGAGATCGCCGAAATATCGTGTGGAAACATCTTACTTACTCGGCTAGTCTCCCGAGAAGACTACATCCACAGCAATACAGATTTTGGCTCACTCCGGCCGAATACTTTTGCCGAATATTCGGTATTCGGCGTATGGCCGAATATACTATTTGTTGCAATTCTAATCTACAGTATATTTTCCTAAGCTCACTCACTTACTCACCTCGATAGCTATTGGCTGGAGAACGGTGTCACGTGGTCGCCTTCGCTCGTAAAACGGCAACCAGAGATACCATTAGAAGAAATTCTTGGTTATGTTCACAATTTAATAGGTAAGCAACTGCTACCAAATTAATTGCCATAATACATTCATTAAGTTTGCTTTTCATAGAGTTTCATAGTTGAAAAATATTGATAAATTTTGCCGCTGAAAAAATGTGGATCTTCTTTTCAGTAACATGTTACTAATGAGAGCAACTACAAAAAAATTAAATTATTCAAGGTCTCTGCTGTAGCCACGATCCGGCTTAGGATAAATTTCAATTTAATTAAAACTTTCACTTATGTTGTTACTTGACCAAAGTTAATGCATTACAGGGTATTTTGCTTTTTAGGTATTTTACTTACCACTTTCGTTCGTTAATGGTCGGTGTTCATGTTCGCTGTACGTAAATTATTAGGTTGTTTTAAATGGACATCAGACCAAAACTGTTACCAAATAGACTATTCTGGCAATTCATTTGTTCGGAGTTGCTCAACTGATTAATAATATGGAAAGTGTATTAAGTTCTCTGGCCGTTACGGATACTATGGACCTATGATTACATTTCGAGTGATTGCCCAGTCTTAATAAAAAAAAAAAAAAACAGCGTGATGCTTTCGAAGCAAACAGGAATTTTATAAATTTTGCAGAGTGAAATTTAAGGGTTAACCCACAAGTCAAGTTTATATTTAATCAGGTTCAAGTCTATGACCTTTGAAACAATTATGCGATTACGCTATCGTCCCTGTTCGTGTTAAATACTTACCTCTTTTTATGCTTCTGAGTTCTTCAAGCTCAAGAGATTTAATTCACCCTGAAACACAGGTCAAGTTTATATTTGGTCAAATTAGTTCAACCTGTCATAATCTTTCATCCTAAAAACTGGAACTATTCTAGACCCATGAGGATACACAAAAAAACTGTCATGGGCTTGCACTAGTGTGTTATATAATTAACCAATCCTACCAGCTGTTACTAGCACTTACCACGGTTTCTTAAGACCTATACCTTCATCAAGACCGTCACAAAAATGTCATAATCTCAATCCTTAAAAGAACGTTCCTTTTTTTGATGCCAAGTGGAAACGTGTTTTACTGAAGTAACAGTGAGATTCATCATGGTCTAGTAACTCTAGATTTTTCATGGTCGTTGAAATAATCATGACTTTCAGAAAGATTGGTTTATTAACTTATAACTTATACTTTCCAGCGAGTAAATCCTTGTACCCATTTCATTTGAACAATTTTTACTAATTTTTGTTATGATATCTGTAATCCAATTAATTAAATTTTTAATATTCTGCCTGCGGACCAAGAATCACTGATTTTAAAGTGTAAAGTGATATTATACATGTGTCAAATAGTGAAGTATTAAAAAAAAAAAAATTGTCTGACTTGATGTAGAAAGGATAATTTACCAAGAATCTGACTGCAACACGCCATATGTTCACTAGCGCTGTACAACCAGGGTGCTGCTCTATCTGTTATTTCGCTGTTTTACTTCAGAATTTCATTCTAATTGTAATGGAGATATAGTTAATCATTAAACCTAATGCCAGTAATTACCGATAGCCTTACTCAGTGTCACAAATTACTGGAAAGGATTATATTGAACAGAATAGCTCCAGCAATCGAAGCTCTGATTCCTGTTGAACAAGCTGGATTCCGTCCCAGACGGGACTGTAGTGATCAGGTCCTGTCTCTTACTACCTACTTGGAAGAAGAAAATGAATTCCTAGATCTTTCAGCACCATACGATAAAGTTTGGAGAGAGGGTCTCCTTCTCAAACTGATCAAAGCAGTTCCTTGTATAAAGATAATTTCCTTCCTGGAAAACATGTTATGTAACCATCTGTTCCAGGTGCATGCTGAGTTCAGCAGGAGCCATGCTAAATAATGGTCTACCACAAGGCTCGGTTCTCTGCCCTACACTTTTCAATTTATATACTCATGACCTGCCAGCGACAGTCTCTCGCAAATTTGTATATGCTGATGACATCAGTCTTACAGTGCAAAGAACTAACTTCGTGGAGGCTGAAGAAATTCTGACTCATGACCTTCAGGAAATGGATGCCTACTTTCGAAGATGGAGCCTTCAACCTAACCCACAGAAAACAGAAAAAGCTACATTCCATCTTAGAAACAAACAAATAAACTACCAGCCAAATATATTGTTTAGAGACCAGATGCTGAAGTATAACAGTACCCCAAAATACCTGGTTGTTGCATTAGACAGGTCGCTAACCTACAAAAGGCACCTTCAGAATACAGCCGCCAAGCTTAAAAGTCCGAACCACTTACTTCAACGACTGGCAGAAACTTCATGAGGAGCTGATGCAAATATATTAAGAACAACAGCCTTAGCCTTGGTTTACTCCACAGCTGAATACTGCTCCAGCATATGACTTAATAGCTGAGATGTTAGGGAATAAAAAACATGCTTGAAGTCACGTCGCCCTGGCTGGAAGACTGCTGTCAGTCTAGCATCTAACACCTTCAGCGTTACAGATAGCTGGACAGCGGAATGGGCATCGTCAACACCACAGAGCATAGTGCGTATTACCAATCCCTGCTCAAAACTACCAGGTTTCAATTTACCGCGGTCAATTTGGCGTAAACTAAATAGGATTAGATGTGGTACGGGAAGAACATTCAATAGAGATCTACAGGCACTGGTGTTTGCAGATGATGTAGCAGTATGGGATGAAACAGAAGAAGGAATACAAACAAACTGAAGATGTGGAATGATAAGTTTGAAGAATATGGAATGAAATTGAATAATAATAAAAAAAAAAAAACTGTAGCACTAAAAATAAGCCGAAAGAATACAGACTGTCATATAAAATTACAAGACCACGAAGTTGAAGTTGTTGACCAATTCAGCTACCTGGGGAGCATAATTGCCAATAATGGTAGGAGTGAGTTAGAAATAATGAGTAGAGTAACCAAAGGAGCCAACTTCTACAGTACCGTGCGAGGCTTACTGTAGGACATGAAGGTTCCCAGAAGAACAAAAATTGTCTTGTAAAAATCATATCTCATTCCTATTCTCACATATGCTTTGGAAACATGCACACTAACATCAAGGGACCTTAGTAAGATCCAAGCATGTGAAATGAAGTTTCTTAGAACTACCCTCCAGAAAACTAGACTTGACTGCATAAAGAATGATGAAATTAGATCAAACCTAGAGCTAAGGGAATCCATGGAAGAGAGACTTAGGTCATCAAGACTTCGATGGTTTGGGCATGTGAAGAGAATGACTAGTAAAAGACTGACAAAAACTTATTTGGAAAAAAAGGATAGTGGGCAAATGACCAGTGGGAACAAAGAAGAAGATGGACAGACCAACTGAAGGAGGACGTAGAGAGAAGAGGCTGGAATTGGGAGTACATCACAGACAGAGAAACCTTTCTGGACAGGAAAAGGTGGAAAACAATCGTCTATAACAACCAAGGCTCGTAAACCACACCCGGGAAACTGGAGATGGTCCCCAACGATAATGATGATGACTGGAAGAACTGCTTAAACTCTCCACACCTGGGGCTGGGCAGATTCTCCGTACTGTGACTGCGGTGATGTCTTACAAGCTGTGTCGCACATTGTGCAGGACTGCCCACTGCGTGCCTTTCTGGTATCCTGGAAAACTTAAATTTGTCTACGCCGGAGGCGGTGGCCTGGTTGGAGTGACTCGACGTCACGCTGTAGTGGTTGTGATTGGAGATTCTGTCTCAGTGGCCGGTTCCGTGCGTTGTCCGCTGTACTATGTGTACATATGTGTGTTTAGTTGATTTGTTGTTGAATTGTATAAATGTCAAATAGCATCATACGCAAAATAAAAATAAATAACCGCCTCATTCGTTAATTATAATAGAAAACAAAACAAATAATACAAAAAAGTTGCGCAAAATTAATTTCGACAACGCGGCATTTAGCATGCCAAGTTCAGAGTCGAAAATATCGCAGCAATACAGTTCCAAAGAATGATTTAGAAGGTAATTATGTGTCTCCGTTGCAATTAAAGAACTGCTTGTATTGATTGGTGTGGATGCTTTTGAATGGCCGCTACTGTCGGGGAACCTTAGTTTGCTTCTTAGCAGTTTACACAATCATCTTATGACATCCTCCAACTATTATCGGCCTTTCTAAAGCAATTAAATTCAATTAAGATATTTTTAAAGTCGTTTTATAGCATTTCGGTTTGTTTTCGTGTGTCGCCTGGCCTTTCATTTAATTTACGTCGCTAGCAAACTGTATTCATTAATCTGCTGCGTTATTTAAAATTATTTCGGACTCATTTTTATCAACCTTTGGCATTAACTAATTTTATTTAAGAAATTTTGAATGTTGTTTGACTTGCAGAGCTAGTCATTGTTGCAGTTAGGGCTTTCGATAGAATATCGAAATATTGATATTTCTAGAAAATACCGATATTTATGAGTGGTAGTTTTTATGATTGTATTGAATATTGAAATCTGGATATCAGAGTCGATATTTTAAAAAATAAATTTTTGGTTTTACTCTCAGAGGATGTCAAGTCATTATTGTGGAAAAAGAAAATGACTACCTGTATTGCACATACAATAAATTTGTCCGGGTGTAATGGAATGAGCACTATGGGGCTCGCGCGCCCGCATATGGAACCGTGCAGTAAATGACGCTAGACTTCTCAAAACACAGATTTCAACTAACTGAAAAGCTCAGAGGTGAGTGCCGCGGCGAGCCTGAGCGATAGCCCACGTGGTGAGGGTCGAACGATAACCACCCAGTAATCATAATTTTATTTCTGTAATGTGTTTTTGTGTCACGAGCCATTTATCTCGCTTGATATCTAACTGGTATAGTTAAATGGGGTATCATTTTAAATATCAAGGTATCCGCTTTGGTAACAACACATATTAAGAAAGTCATTTTCCCAAGTTTTACCCTTAAAAGGAAGAAATGTCAATATTTCTGTCAGTACGGTTTTTTGAACCACGAACCAGTTGTCTCCCTGTATTCCTAACCGAAATTGGTAAATGAAGATCTTAGCTTTGGCGGCATCCTATATGAAGAAAGGAACTTTTCGATATTCTACCCTTAAAGGGAAAAAGTATAAATATTTCTACAACGCGTTATTGTATATCGCTTGATATCTAACAGACATAGATAAATGAGGTATCATTTTAGGGATTAAGGTCTTCACGTTGGCCGCATCATGTTATAAGAAAGGAATTTTCCTGAATTTTAACCTTGAGGCGTAAAAGTATCATTATTTCTATAACTTTTTATCATGAGCCATTTATGTACGAGGGTGGTCTGAAAAAGTTTCCGACCTCAACGTGAAGCGCTCGTAAATAAAAGCTAGTGAATTTCGTTGTTTATATGTTGACAGTTACTTACCAAAGTTTCAGCCATTTTGGACGCGCAGTTGTTATGTAACAGTCGTTTGAGTGAGTTGATGTGAGTTTTTGTAAAAATGGACAAAATCGAGTATCGAGCTGTCATTAAATATTTGTTTTTGAAAGGCAATACGCCTACGCAAATCAAAGATGAGTTGGATTCTGTGTATGGGGACTCTGCACCATCACTTACCACAGTGAAATTTTGGGCAGCTGAATTTAAACGTGGCCGTAAGAGCTTGGGAGACGATGAACGTTCGGGACGTCAAAAAACTGCAACTACCGGCGAAAACATCGCCAAAGTTCACCAATGGGTGCTAGACGACCGCCGAATTAAAGTGAGAGAGATAGCAGAGATTATGAATATTTCAAAAGAACGTGTTTGTTACATATTAAATCAACATTTAGGTATGAGAAAGCTGTCCGTGCGTTGGATGCCACATTTGCTCACATTAGACCAAAAACGTGTTCGAATGAACATTTCCAACGCTCTGTTGGCGCAGTTTTGGCGCAATAAATGTCCGAGTTTTGGCGCCGATTAATTACTGTAGATGAAACTTGGATACACCATTATACGCCCGAAACAAAAATACAGTCCAAACAGTGGACTGCAAAGGGGGAACCGGCTCCAAAAAAAGCAAAAACTTTTTTTTCGGATGGGAAAGTGCTGGCGACTGTTTTTTGGGATAGTCATGGAGTTATTTTAATCGATTACCTTCAAAAAGGAAAAACCATTACAGGAGCATACTACGCATCATTACTTGACAAGCTGAGGGTAGAACTTGCGGAAAAAACGGCCTTGATTTGCAGAAAAAAAAAAATCCTATTTCACCAAGACAACGCACCGTCTCACACCTCAGCGGTTGCCATGGCGAAAATTCACAAATTACGGTTTGAACTGCTTGACCATCCGCCTTATTCACCAGATCTAGCCCCAAGCGACTTCTTTTTGTTCTCTCATCTAACAATTGCGCTCGGAGGACAGATTTTCGTCAAAGGAAGAGGCAATCACCTTCGTGAACAATTATTTTGCAGAGAAAAACGCCAAGTACTATTTGGACGGGTTACAGAGATGGGAGCATCGCTGGGAAAAGTGTGTAGAGTTACAAGGAGACTATGTTGAAAAATAATAAAAAAAATTCAGAAAAAAATGCCTTGTATCTTTGTTAGGTCGGAAACTTTTCAGACCACCCTCGTATTTTGATATATATCGAAATAGGTAAATGAGGCATCATTTTAAATATTAATGTCTCTGCTTTGAACACATCATATCATAAGAAAGGATTTTTTCGGAATTTGACCCATAAAGGGCAAAAGTATCATTATTTTCATAACGTGTTTTTTTGTTAAGAGCCATTAACTCCATTTATATCTAACCGAAATAGATAAATGAGGTATCATTTAGATTAAGGTCTTAGCTCATGCAACATTATAAACTAATAACGATTTTTAAATTTAACCTTTGAAGGACAAAACTAATAACTGTGAAAGTCGCGCGCAGGAGACAGTTCTAAACCAAGCCGATAGGTAGCAGCAGCACATATCACAGAGATATTAATAAACTGCTTCACAGGCGTTGACTTTTGTTACGTAGGTACGTATTACATTGAACAAATAAATAATTGATATAAATAATGTAGTTCTTCTTTCGTCGTATTACAAACCACCAATCTTACCATTCATCGTATTCGCAAAATGTTCCCAAGGGTCACCTGGTCACTCTGAATTTGCCAAAACTATCACTTATTTTCGCACACCCGACGTACAACACTTAAGCTGTGTGTTTAGTTTGATAAACTTGAAGAAACAATATTAAAAGTGAGAGAGGCGTGGCTGGAAATACGACTCGGTGGCATGCTTGACTCAAAACTTATGACTGCTTACTACAAGAAATGCGGTTTATTCTTAATGAGTATTATATGTTGTCGTTAGTTATGCTGCCTATTTATATGATTCATATTGTTCCCTCCACACGTGAAATCCCTCAAAACAATGGATATATTGATATTATACGGGGCTAGACAAATTGATTGCAGCGGTTTCACGATTTTTCTTTTGGCTGTCCTATTGAAGGTACGATGATGGGGTTTGCTTTTATAAGACAAGTGGTTCTCCAAGTTTCGATTGCACTAAATTCAAGCTTCCCGCGGTGGCCGCTAGAGCGCTAGAGAGCAAGATGGCTGAAAGTGAGAAAGCGTAGGTTGTTCTCGCATTTCAGCTGATGTCATGGCCTCCTCGTTCCCCTGACCTAACCCCCTGCGACTTCTTTGTTTGGGGTTTCGTAAAAGACACAGTGTTCGTGCCACCAGTACCAGTTGATCTGCCAGACCTGCGGGTTCACATCACCAATGCATTTGCTCTTATTGACAGAGACATGCTGCATCGGGTATGGGGAAAACTCGATTATAGACTTGATGTGTGCAGAGCCACTAAAGGTGCACATATTGAGCATCTGTACACACTCAAAAAAAACTTTAACAGTTTGTTTATACATCTGTGTAATCTTGTAAGTATATGTCAAATAATAAATCTGTAGTAATTTCTGAAATCACTACAATCATTATGACCAGCCCTATATAACGCACCTTTGCAATTAAATGATAGTGAAAAACAGAAGAGAATAAATGGCGACTCTAACCATACTATCTTATCATTTAATTGCTTGATCTTTAACCTTGATAGCACTTTAGAATCGTCGTCCATAAATCCTGCACTTAGGCCTTCCATCCACCACCGGGCGGGGTCACGACTTAAGGTCAAGGCTGTCCAATCCAAGGCCCGCTAGCTCAAAAACCTATGCAAAGGTGCGTTGATGGTGTTCAGTTGTTGATTTTAATTAACTTAATTGTTACTTATATCTTGGTTATATTTGAATATCTATTGTAACTATGGGCAAGTATTATGTGGCCCGCAGGCTAGCTTAGAATCGATATTGTGGCCCATCTCCAAAACTAGTTGGGCAGCGTTGTTTTAGGTAGATAAGCCCAGTAGTAACCTCAGTTCCAGTACACTAAATTCACAACAGCCGGACGTGGCAACATAATTTGCAATAACTGCGAGCGTTTAGGACATCGGGACGCAGCTCGACCCCCGATCACCGTCATGTGCGCAATAAGCCCCTCGTGGGCGCCGGAGCCCCCTCATAATGTATGCGCTGTTACACGTTCACCAAGGCTGCTCAATATCGCTAATATTCCGGTATTATGTTTGATAACACACCCCTCATTTCACACATTGATCAAATAGCAGAGGGGATTCATTTAGTGAAAAATGATAACAGAAAAGTGGAAAGAAGTATTTCCTGGATTTTTTTCCCTTAAAGGGAATGAAAGCCGTTGACTTGAGGAATATTTTTTTTTTATGAAGCTTTATAGTGTCGGTTTAGATTATGTAACATGTCGTTTTCAAGGTTATGGAAATGCAGCTTATATCAGTGGTGTCAATTGGGTATACTGATCATTCAATTACTTTTGTGGTCAGAATGCATTTTGTGTAACATTTTTCGAAACCATAGAAACTATTTCTACATTTCTCTCCGTGTCCGCCAGCCACTGGGCAGTATTCTGCCGCCTCGACCACCACGTGGACCGTCGCCGTCTGATTCCGCTTCGTCTCTTTTAGACCTAAATCATCTGTTCAGTACCGCATTAACCACTTGCCATGTACCTTCGGGAGCCTCCCCGTCAGGCCAGATGGGTGACCTGCCTTTTTTTTATAGCCCGGGACGGCGAAAACCAAGGGCCCCCATTCTTCGTATATGCTACAAGCCCCGCGCTATTTTAGTCCGGCCCTGCATCTGTTAAGAGATTCCCAACAACTCGTTGGAGTGCTTATTACACAGTAGTAAAAGCACTAACAGAAAATTTTTGTGAAGTGGTGGTTGCAATTATAGAATTACGCGTTCAACAAGAAAATACAGACACAGGAAGTGCTGCTTGTAACTTGATCTGTGCAGTTTGTAATTTTACTTTTCTTTTGAAATTACTAAGGAAAGCAAATTGTCAGGTTCGATTGCTAAGTAAAACCTTGAACCTTCTTCAACACTCAATGATAAAAGTAAAGGCTCTTCGTCTCTAAATATATAAGAAAAGTGCTGTAATATTGTACTGGGGGCAGTAAGATATGGGTAATGTTTTGACCGAGTCAACCTCGAACTCCGAACTAGATCCAAATCCGCTCAGGATATACCAGAGGGCACTCCCTTCAAAATACTCTCCATTACAACAAATACATTTGTCTCACCGGTGCTTCCACTGTTCCAAGCATTTTCTGTTGTTAGCTTTAGAAATGGCTGACAGCTCATTCCTCGTTTTTTTTTTTTTTCTTGCTCTCTTCAATGTTGTCAAATCGGTGTCCTTTCATGCCCCTTTGCATACTTGTAAATAAAAAAAAGTCGCACGCAGCCAGGGCAGGCGAGTAAGGTGCGTGGAGCGGCGGAACCATGTCATTTTTAGTCAGAAACTGCCTAACAGAGACAGCTGTGTGTGCAGGTGCATTGTCATGGTGGAAGAACCAGTCTCCTGTCTGCCACAAATGGCGTCTTTTTTTGACGAAGACTGTTGCGTAATCTTCTTAAAACTTCCAAATAAAAGGTTTGATTGACTGTCTGATGTGAGGGAACAATCTCAGAGTCCGAGTTACATTGTTTGATGTACAGAAAAATAATTCGGTTTCGGCCAAAAAAGAGGAATTATAAATAGCTGTATGCAAATTAAACGGTTTTTATGATGAATTATGAGAGTCAGAACTATTACTACAAATGCCAAGATTGAGAAGACGTTTAAAGGCAGCCTATGTTACCGTTTCAGTAACTTTTAAAACTCTTCTTGGAATCAGCTGGTTGCCTTAAAGTTATTTATGACAGTTTGACTATTTTGCTATGAGTGAGAGTAGCTTTAGTAAGTTAAGCAACACGATGTCAAACAATCTTGCCATGTTGACTGTTGAACATGAAACAACTCAGTGTTAATTTTGAAGATGTGATTTCCGATTATGCAGCTCTTAAAGCCAAAAGAAGAGATTGGAAAGCAATTGTTTTTGTTTATGTATCTTTAAATATCACTATTACTATTTTATTATTAAACGACTGTTTGTAAATAATAGTAAGTGTGTATTTAAGCACGTTTTGTTAAAGTGACGCTTTATATTTGTAGGGTACTGTGTTAAACATAACAGTGAATTTAAGTTTTCATGGAGTGACACCATCGATGTCCGCACCGGGTGTCTCCCATTGTTCCACTATCAGAGATCGCCCTCGAACGAACTAGCGTGTGGCGGGCAGATTCTCGCTGTCGTGAATGTCAGTGTAACTGAACTGGAGGCACGTTTATGAATGAGGAAGTATCTGGTTGAATGGACCTTCTGAAAATTTAAGATTAACTTGCTAAAACTGGAAGTAGGAAACAGCAAATTTAACAGAATCACAGCGGCGTCTGTAGAATTTAATCGTTAACTTCTCCTACACAGTACTATGGTTTTCAGTTCTGAGTAGTCTTAAGAATTATGAGGTTCACAAATTCTAAAATCACAGTCTGGTTGAGATCGCAAAAATTGGCTCCTAGTTAGAGTTAACTTGTACTAGCGTGATTATCTATTTGAAGATGGTGGTTTGTAAAAACGAGATCGTAAGTGACGGAGAGGTCTGTTGGCGCCTATTGATCTGCGGGCGTGCCGTTGCGCATGCGCCGCGATCAACAGCCGCCGTTCAGTGGGTCTGGGCAGTCGAGCATGGCGGCAGCTGTGTCCGACAGGCGCCGCGAGGTGAGTCCCGAAGCTACGTGAAATATTATCCGCATTAATATGTAAACCCACATAGCAGTATAGAATTAAAACTTTGCTATGTTTCCATCTTTGGTCACAACGAAAAATATAATTTCTCTAACAGTTAACTAAATAATCACGTATTTAGTGCTTAAACATAATAAAACAGCAAAATGCTGCCAGTTAATTAAAAATCACAATATAGTTATGCTTATGGAAGTGTTAATGTATGAAACATTGGTTTGATTAATACTATCATGCAACCAAGTTTTAATATCGACATTAAGCACAAACGTGTTTACCGTAAATTAAATATCACAATTCCGCTGCGCTTATTGAAATGTTAATGATTTGATTAACATATTCCGTTTATTTTAATTAACTATATTTAAGAAAACTTAAGAAGAAATAAATAACCAAAGAAACAATATGAAGTGTAGTAGAATGATCTTTGGTATCTCCTCAACCACAAAGAAGTATATTTATTCACTATTCCGTTGATTTTAATGTGCTACACTTCAGAAGACTGAAGATATAAATAAACGAAGTAAAAAAAAATTCTTGAAAAGAGTGCTCATCGCAAATACAGAGTGATGTGTGCGCATGTTTGTCCCATCTCGAAACGATTATAATTTCTTGAACCTTACCTCGATATTTTTGCAGATTTTAATCTAGACTACATGCTCTCAAAATTTGAAAACTTTTTTTTTTTTCTTTAACTGCTTAATGTCTCTTAACAGCGAGGTCTTTAGAGACGGGAAAGGATGGGGGGCAAGGAACGGGAAGGAATTCGGCCATGGCCTTTTGAAGGAAGCATCCAGGCATTTGCCTGGAGTGATTTGGGAAACCATGGAAAACCCAAATCTGGATGCCCGGACGGGGATTCGAACCGCCGTCCTCCCGAATCAGAGGCCAGAACGCTAACCGTTACACCACCACTTTCGGTATTTGAAAACTATTGCGGTGGATTTTTCGTACAGCTCGGTTACGGATTTATTATAGCATGCTAACCAAATTCAACCCAAAAAAAAAAAAAAAGCGTATAAAGCCATTTATTTTTTACTGTACAAAACTCCAATTGTCTTCGCTAGTTTGAATTTTACTTGCAACAGACAGACATGTGAATACATCAGCTAAGAGCATGTCAGTATGAGGCTGTTTCGAAATGTTAGTACGTATTAAAAGCAAAATAGATCTGAACAACCGACAAAAGAACCCAAATTCTATTGGAGCACTTGGTTTGCTGGTACCTGATTACAGGCAGTCACCTCACGCGTTACTCGCTGTCACCACATCAGGAATTTTACCAGTTTCAGCGCAGTTGTAATGCCTGGTATTCGTGGTGACGCGTATTCGAATCGCCATGGAGTCATTCCAGATTTGGGTTTTTCCATATACCGAGCGAGGTGGGTGAACGGTTAACGTTCTGGCCTCGCATTACGGAGGACGCGGGTACAGGATCGAATCCCCGTCCGGGCATCTACTTTTGGGTTTTCCATGGTTTCCCCAAATCACTACAGGCGAATGCCGAGATGCTTTCTTCAACAAGGCCATGGCCGAATTCCTTCCCATTCATTGTCCCCAATTCCATCCCGCCTCTGATGACCTTAGCCGTCGACGACGCGTAAAGCCATAAGTACAAAAAAAAAAAAAAAAAAAGTTTGCCATAGTTCCTTCCTCCGAAATCTTTCCTGTTTATTGCATCCAATCCATCTACAACTGCTTGTGACCGTACAACGGGCACCTGAAGATTTTGATTAATTTGCCTATATTGAGCCTGGCATTCGGGAAAACGTGCTATCAATTTCCCACATGGCCAGGGGCATATCCAGGGGGTCGGCTATGGGGCTCAAGCCCCCCTCCCCGAAAAGTTTCTAGGTCCACCCCTGACATCGTAATTTTGGAGACTTTTTTTATAGCTCCACAGATCTTTTAAGGGCGGCAGTCTGAACCAAAATCTGCACAAGCAACCCCTCCCCAAACCAAAATCTGCTCAAGTCACCCCTCCCCAAACCAAAATCTGCTCAAGTCACCCCTCCCCAAACCAAAATCTGCTCAAGTCACCCCTCCCCAAACCAAAATCTGCACAAGCAACCCCTCCCCAAACCAAAATCTGCTCAAGTCACCCCTCCCCAAACCAAAATCTGCTCAAGTCACCCCTCCCCAAACCAAAATCTGCTCAAGTCACCCCTCCCCAAACCAAAATCTGCACAAGCAACCCCTCCCCAAACCAAAATCTGCTCAAGTCACCCCTCCCCAAACCAAAATCTGCTCAAGTCACCCCTCCCCAAACCAAAATCTGCTCAAGTCACCCCTCCCCAAACCAAAATCTGCACAAGCAACCCCTCCCCAAACCAAAATCTGCTCAAGTCACCCCTCCCCAAACCAAAATCTGCTCAAGCCGCCGCCCCCTCTCAAACCAAAATCTGCTCAAGTCACCCCTCCCTAGTGTTGTAAAAAAACGGTTTTTTTTTCTGGCTTGAAAAAAAAACATGAAAAAAAACTTTGAAAAAAAAACGTTTTTTTTCTGGAACACGTTTTTTTTCACAACTACTAAATCTCAACTTTGTAAGGCAGTTATCGTTTAAAATGACTGTTTTAGAGTTTATTCTAAGTACTTCTCTTAGTTTAAAATCTACTATATTTTTCTGGTTCAGTAGGAAAAAAAATTACGAAAATATTGGCAAAATTGACTGAAATTTTCTTTATGAACGGGGATTTCCCGAAGAGACTAGGTTGCGCGAGAAGGAATCCCCATTCCCGATTGTTTGGATTGCTACTTGCTATTTGAAATAGTGGTGCCAACCCTACAAAATTACCTACAGATCTTTTAAAAAAATTAGGAATTTAAAATTTATCCACTGTTTTTTGCCTCTTTTTATTACTTATTGGGCTTTCCTTATATTCGTATACTTGTTAACTCTCAGAGTATAGTGGTAATGACTCATTAAATTGTCAGTAAGGGGGTGTGCATAAACCACATAGCTCCATTTTGGCCTCCTGTGAACCCCCCCCCTCCTCCACCACGTAGCCCTACGTGGCTTTTGTTCCCCCCCCCCTCCCCCCGCTCACGTAGCACGTAGCTTTCTTCCGTTTTGATTCCAGAAGACATTTTGTACTGTTTTCTCTTGTCAGACTATTGTAAATTACATACGGATATAATTAACTGAGGGAAATAAATACTCACATGCTGTTGTGAATTCAGTTCCTCATTTTAACTGTGAAAAATGTTACGAAAGGAAAGTTACGTGGTCTGGCTCGGAACCCCCCCCCCTCTCCCCACGTAGCCCAGCATAGCCTTCCAGCTAACCCCTCCTCCCTCTGGACCGAGCCACGTAGTTTGTGCACGGTCCCTAATTATGAATCGTTTCCTTGCAACCGTTGGTGTAAACAAATGATTGCAAAGAAGTAAAGCTCCTATTTTGTATGATAATAGATTTTAATTCAAACTTAAAAGACCGTAACACAGAATTATCAGCACAGTCTTTATGCACAGTGTGTACTTTGCTCATTATTTAAAATTGCAATTTCAAAATCTTTTGCGTATAATACAAGAACAACCAGTAAAAGAAAATTTAACTATTTCTGAAGTTATGGATCTAGAGGAGACAGAAGAAGAGACAGAAAATTCCGACACCGATCAAACTAATGTTGGTAGTGCTGATACTAGTGAATGTGGTACTGACATAGAGGATGAATAAAATTATGTTACCTATATAGATACACTTATGAATAATTATGTGAGACATTATATGATTCAGTAAGACTTAAAACACACATGTAAAATGGAAGTTCCTTAAATAAAACTATAATTTATCAATTATATTGTTTTCTGAAAAAAAAAAAAAAATTTAAAAAAAAAACACGGGTGCTAGGTTTTTTTCCATGTTTTTTTTCACAAAGCTGAAAAAAAAAATTTTGTTTTTTTTTTTCAGTTTGCAACACTACCCCTCCCCAAACCAAAATCTGCTGAAGCCCTCCCACCCCCCTCCCAAACCGAAATCTATATCCGCCACTGCACGTGGCCAATACATTTATATGAAAAGAGCTGCAAAAAAGAGAAAAAGTAATTGCGGTGACTGATGGTTTAGGAGCGTCCATACACTACACAGCTCCATTTTAGCCTCCTTTTAACTACCCCTGCCTCTCCCCACTGTAGCCTGATGTGACTTTTGCCTTTACCCCCACCCCACCCCCTTCCCTAGCTTTTTCCTTATTGATACCAGAAGACATTTTGTAATGTTTTCTCTTGTCAGATTATTGTAAATTACATATGGAGATAATTAAATGACCAACATAGTCACATGTTGTTGTAGTTTCTGGACATTATTATAACTGTGAAAAATAATATGAAAAGCCATGTGGCTTGGCTTGAAAACCTCTCCCCGCCCCCCACATAGCCCAACGTAGCTTGCAACCAAACTGTCCCCCCCCCCCACCCCTTTTAGACTGAACTGCTTTTCTGTTCATTACCATTGCTATGAGTAATTAAGTTGGCATGTGGTAAGGAAACGAAGCAGTTTGTCAAGGATGTGTGGGATTATTTAATAAATATGTGATGTTTTGATTTGTATTTTGTGTGTAAATGCTGTGAATGAACTGAATATCTTTTGCAACAGCATTTCAGTTAAAGAATACCGATTAACTATACTGATCCAGTCGTCATGTATAAAGTGTAATATCAACAGTTTGTACTGTTTTATTTCGTCACTATAAATATTTTGTAGTTTCATTTAAAATTACTTCTATTTGATTTCATTTGGTTTTAAGAAGGTTTTAATTATTTCTAAATGGATTTCTTCACAAGAAATCTGATTAGTGAATCTAGTGCATTTCAGATATGTAGTCATAATTTTTCTGTCAGGTGCAGTTTTTATATTTGTTCTGTTGTGGAAACTCTTGGGCATCAACACCTGTCAGATGAGCGGCGATTGTTCGTAGACTCATCTAAAGTTAGTTTGAAGCCTGTTCTGCTACATATTGGCAATGAACTGCCATCAATACCTGTAACACCTGCCACTGATACGAAAGAGACATATGTAAATATGAAACTAGTTTTAGAAACAATCCAATATGAAAAATATAAATGAAATATCTGTGGCGACGTAAATCTCATTGCTCGGTTTGGAACTTCGGTTCAACAAATTTTGCCATTAATATAAATTCTTCTCGGGTTTGCCGCCGAATCACATTTTCTACTGTCGAGCTTTCGGCGACTTTCACTGCCGCCATCATCAGGTCTGTTGTGTCTGAAGGAACAACAAAAAACTGGACTGAATAGCGGAACTGAACGAGACAGGAACGTTGTCGACTTCCGATTGGCTGACTCCAATGACGTAACCATTCTGTGACTGCGATTGGTCGGTTGCGGAACCAGGCGTAGATATACACCAGCGTTGTACTGATAGTTGGCTCCACAGAGAAACCAAAGCCGAGGTTGTTAAAACTAGAAAGACGATGGATTACCTACGTCAATGTTCGCATAACGTCACTGTTCATATTGAATCACCGTTTACATTATTCACCACTATTAATCATGATGTTAAATTCGATAATCCTTAGGGAGCCAAGCGGTATTCTGATTGGCTGACACAATAACTGTCCTCATAGCGTCATCGTTAACATTATTCTCACACAGAAAAATCCAAAGACTTCTTTAATGAAAGACCCCACATTATATATTCTTAAAAACATTTACTATCATTAATTATGATGTTTAACTCGATAAATGCATAGGGAGCCATGCGGTCTTCCGATTGGCTGACTATAACCCCGGTTCTGTAATACTTGTCTTGGTCGGCTACAGATTCAGCTGTAGATGTAGTCGGACCGATACGCCGTGCTCCACTCTCCTATCGTCCGTCAGCGAGACACTTGGTTGTTTAAGAATGGCAAAAACTGGCTTCCATGCGTCACTGAGCCATACACCCAAGTCCCTGTTCATATTATTATTATTCAGGCGTATCTCAATCGCCTCTTTAATCACAGATTCCCAGAAGAAGGAACACTTGGCTAAAACTCTCACCTTATCGAAATCCATACTGTGACCATTTTCGATCACGTGTTGTGCCACAGCAGACTTTTCTAGTTGGAACAACCGGATGTTGCGTTGGTGTTCAGTCACACGGGCCTGGATAGTGCGGATGGTTTGACCAATATAACTCTTACCACATTGGCACGGTATGCTGTACACTCCCGGTGTTTTTAAACCCAAATCATCCTTCACAGGACGCAGCAAATCCCGTATTTTGGCAGGAGGGCGGAAAATGCACTTGAATCCATATCGTTTTAAAATCCTGCCGATTTTCCCAGAGATGCTACCTGCATATGGGATGAAGGCAAGATCTTTAGGCTGTTCTTCTTCCTCAATATTACTTATATCTGCCTTTTTCTTTCGAAATGCCTGTTCTATCAATGGGATCGGGTATCCATTCCGCATGAAGGTATGGCGGAGATGTTCGAGTTCGTCTTGCAGATTGTCAGCTTCAGAAATTGCCTTTGCTCTGTGTACAAGCGTGTATAACACCGTGTTCTTCTGCGCCGGATGGTGGAAACTATCGGCATGTGCGTTGCGTCGGAACGAAGAAGTGGTTGTGTTACCTGCGGACAAAGGGAATGCCGCAGTCTTGCTTACATCTGATATGTATGAATCCAAAATACAAAATATGCTTGATGACACCGCTTATAAGCCCCTTAATGGTGACCCTACTTCCAGAGTTGAGAGGAAAGTGTCAGCTCTTGTTAAGAAGGCCGGATTTACGCCTGATGTCGTCAAGTACCTTCGACCTCGTGCAGCCAGACCACCTAGGCTTTACGGCCTGCCAACGATACACAAGGAGGATGTGCCTTTACGACCGATTGTAAGTACTATTGGTAGTCCCACATATAACTTGGCCAAGCATTTGTCTAAGATGCTTAGACCTTTCGTAGGTAATTGTCCGCACCATGTTAAAAACTCGACACAGTTTGTCGATACGCTCCGAAAGATGCGGTTGTCAGAGTCTGATATTATGGTCAGCTTTGATGTTGCCTCGCTCTTCACCAAGGTTCCTTTGAGAGACACACTGCAGCTGTTACAAGGTCTTTTTGAACCTACCTTGGTGGATCTGTTCGAACTAGTCCTAACTTCTACTTATTGTACCAATGGTGGGAGTTTTTATGAACAGACTGATGGTGTGGCAATGGGGTCTCCATTATCTCCTGTAGTAGCCGATCTGTTTATGGAACACTTTGAAGATCGAGCAATTGAAACCTCCGTCCTCAAACCAACATACTTCTATCGTTATGTGGACGATACATTTGTTGTTTGGCCCCATGGGATCCAGGGTCTTTATGAATTCATGGACCATCTCAATAGCATTCATGAAAACATCAGATTCACTATGGAGCTAGAGAAAGATGGTAGATTGCCCTTTCTAGATATTTTAATCCAGCGGAGACCTGATGGTACCCTGTCACATAGTGTGTACAGGAAAATAACACACACGGACCGTTATTTACATGCCGATAGTTTCCACCATCCGGCGCAGAAGAACACGGTGTTATACACGCTTGTACACAGAGCAAAGGCAATTTCAGACGCTGACAATCTGCAATACGAACTCGAACATCTCCGCCATACCTTCATGCGGAATGGATACCCGATCCCATTGATAGAACGGGCATTTCGAAAGAAAAAGGCAGATATACGTAATATTGAGGAAGAAGAACAGCCTAAAGATCTTGCCTTCATCCTGTATGCAGGTAGCATCTCTGGGAAAACCGGCAGGATTTTAAAACGATATGGATTCAAGTGCATTTTCCGCCCTCCTGCCAAAATACAGGATTTGCTGCGTCCTGTGAAGGATGATTTGGGTTTAAAAACACCGGGAGTGTACAGCATACCGTGCCAATGTGGTAAGAGTTATATTGGTCAAACCATCCGCACTATCCAGGCCCGTGTGACTGAACACCAACGCAACATCCGGTTGTTCCAACTAGAAAAGTCTGCTGTGGCACAACACGTGATCGAAAATGGTCACAGTATGGATTTCGATAAGGTGAGAGTTTTAGCCAAGTGTTCCTTCTTCTGGGAATCTGTGATTAAAGAGGCGATTGAGATACGCCTGAATAATAATAATATGAACAGGGACTTGGGTGTATGGCTCAGTGACGCATGGAAGCCAGTTTTTGCCATTCTTAAACAACCAAGTGTATCGCTGACGGACGATAGGAGAGTGGAGAGTGGAGCACGGCGTATCGGTCCGACTACATCTACAGCTGAATCTGTAGCCGACCAATCACAGACAAGTATTACAGAACTGGGGTTATAGTCAGCCAATCGGAAGACCGCATGGCTCCCTATGCATTTATCGAGTTAAACATCATAATTAATGATAGTAAATGTTTTTAAGAATATATAATGTGGGGTCTTTCATTAAAGAAGTCTTTGGATTTTTCTGTGTGAGAATAATGTTAACGATGACGCTATGAGGACAGTTATTGTGTCAGCCAATCAGAATACCGCTTGGCTCCCTAAGGATTATCGAATTTAACATCATGATTAATAGTGGTGAATAATGTAAATGGTGATTCAATATGAACAGTGACGTTATGCGAACATTGACGTAGGTAATCCATCGTCTTTCTAGTTTTAACAACCTCGGCTTTGGTTTCTCTGTGGAGCCAACTATCAGTACAACGCTGGTGTATATCTACGCCTGGTTCCGCAACCGACCAATCAGTCACGGAATGGTTACGTCATTGGAGTCAGCACATTGGAAGTCGACAACGTTCCTGTCTCGTTCAGTTCCGCTATTCAGTCCAGTTTTTTGTTGTTCCTTCAGACACAACAGACCTAATGATGGCGGCAGTGAAAGTCGCCGAAAGCTCGACAGTAGAAAATGTGATTCGGCGGCAAACCCGAGAAGAATTTATATCGAAGATACGCCGAGAAAGACATATCTCATATTAAATTTTGCCATTTTTCGTGCAAATGGGACTGCGGAGACAGGAAGTCTCACTACGTTATAAAATCGTGGCCTAAACGTTAATCTCTTATCCTTGGCCAAAAAAATGTCACATTTCCCATTAGTAAACACTGAAAAATATATTTAACTTCATTGCATATTAAATTAGGACTAATGAAAAATTTTGTATAGGCTATGGACAAGCTTTCTAATGGACTCTTGTACTTGAAATCGAAATAGATAGTTATTGATTTTATTATTATTATATCGTTTAGCCCTCTAAGTAGCGCATGGAACCATTAATTTGCATTGTCCTTCTTATTCTTCTTGCTTGATTTTATTAAAAATTATGAAAAATCAAATAGATATCACAAAAAACTCCTGCCTGGGGAAAAACTAAAATGTTGTTTGAATTCAGCATTAAAAATACTTCTAGAATCTCATGTTTTTGTTGTTGTGAAAGAAAAAAGTTCAAATATGTAGACCAGTGTTATTAGCTTAGAGACGCTCGTTGGTGTTTTTGACTCTATGATGATGTGTGTTTGTTAGGCTTAATGGTGCTGCTTAACTAAAAAGATATCAAATATTTAAAAAATCTTATAACAAGGAGTTAATTTATTTTTTCATTAAAATTTTATTACTTCACCCACAAAACAAAAGTGTAAAGCAAAAAGTTTTGTTGGGTGGGAAGGGAGGGGGAGAGCTGAGAATGCATACCTGGTGCCCAAAAATCCTAGCGTCAGCTCCCTGTACAATCTAGGAATACATGATTTTCTTCTCAGATGGCATTACAGAACTTCCTGTAGATTTTTTTAATTGTGTTGATTTAATTGCGATTGAGCATTCTCTCCAGTGCAATTCCCGTATTCATCTAGTTTTATTTTTTAATTATCTTATATAATTTGAAGGTAAAATTCCTGCCTTGTCTACTTTTCCGATATAGAAATTTTAATTTTAAATTCCTTCAGCATTGTTGGTAAATTATTCATCACGTCACTTGGTAATTTGTTCCAATCTTTGACATCCCTTACCCAGAAAAGAAAATTTTAATCAAAGTAGTTAATTAAAGGAAGTAACCATTTGGTTATAAACAGTAAGATTAGTAGTTCAGATAATAAAATAAAAAATGTTTGAATCATTACTAACAGAGAAGCTATTGTTTAATTCTCTAAACATAAATCTATAACTAAAGCATTAACAATAAACTTGTAATCGACCCTTCTGTCACCAAAAACAGCACCTATGTCTCTATTTCCCACCAGTCAAAATGAAATTGAAAAAATTATTAAATCCCTCAAAAATAAAAAGTCATTTGGTTATGATGAGGTTTCAACCCATGTAGTGAAACAATGTAACACCAGCATTAGTAGAGTTATTATTCATATTTGTAATAGTTCTTTTGAAGAAGGTATCTTCCCTGACTCACTCAAGAAGTCAATAATCAAACTGCTTTATAAAAAGAATGATACCTCAAAGATTGAGAATTACAGACCCATTTCACTTCTACCAGTATTTTCAAAAATCTTTGAAAAAGCAATGTACAGAAGGGTGTGTGCACATCTACAAAAGAATGACCTACTCAGTAAAGTACAGTTTGGTTTTAGACAAGGCATTTCAACAGATTCAGCAATTTTTGCTTTTGTAAACAACATACTGGAATCAATGCATAAAAAATTAAATTCCCTAGGAATATTCTGTGATCTTGCTAAGGCTTTTGACTGTGTTGATAATGAGATTCTACTAGATAAATTAGACCACTATGGAGTTAGTGGTAAGCAAGGACTTTGGTTTAAATCATACCTGGAAAATAGAAAGCAACGTGTATCACTGAAAGATGTTAGTACAGGAGATGTTATAAACTCAGAAGGGGGTATAGTTAAATGTGGTGTACCACAGGGTTCAATTCTTGGCCCTCTGCTGTTATTAATCTATATAAATGATCTCCCAGGTGATAATGAACACATGGTGCTCTTTACAGATGATACCAGCATATCGTTGAAAGACCCATCAGCACAAAACCTCGAAAACACAGCAAATGATGCTATAAAGAAAATTAACAGGTTGTTTTGGTGCCAACAAACTAATACTTAATGTAGAAAAGACACAGTTACTTCAGTTTGTTACAAAAAATGAAACAAAGGACAACTATAATGTGATATCAGAAGGAAAAGCAATCAATGAAAATAATTTCACAAAATTCCTGGGTGTATGTATAGATAACAAATTGAACTGGAAACAGCATATTCAACAACTTCTTAAAAAACTGAATTCTGCAACATTTTCACTTAGGGTAATATCTAGAATAGCTAATATAGAAACCAGAAAGTTAGTATATTTTGCATATTTTAATTCCCTGCTCACTTATGGCATCTCATTCTGGGGAAACTCGTCACAAGCACAGAGGGTATTTAAATTGCAAAAACATGCTATAAGAACTATTTGTGGAGGAAGCCCACAGACGTTGTGCAGTCTATTTAAAAACCTGGGTGTACTAACAATGCCAGCACAGTATGTATACTCCGTACTATCATTTGAAGTGGAAAATCCTGAACACTTCAATCTTAATGCTGATATACATAGACATAATACTAGGAATAAATATAATATTCACAAGGATTACAAATCACTGTCAATTGTACAGAAAGGGTTAACATTTACTGGAGCTTCCTTATTCAATGTCTTACCAACAAATTAAATGTTATCTACAAAAAACCAACTACTGTAAGTCCAAACTGAAAGAGTTTCTGCTTCAGAATCCATTTTACTCTGTGAAAGAATTTTCTTCTTAGAATTTAGTAACTAAGAATGACTGATAAAAAAGTATATATGGTGTATGGAAGGGGAAGGTGACAAAGTTGTCCACAATTACTAAAATGATATATGGTTTTTCTTTCTGTTGAAACTTTTGACAAATGAAGTAATTACACTGTTTACAAAATTTCACTCATATATAGTAACTAACACGGGATAACAAGCACTTCAAAAACTGCTTTGAAAAATTATGATACTAACAGGTTTTTAAGTAATTGACTGCTTATGAGTTGTGGTAACTGGTTGGTAAGAAAATAACTAGTTTTTAGATGCTGGTAACAAGTGTATACACTGACAAAAAATCTTCACAGGTTTGCAGCCGGATTTTATTATAATAAAATCCGGCTGCAAACCTGTGAAGATTTTTTGTCATTTATTCGCCGGGAAAGTCTGCATTCACATATAAGTGTATACACTGTTCCACATAATAAGTATTAATTAACTCGGGATTGTATTTGTATATTACAGAAAATATTGGTTATACTAATGGGTCATAACTAACTTGTTGTCAATATATAATAATATTATCAATTATTTAGTAATATTGACATTACTAATAAGTGTATGTACTGTTCCACATCCCCGAGATTATTCTCACAAGGGATCAAAGTGAACATATCTATCTATCTATCTATCTATCTATCTATCTATCTATCTGCCTTATGATGTGCTTTCAATAACTACTTCTTAACTGTTCCTAAAAAAATAAAATAAAAATTTGTTAGTGATATGGATGGTTTAACAATACTTGTTACAAAAATAGCATCTAAATCTCAATTTCCCACCAGTCAAAATGAAATAGGAAAAATTATTAAATCCCCAAATTAAAAGTAATTTAGTTATGATGAGACATCCACCCATATACTGAAACAATGTACCACTAGCAATAGCGGAGTTATCAGTCTTATCTGTAATAGTTCTTTTGAAGAAGGTCTCTCTCTCCCAACTCACTTAAGAAAGTAATCAAACTTATTTATATATAGGGTGATGATTAAAACAATTAGAACTATAGACCCATATCACTTCTATCAGCATTTCCACAGATCTACGAAAAAGCAGTTTACAGAAGGGCGTATATGCACAATTTGGTTTTAGGCATGGTGTTTTGACAGCGTCTGTGATTCTCCTAGATAAATTAGAGCACTATGGAGTTAGTGCTAGGCCAAGTTTTTGGTTTAAATTATATTTGGAAAATAGAAAGTAATGTGTATCCTTGAAAGATGTTATACAAGAGAGGTTATAAACACAGAACGGGGAATAGTTATGTATGATGAACCATAGGGTTTAATTCTTGGCCATCTGTTGTTCTTAATTTCTATCAATGATCTCCAACGCTTATTAGGTCATAGTTAATATGTGGTACTTTTTGCAGATAGTACTAGCATATCATTCAAACACCCATCTGTACAAAACCTTGAAAACACAGCAAATGATGGTCTAAAGAAAATTAGCAGTTGGTTATCTGCTAATAAATTAATACTTAATGTAGAAAAACACAGTTATTTCAATTTGTTACAAAAGATAAAACAAATGGCAGCAGTAATGTGATAACTAGGGTTGGGATATTTATGACAAGAAAAATAGAGAAATATGCATGCAAATATGACCTTAAAAATGGGTAAACATGACCTAAAAATGACAAAATATGACCAAACATTTAAATTTACTATACATCAAAACATGCTCAATTATACATCATTTATTTTATCTAGCAGTGTCGCTTTCATGTAGACAGCATAATTTGCTTCCGTGCACTCGCTGCACCATTGAGAAATTAAATAAAAATCTTTTTGTCGAAGTCACTTTAATTTCAAATAATTTACAGAATAGAACTAACTCTTTCATATGTTATAAAATACTCCTCTCTAAATTCCCCTACGTAACTTTGCACTATCAGAAAATTTTATGTTCGGCATGGCAATAGGTCTACTCACTGATCCACTGCAGATTTAACAATGACAGGATATTTCATTGAGATATTGATTGACGCAGATCGACACAGGCATGCTTCTGCTGTATTTTCGACATTAAAAGGTGGGTGGAACATTATGTTTAGAGAGTGACAATAATGTATAACTTAAATTCTTGACTGGTGATTTCTGACCGCAGTGAAAATTAGTTCCCCCTCCTCCCACCTGCATAGCAGAAGTGCAGTTCTATGAATAATTATCTTAATTTCTTCTCATCTATATCTAGTGAATTCCGGGTACTACTAAAAACTACCAGATTTTCCTCAAAATATGACCATAAATATCATTGAAATATGACAAAATCTAGGAAAATGGTCTGAATATGCAGTTATATGCTATATAAAATACAAACAGAAAAGTTGAATCAGTGTTTGATTCAGCATTTCAGCTCAAAAAGAAGGCAGGAAAAAATATGACTTGTCATAAAGATCCGAACCCTAGTGATCACTAAAGGAAAAGCAACAGTAAATGCAGTTTCACAATATTCCTGGGTGTGTATGAATTCTTCAACATTTTCTTTGAGGATAATAGCAAGAATAGCTGATACAGAAACAAGGAAGTTGTTATATTTTGCATATTTTCACTCCCTGCTCTCTTAAGGCATCTCATTCTGTGCATCTCATTCAGAGGGTATTTAAATCACAAAAATATGCTCTAAGAATTATTTGTGGAGCAAGCCCATAGAAGTAGTGCAGAAATCTTGGAATACTTACAATACATCACAGTATATATATTCCCTACTGTCTTTTGTAGTGGAAAATCCTTAACAAATCAGTCTTAATGCTGATATACTATGTAGCTATAGTGCTAGAAATAAATACAACATTCACAGAGATTACGAGTAATTGTCAATTGTATAGAAGGAGATCTGTCTTAAGCATCTTTATTCAGTGCCCTACCATAAGGAATAGAATGTTACCTAGAAAAGAATAATTACTTTAAAGCCAGACTGAAAGAGTTTTTGCATCAGAACTCATTTTACTCTGTGAAAGAAATTTCTTCTTGTAATTCGGTAACTAAGATTGACTGAGAATATCTTAGACACAAATGTCTGAGAAAGTGTTAAATATAAATGACTGAAAAAAAAAAAAATTGTGGGTGGATGGATAAGGCGAGTAAGCTGTTTATAATCACTAAAATGATGTATATTTTATCATTGAAACCATAGACAAATGCAGCAATTACCTAGAAATTGCACTCGTATGTAGTAACTAACATCGGCTAATATGCATTTGCAGATTACAGTAGAAATTTATTGTACTAATGGGTTTTGAGGGACTAACTGCCTACGACTCATTGACATTGTTATTACTGTTCCACATCCGCGAAACTGTCCTTGCATGCGATCAAAGGGAACATGTCCCTCCAGCACCGACCAAACCACCCGCCCATCCATTGTGGCAAGTAAGTGAATTCCTAATTAACCTAATCTGATAATCCTATCTAGAATTTTAAGTGATGTCCAACCCAGGGTGGCTTTTAAAAATCCCAGCTCTAACCCTCGTAAGATAAATAATTATATGGTACGAGCTGTGTGACGGTCAACGCAATAGGTGGTTGGTTAATACAAACAAAAATTTTTTTAAAAAAAATTTTAATTTTTTTTTTATGCAAGCTGTTAGAGTGGTCCAGGGATTATTTCAATGTATCAATTTTTTGATTAAATATTGCAGTTTCTTGACAGATATTAGATTCTTTTTTACTTAATGTAAAGTACAAATCTGAGACAGATTACACTTATTATGTCAGTGCGACAGGTGTTGTGTGAACTACACCTTTACCTCCACTGTAACTGATTTAATTTCTTTTAGTTGTATAGCTGCATCTTATTAACATGTGGTGTTTAGATTTCTACGCTGGTGACCCACCGCGAGCGGCCGCTATGTTCGGAGCGCAGCCTCCGAGCCGTGGCGAGAGTCGGGCAGGCGGTCAACTTGGCAGTCGAGAGATTCGTCACCGTGGGGGAAACCATCGCAGACGACAATCCGGAGATCAAGGCCGACATGTACGAGGCTTGCAAGGAGGCCCGGGCGGCAGGTACAAATATTATATCTGTTATTGGCTGTGGAAGAAAGTTAACTTCGTCTGTAGAAATTATTGTGCAACATAAGGAAATTAGGAAGGACGTGGAATGTAAACTGGATACCAGTGACAGATGAAGGCAGTAGTGGCACAACACAACACAAAACACTGTATGACGTGACCAGAGTGTTATTTATACACGGCTGTAGGCCTGACAGCACTGTGCCCAACTGAGGAGAGCAATTGAATTTATTTAACAGCAGAGTTTTTCTTCTTTTCCCAAAATATCTTCATTCTCGTACTGAGCTTTTTCCAACATTCCTCTGTCCTAGTGTTCCTTCTTGTATGTATATGGTTAGTTGGCAAATTGATGGTTATCGACCATACTACTAAATATGCCTCTGTCCTGTATCATTTGTAATTTCGGTTTCCTGAGAGCATTTTCTTTGAGGTGGTTGCTAATTTAATGAAATCCTGCAAACGGTGTTCTCGCGTTCAGTTTGCAATTTGAAGTTTTTAAATCCAGAGCAATAAACTCGTAGATTCATCTGTTAATTTTGACTGGTACTATAATCAATTTTCAGCCTGACCTGATACAGTTAATTTCTTGAGAGTTTGCAAGGAAGTCCTTAATAAGTGTTTAGCTTGTTGATTGAGTTACTCGCATCCGTAGCATCCGTTAAGCTACTCGTGCTGCCTGGATGGTGCTAAATGGTACAGCGATCAGATGCCGCCATACTGCCCTTCTGGACCTCATTGCAATGACATTAATTACAATCGTAACAGTCTTTGCACGAGTAGAGCCAGTACTTAACACTGGTCTTACAGAAATACTCACTTCATGTGCCATACTGCAAGAAAATCGCACAGAGAACGACAAGCAGCTGCTGACAAGAGGGAAACTACCTGGATATAAAATGGTAACAGCAGGTCATCATACAAAATACGGTGTTCCAACCTGCATTAAGAAAGACATATGCCACTACAAGGTCATTCCAGCAGAGTATCATCCAACTTACTTTTCCTCCACAATAGAGGTGAAGAATGTCGTGGTTACAAACATCTACAAGCCAGGCACTGCACCTTGGCCAGAAACTATCAGCTTGGTTCCCACCAAGAGTAACATTATCTTTGGAGATTTCAACTCCCATAATATAATGTGGGGGTATAACCAGAGTGACGAGAACAGGTTTAAATTAATATAATGGGCTGATGTCAACAACATGACGTTGATACCTGAACCTAAAGACAAAGGTACATTTCATTCCCCTCACTGGAAACAATTTTACTCAATAGATCTCTGTTTCGTCTCTTCTGGTTTAACAGCTCCTTTCTGCCACGTAAGGAGACAAGTTCTCAGAGACTTTCCTCACAGTCAGCATAGACGTATCCATAATCTATAAAATTAGAATCCAGATACCTCTTATCCGATCTACCCCCTAAATCTCGGTGGATCTTCCAGAGAGCAGATTGGGAAGCCTATGCAAAGTGTACTGACGTTAACATTTGATGGATCAAAGCAGTCCCAGAGAATTATGCAAGGTTTGTAGGACTAATAAAAGCAGCGAATAGAGCCATCCTGCGAGACTTCAGAAAAGATTAGAGAAGAATTTGAGGAAAACAGTTCTCATCAGAAGGCGACAGAACTGCTGGAATCTCATGATAAAGAGATAAATGGATAAAAACTCTTAAAAATCTGAATTTTACCCATTCTAGTAGAAAAGCCTGGTCTCTTATTCATAAATTACATCCTTCTTTTGCTTCATGTTTTCCTTTTTCACAATTCATTCCTTTAATTATTCCTCTACTTTCTTGTCTGTTTTGTAACTCTCAATTGTGACTTGTCTAGTGAGATTTTCAATTTACCAAATTCTCACTGTAAACTTTCTTGAGTGTGCATGAGCTGTTTCTTCATAGCGTTTATAGCTTCTTCTTGATTGTTCAAGAGCTGTCTCTTCATATCTTCATATGAATCCCATATTTTATTAATAATCATAAACTTAATTTGACCGAGCGTGGTGGTGTAATGGGTAGCATTCTGGCCTCACATTCGGGAGGACGGCGGTTCGAATCCCCGTCCAGGTATCCAGATTTGGGTTTTCCATGGTTTCCCAAATCACTCCAGGCAAATGCCGGGATGCTTCCTTAAAAATGACATGGCCGAATTCCTTCCCATTCCTTGCCCCCATCCTTTCCCGTCTCTAAAGACTTCGCTGTTCAGAGACATAAAGCAGTTTAAAAAAAAAAAAACATAATTTGTTTCACATTTTCTTGTTTAACCATTTTAAATTACACATTAATGTTCTTCTTCTAAACTTTTAGTACGAATAATACTGGTTGTATTATTTTCTATATTACATGCAGTCCTACATTTCAAACAGTTCAACAATCTCAATACCATCTCTGGCTTGACATCCAGCAATCATTAATGTTATTCTTTAACCAAAGACAAAGCAGCCTCCCTACTCAGAGAAATATATTAGACACAAATATTTAAATTTTTCACATTCAATTGAAATGGATATAAGGTGTTTCCTTACAGATTCCAGTGCAAGTTCTCATATTATGGCAAATGAATATTGGATAAAAAATGCATCATATTTTTCAAGTATATCGGAAGTTATTATTGCAGACAAAACCAAAGTATGTGTGTTGTGTAACAGCAATGTACAAATAACTACAAATTGTGGTGAAAAAATTCATTGTGTTTGCAAGTCTGATGAGTAACCTATTATCAGTGAGTGGACTCATAACAAATGATAATTAAGTTCAGTTTGATTCATAGAATTGTTTCACCCATAATATGACTGGTGAATTGGTTGCTGTTGGAGAACTGATTTGTGGTGTTTACAAATTAAAGATAAAAGGCTATATGAAAAGTGACCACAATTAGTTGGCTGTTCCTATATTGGTTGACAGTTCTATGTGGCACCAAAGACTCAGCCATATAAATAGCAGCGATATGAATAAAATGAAAATTGGCGTGGTTTATCCGAACAACTTTAAAGACTTTCCATCACACATATAGGAAAAAAATGTACAGGAACATTGTGGATAATATATGCAGATTTATGTGGCCCAATGGAACATAAATCCTTTGGTGGTGAGCAATATTTTTTTATCACTGGTGTATGACTTCAGTTGCGTGACATTTATTTACCTCTTGAAAGCTAAAAGTGAAGTATTTATTAGGTTTAAATAATGTGAAGTTTTGGTAGAAAATCAAAAGATTAAGAAAATTATATTTTTTCATGCTGATAATGGCTATGAACTCTGTAGCAACGAGTTTACCGATGTTCTGAGGAAAAAAGGTATTATTCATCAGAAAAGTAATCCATACACCGTCAAACAAAAATGTCTGTGTGAATGACTGAATTGACAAATAGTTGTGGAAGCAAGATGTATGTCGTTTGATGCAAAGCTAGATAAAAGATTTTTGTAAGAAGAAACAAACATTGCAGTGTATTAAAGAAAAAAAAAAAAAAAAAGAAAGTCAATAGCATCTGGAACTCGAAACAAGACACCATGTGGTATGTTAAGAAACCTGATGTAAGCCATATTCGTATATTTGGCAGTAATGTGATGATCCATGTTCCCAAAGAAAAATGCTTAAAGTGGAACAGAAAGTCAATAAAACACATCTTTGTTTGATACTGCGATAATATAAAAGGTTTATAGAATTTATGACTGTTACAAAAACAAAATAACAACAAGCAGAGATGAGATTATTATTCAAAATAAATGTTAAGACATCACAATTTCAGTGGGGGACACTGGTCAAGAAGAACAATTGACTGTACATACAAACGTGAATTTCTGAATTTATCTCAGACTATCCTGAAGTAGAGGACAAAGATGAATTGGAAGAAAGTACTGTAGTTGAGAGTATGGAGATTAAGACATTACTACCCAGAGCGATGGTACTTGTTTAAATGTGGAATCTGTAGAAGGAAGTAAGTTCCCTCTCAGATGATATTATGAAAGGGTTCCAGGAAGAGATGCAGAAGATGAGGTGGGTATGGTCAGATAGGAGAACTGCATCCAAGCCATGGATGCAAGGTTGCTGCAAAATAATGTAAAAATCAAGGAATGAATGGTGTTACTGGTAAAATCACTCGAACCACATTTTACGTGTGCCTCAAAACATTACCAACTGAACTGTAAAATACTAGTGGAAGGTAATACTGTACAATGCTATGTGATGCTATCACTAGTGGCGGTGTTATGAATGATATTGAAATAATGTTAATCTTTCCTCCACTCCCCTGTCAGAACCCCACATATCAGTTCTATCCAAGGGACTCTCCTTCTCTCCAACCCCTAAGTTCAATCATGCTGGTTTGGTCCAGGATTCATTAGTGTTCTGCCACTCCTTGCGTTGGTGATATCATTTTGCCACCACAGGAACACACATCATCTAGCAGAATGAAATTGAGTCCAGCTTATAAAAATTTAAACCTTCATCTCCACTGGATCCACCCCAATTCCCACAAAATCATCCACTTATTCTGTTCCAAGAGTTCCTGCAGGCTCTTTCTTGAAGTCCATTCCACACTTTAAAAATCTAAACAACATGGAAACTTGAGCCATGAGAGAACTATCCAGAAACTGTAACATTATCATCCTGCCTGCTGATAAGGGCTCAACCACAGTAGTGATGGACTGCAATCACTATGAGGCTGAGGCCCTGAGGCAACTGTCTGACACAAACACCTACCTACCTCACCCTCCTAACTCTCCAGAATCCCTTCACACCCACCCTGTACCTCCTTCCCAAGATCCACAAAGTTGGCAATCCGGGGCGGCCTGTAGTTGCGGCATATGGGTCACCCACTGAACGGATTTCAGCCTTGGTGGATCAGCATCTCAGACCCTTTGTTCAGATTCCACCTTCGTATGTAAAAAATACCCCACACTTCCTTGAACGTCTAGCCACAGTCCACACAGCTCTACCTCCAGACTCGTTCCTAGTCTCCATCGATGTAACCTCCCTCTATACCGTCAGGGTCTCTGTGCCCTGGAACACTTTCTAGATCTTCAACCCCCGCACAGCCGTCCTAGTACATATATCCTTTGATCCTTGGCTCACCTGATTCTCTCCAAAAACCTTTAATTCCACAGTATATCGCCAGATCCGTGGCACTGCTATGGGCACCCGCACGGCCCCTTCCGATGTCAACTTGTTCCTTGGTCATTTGGAGGAACGTTTCCTCAACCACACTCCCCTTAAACCAACTGTGTAGTTCAGATACATAGATGATATATTTATGATCTGGACCCACAGTGAAAATCAACTCCTAGAATTCCTCCATTTCCTTAACAATAGCCATTCCATTAATTTTACATCAACTTACTCCTGTACACACATCACGTTCCTCGATGTGGACATCACGCTCAGGCAGGGTGCCCTTCGCACCTCTGTCCACATCAAACCAACTAATCTACAGCAATGTCTACATTTCCACAGTTGCCACCCATTCCACCAAACGTTCCCTTCCCTACAGTCTTGCTATCTGTGGCAAACGTATCTGTTCTGACTCTGAATCCCTCTCCCAGTTCTCCCAGAACCTATCCCA
This sequence comes from Vandiemenella viatica, assembly GCA_031002005.1. NCBI lineage: Eukaryota > Metazoa > Arthropoda > Insecta > Orthoptera > Morabidae > Vandiemenella > Vandiemenella viatica. The sequence continues at coordinate 4,405,552 of JARYHS010009186.1, read as the reverse complement.
AACCCTTATTTCCCGCTCCTACCCAGCAGACCTTGTACATAAACAAATAATGCGTACAATCACCCACCCTCCATGTAACCACTCCCTCCCGGCTCCTCTAGCATCCAACCATAGCCCTGTCTTTGTCACCCAGTTCTCGCCTGGTCTCGAATCCATCAGTCGAATCCTACAACAGGGACATGACTTCCTTCACTCCTTTCCAGAAATGCGCACACTCTTGCCAAAAATTCTGCCAACTGTCCCCCATACTTGTTTCAGCAGACCACCTATCCTTAAAAACATCTTGGTTCACAAATACCCTCCATCTGGCTCTCCTAAAACACCTTATGGATCTTTTCCGTGCAATAGACCTCGCTGGAAAACCTGCAACATGCATCCTCCCACTACTACATTTTGCAACCTTGTCACAGGGGAAACCTTCCCCATCACTGGATATGCCACATGCTCCACAATCCACATCATATATACCAGCTAACTTTGCCGCCATTGCACTAGTTCCTATTTAGGCGTGACTACACAACAATTCTCAACCAGAATGAATGGCCACAGACAAACAGTCCACACCCGCAATTTGTATCTTCCAATACCAGAACATGCAAACTACCACTATTCCAACAGCTTCAATGAATATTTCACTGTGAGAGCAATCAAAGTTTTCCCCGAAACCACTGCCGCCTCAGAACTTCAAAGATGGGAACTTGCATACCAAAATATCCTAGATACCAGACACCCACTCGGCCTCAACCACTGATAATAATGAGTGATGCATTATTGTCATTTATTATTTATATTTATTTATTCGTTGAGACCAACTAGTACCACGTTAAGCCTTTGTGCATTTGGCACCGAGTTTCTTCTTCTTTTGCACCCAGAACTCCTTTATTGGTTTTGAATGCACCTGTTTGCGCTCCTCTGTCCAGAGTGTACCGCGTCTTCTGTCGGAGGGTTCGTCTTGGCTTGTCCCACTTGTCATTAACTTCTTCCGAAATATATCTCTGTTGAAAGCATCTTCTGGTTCTAGCCCCATCAAATGAAGATCTTCTTTAATATTTATGATCCAGGGCATTATAGTTTTGGATCTGGAATCAAATAAATTAATTTTTGTTAGTCTGTTCTCCTCCATCCGTTTGAGGTGGCCATAGAATCGAGCCCTTTTGTGGATTGTTTCAGTGATTTTCTCCATTTTGCTGTAAAATTCTTTGTCATTTAACTAATTACTTTTTTTATTTATTCCCTTTTTCCAAAATTTATCTATCTATATTTATTTCCCTAATTTTTGTTCCGTACCCTTTTGGTTTATTACTATTTCTCTCACCTGCGATATACATATTTATATATAACATCTCAGTCCCACTGCCATATCAATAATACACTCAGTCATGTAGGAAACTTCGGCGTGTGCACACCTCCCAAACCACACGACTCATTTTCTTTAGCATGAATAACGTTTACGACCGAAATATTGTGTTCGTGATATATGTTCTTCTCCCGTCGCTGCCTTTCACTTTGGTGAGCAGTGAGTCATTTTACCTTTCCTTGTAATTTATATAGGGGTAGAGTCTTGGCTAAAAGAAGGAGTACTAGACAACGAGGTTTTCCCTGAAAGTTACATAGTATATCGCAGAGACAGAGACAGAGAGGAGCAATTGGTGGATGGGTATTCATACTGGTCAGAAGAGATTACCATAGTTCTCTAGTGTTCGTAGGTAATGACCATGAGTTACTAGGGGTAGATTTTTGGGTGGATAAAAAAGAAAAAATCGGTACTGTCTGCTTACCATAATGGAAGAATGAATGATGAAGATGAGATACTTGGAGATAAACTAAATTCACGTTCACTGTTAAAAGGTGAGCGTATAATGATTATTATTGGATGGCATTTACCAGCTGTCAACTGGGTGGAAAATAAGATAAATAACAGAAGGGAACGGATTTGCAAATACCTTAACAAGGGAAGGGGATTTTACACAAGTGGTAGAGCAAAATATGAGGGGACCAAACATGTTGGATATCTTTCTTATAAAACCTGATGAAAATCTTGTAGAGTGGTCAGGTAAATGAAGGAATAAGTGATCACTGTGCGATACTGATGGATATTAGGGGATTCAGTAAACCAGTGGTCACAATAGAAGGGGGGGGGGGGGGGGGGGGGAAAAGGTATAGTTACAAAAAGGCACAGACTTTTGAATTGAAGAGATATTTCAGGGAAAGGTTCAGCAAAGGGAAGGATTGCTCAAGTACAGTGGAGGCAAGGAGGTAATAAAAAGGGCTAGGGAATGTTTATTCCAAAGCAGAAACTACATACTACAATTGGGAAGTGAGAAGGTTAAAGAGGCTAGTGAGACGGGAACACAACAGAGTTAAGAGACAGAACGGTAATAGAGAATACTAAAAACAACTAAACAAGCAATTAATAAGAGCAAAGAGAGAAGCAGCGGATAGGTTTATGAAGAATATTATTGGTGCAAGAGGATCAATGAATTATGCATCTAGAAACTTCTATGGCTATATTAGAAAATTGAGGGGAAGGGAAGGTATTCAGACAATTGTAGACAGGAATGGAGACGAAGTCACTGAGGATTTTAAAATTGCTGAGTTATTGAGTGACTGGTTTAGTTATACAGCTAAGGACAATCATACTGTGATGGAGGTAATGAATCAGAGGAGAGTCACCCTAAAAGTATAAATGAGGAAACCACAAAACTTGAAATAAATTCTCATGAAATTATGGAGGATTTTAGAAAGCTAAAAAAAAAAAAATAAAGGGGCTGGTGTAGATAATATTACTGCAGATATCTTCTTTTACATATATACTCTGCAATTTACAAATATTGTGGGTCGCAGAGGGTGCTAAGCACCATTCCTAATTCTGTGCATTCCAATCCTGAACAGAATGAGGGGAAAAAAAAAAAATACATAAAAATATCAATACGGCATCTTATTTCTCTAATCTTATCCCTCCTGTCATTGTGACCTAACTAGGTTGGTCGAAGAAGTATTTCATTGTACTTGTAAATTAAAGATTTTCGCATATTCTTCAACAAATTCAAACAAAAATGACGTCTGTCCGCCAAACAATCCCAGCTAACCCACGTATCAATTCTGTGACACTTTTGTGAGAACTGTAATTAGCAGTCACGAATTGAGCGGCTCTCTTCTGTACTTTCTCTAACATGTCAATCAATCCCTTGCGATATGGATCCCACATTCCACAACAGTAATATAAATGCGGGCCCACTAGTGTTTTGTATGCTATTTCCTTTGTATGAACATTACAACTTCTCAAAATACGACCTATGAATTGTAGTTTAGAATTAGCTTTGCCTATGACAGATGTTATGTGCAAGTCCCATTTCATGTTGCTTTGTACTGTTACGCCTAGATACTTCAGGCAATCCACCGTGTCAACAACTGAATTATTAACTTTGTACTCATGAGCAAGCTGGGTCTTTTCTATTACTTATTTCCATTGCCTTACACTTTTTACAGTTAAATACAAACTGCCACTTATGGCACCATTCTGAAATAACATCCAGATTGTGCTGAATTTCTAAGCAATTGTTAGAGCACCTTACTGCCTTATAGATAAGTGCATCATCAACAAACAATCGCATCCCACAAATAACGTTGTCACCGAGATTGTTTATAAAAATTAGGAAAAGAAGTGGTCCTATTACACTTCCTTGAGGAATGCCTGAAGTAACATCTAGCTTAGAAGACGCTTCCCCTTCAACGACGACATATTGTGACAGACCAGTTAGAAAATTGTGTACCCATTCGCAAATCTGATCCGATATGCTGGATGTTCGAATCTTTGCTAAAAGTCAGTTGTGTGGTACAGAGTTAAAGGTTTTCTGAAAATCCAAGGAAATTGCATTAACTTGTGAACCTGCATCAATAACTTTCATTACGTCATGCAAAAATAGGGCCAGTTGAATTTCACACAATCTGTTCTTCCGAAATCCATGTTGGTTTGCTGTAAGTAAGTTGTTTTCATCTAGAAACTTCATAATGATTGAGCATATGACATACTCCAGAATTCTGCTGCAAAAAGATGTTAGAGATATGGGTTGATAATTCCTAGGATCTCTCCGATCCCTTTTCTTGAAAACTGGAATCACCTGCGCTATTTTACAATCAGAAGGCACTTTTCTTTCTTCTAAAGTATTACAAAATATATGTAACAGAAATGATTCTATTTCATCTGCGTATTCCAAAAATACTCTTACTGGTATACCATTGGGACCCGGAGCTTTCCCCCACTCCAGGAGCTTTAATTGCTTTATAATACCTACACTATCAATTTGTACCAGATCCATCTCAAATTCTACACGCCGTGGAAAAGTGGGAATGTTTTCCACGTTTTTTGTCAGTGAAAGAATTTTTAAATTCGGTTTTAAATATAGTAGCCTTGTCACAGCTGTCATCAACTTCCCGACCATCTTGTAGTAGAACTGGCATATTGTTGTCACTACCACTAACTTTTTTTGCATATGACCAAAATTTCTTTGGGCTTTCGTTGAGGCTCTTGGAAAGTGAATTGCAATGAAAGTCATTAAAGGCCTCGCGCATCACATTCTTAACATGTCCTCTTGTCTTGCCTAACTTTCCTGAATCACTCCTATACATTGTCGTTCTTAAGTGTGCTTGTATCTTCCTTTGCTTCTTAAATTTCACATGTATACCACGGGGGATCATTTCTGTCCCTGATTTATTAAAGATTGTGGGATACAATATTGTAACTTACCCTGAAATCTTATTAAAATTGAGTTTGGAGTCTTGCTGGTGACTAGAGGATTGGAATAGAGTGATAATAGTACCAGTTCATAAAGGAGGGGTTACAAACGGGGTTTAAAATTACAGGCCGATCAGTTTAACATCAGTGATAGGCAAAATGATGGAGAGATTGATATGCAACTATATTAGAAATGTCTGTGTGGAAAGAAACTGGTTTTCATATCGACAACATGGCTTTAGGCAAGGATATTTATGTGAATCCCAGATGGTGGGCTAAAAGCAAGCTATATCAGATGAATTGGACAAGGGAGGCCAAGTTGATAGTGTGGCACTAGATCTTTCTAAGGTCTTTGACAGAGTGAACCATAAAATAGTTTTAAATAAACTGAAATCTATTGGATTGGATGAAAAAGTTACTTCATGGGTAGAGGAATTCTTAAAAGCCAGAAAGTTAAGTGTTAGAGTAGGAGATACATTATCAAAAGAGGTTGAAGTAAATATGGGAGTTCCACAGGGTAGTATATTGGGACCATTGCTGTTTATAATTCTAATGAATGACTGTGTCGATGGGTTAGGGTCAGAGTCTAGGTATTTTGCAGATGATGTAATGGTATACAATAGGATCAAAACAGTTGAAGACAGTGAACAGCTGCAGGGTGACCTAGATAGAATATCTAAACGGGTTGGTCAGCATGGAATGAAGACAAATGCCAAGAAAAGTCAGCTAATTAGGTACACAGATAAAAAACAAAAGGTTAATTATGATTATAGGGTGGAACCAGAATTTCTTGAAAACTTGAAGTGTAAATACCTTGGAATAACATTTGGTAACAAATTCAACTGGGCAGAGCACATTGAGCAGGTGTTAGGAACAAGTTACAAAATCTTTCATTTACTGATTAAAGGATGTACCAGAGATGTTAGGGAGTTGGGTTGCAAAACTTTGCTCAGACCATTGGTTGAATATGGTGGTGTAGTTTGGGACCCACATTTTGGTTATCAAATACATGAGTTGGAGTGTGTGCAAAGAAGATCAGTTAGATTTGTTTGTGGAAATTATCGCAGGACCCAGTCAGTAGCTGATATGATACAGGAGCTGGATTGGAAGTCTGTGGAGGTAAGGACGAGGGTGAAGAGAGTGCTGGGAATGAAAAAGGAATTTGTTGATGATTGAGCTTCGAGGGAGATTGGCCAAAGAATTGGGAATAGTGTATTTAAGGGGACCCATGACCACAAGCTGGCACTCGATTTCATGCATATGGGAGTGGGAAAGTTTTCTTTTGTTGGTAAGGGTGTCATGGATTGGAATAAATTTTCAAGTGTAGTGATGAATAGTTTTCCAAAATCAATTAAGGAACTTAGAATTAAAATTTGTAAATCATAATAGTAAATGGGGAAGAATTTAATATTCCAATTGTAAAAGAAATTTTAAAAAAAGTGTATAAAAAAGGGTTAAATGGATGACTAGGGGAATTGCCACTGGAGCGTTAGCTCCATCACAATTAAATTATTAATAATAGTAATAATACCAATAACCTTGACCCGTATAGTTCTCTCCGAAAACTTCTTCACCGTCAATTCTAAAGTATATTGCCAGATCCGCAGCACTGCCGTGGGCACTCGAATGGCCCCATCCTATGCCAACTTATTCCTTGATCGTCTGGAAGAACATTTCCTGAACCACACACCCTTTGAACCCACTGTGTGGTTCAGATACATAGATGATATATTTATGATCTGGACCTACAGTGAAAACCAACTCTTTTAATTTCTCCATTCCCTTAAAAATAGCAACAATTCCATAAATTTCACCTGGATCTACTCCTGCTCATACATCATGCTGAGGCATGGTGCCCTTCATACCTCAGTCCACATCAAACCTACTAATTTACAGCAATATCTACACATTCCATACCAAACGTTCCCTCCCATACAGTCTTGTCACTAGTGTCCGACCGTAGGTCATTTTTTGGCCGAAGCCAAATGTTCGGCTCTTGGGATAACCTTGGGCCGAAGACGAAGGTTCAAAAATAATTATATATCTTAGAACACTAACATGAAGTATATATGACATGCAAAAAATGAACTGTTATTTCGTTTTATGTGGTATTCTTTATATAAATTGCACCTTTACAATAATTATAAACAAAGTTTTTAATATTTATTTATTAGAATAAAATAAAACAATAAAATAGTACCAAACCAGGTTCTGAGCAATGCAATTTAGCAAAAATAAATGCAGTTATTTTTATTTAGCAATAATAAAAAGAAACTATAAAATTTAACAGTAACAGCCCAAATCAAATCAGAATAATTTGTCCCGTGGATTAAATTAATAAGTTTTGGAGTTTTAGCTTTGGTAAATCAAATACATGTTAGCTTATGTATAGTAATACCATCGTTTTTTAACAACAATAAAAATAAATTTCAACCTTCTTACCTAGCATAAATTATTCTAGCTTTTAAAATACGATATTCTGCTGTCTAAATTAGTATCACATATTAAATTTTCAGTTAAAACCGAATCAATACCAATATTCTTAAAGCAGTTTCACATATACAGATTAATTAAATATGTACTAAATATAACCAAAACAAAAAGTACATCGGCACTAATAAAATAAGATTTAATCGCTCAATATGACCCGTTTTATTTGTTATTGCCAGTGCACAGTTTTGACGTAGAAATGACAAAATATCAGTCTTCGTATTTACAATTTCGTCGCTAGTCAAATACTTAATTTTAAACCGTGGATCTATTAGAGTGGCAATCAACAACTGTAAGGTTTTTCTTGCGAAAGCAGATCTCCTGTTAACAGACCCACACAAGCGGCTTTTGAGCAGTATTATACGATCAGCCTTTATCCTTCTGAGACGTTTTGTGTTTAAGATGTCAATGATTGATATACACAGACGGAAAAAAAAATCCCAACACCAAGAAAAAATTATTGTAGAGTAATGAAATTTGGACAATGCATTTGTCAAGTTAACATGTTTAATTGATTAAATTTTCAAGATCACAGGTTAATTTAAGCTCAAGAAAATGCATTTCAAATGTGAAATACTGTTAAATTAATAGCCGGTGTAACCTCCAGAATTTTGAATGCAAGCCTGCAAACGTGAATGCATTGTGTCATACAGGTTTCTAATGTCACTTTGTGGTATGGAGTTCCATGCTTGTTGTACTTGTGCTGTCAATACTGGGACGGTCAGTGCTGGCTGTGGATGATGCTGGAGTTGTCGTCCAATGATATCCCATACGTGTTCAATTGGAGACAGATCTGGTGATCTCGCAGGCCAAGGGAACATGTCGACACTCTGTAGAGCACGTTGCGAGACAACAGCGGTATGAGGGCGAGCGTTATCCTGTTGAAAAACTCCCCCTTGAATGCTGTTCATGAATGGCAGCACTACAGGTTGAATTACCAGACTGACGTACAAATTTGCAGTCAGTGTGTTTGGTATAACCACAAGAGTGCTCCTGCTGTCATAGGAAATTGCTCCCCAGACCATGACTCCAGGTTGTAGGTCCAGTGTGTCTAGGCCGCAGACAGTTTGGTTGCAGGCGTTCCCCTGGCCTCCTTCTGACCAACACTCGGCCATCACTGGCACCAAGGCAGAACCTGCTTTCATCAGAAAACACAACAGATCTCCACTCCGTCCTCCAATGAGCTCTGGCTTGACACCACTGGAGTCGCAAACGGCGATGGCTTGTAGTCAGTGGAATGCACGCTACAGGGCGCCTGGCTCGGAGCTGTCCTTGAAGTAACCGATTTCTAACAGTTCGTTGTGTCACTGTGGTACCAACTGCAGCTCGAATTTCTGTAGTGCTGCCATTCATGAACAGCATTCAAGGGGGAGTTTTTCAACAGGATAACGCTCGCCCTCATACCGCTGTTGTCTCGCAACGTGCTCTACAGAGTGTCGACATGTTACCTTGGCCTGCGAGATCACCAGATCTGTCTCCAATTGAACACGTATGGGATATCATTGGACGACAACTCCAGCATCATCCACAGCCAGCACTGACCGTCCCAGTATTGACAGCACAAGTACAACAAGCATGGAACTCCATACCACAAAGTGACATTCGAAACCTGTATGACACAATGCATTCACGTTTGCAGGCTTGCATTCAAAATTCTGGAGGTTACACCGGCTATTAATTTAACAGTATTTCACATTTGAAATGCATTTTCTTGAGCTTAAATTAACCTGTGATCTTGAAAATTTAATCAATTAAACATGTTAACTTGACAAATGCATTGTCCAAATTTCATTACTCTACAATAATTTTTTCTTGGTGTTGGGATTTTTTTTTCCGTCTGTGTAATTAAGGATGCTGTTGATAAATCGCTAGAAATTTTAGTTGTTGCTTCCCAAATACACTTCAGTGCAGTTATAAAATTATTCATTTGTATCCATTCTTCTACAGTTGGAATTTCTATTCCATCACGTTCTAACATATACAGATTTACTGCATTTTTCTGTTCTATTAATTAAGATATCGAGTGGCTTGTTCACTCTTCTTACGTTTTACAACACTTTTTCACTATTTCTATTATACCAATATCTTTAAAATTACTTTGTGAATCATGAGCCGTTGAGTGTGAGCAACACAACCTATAAAAACGAAGTTTCCATAGCGGATTGTTGTATTCATATTTCAAGTATTATTACGTATACCCATATGGATATTTTCTTTTGAATTGTATTTGGTAACAGTTTCAGTGATTTTTTGTGCAATATATTGCCTTGTATGAGCTTCCAACACACTAACAGCCTATTTTTTATTTTTTTAAATTTTGGAACCTTTGGAAATGTCATGTGCCATGACACTCAAAAACGTGTTTGCTTGATCACTTCATATCTTCGTGGTAAAACTGATCCATTCAGTCTTTTTCTAAAGTCAATGCAACCTTACTATTTACTTTTTCGTACGTAGCTGGCATTAAAGACTTTCTATAATATTTCTCTCGCTTTTGTCTGTACTAGGGTCGAGTTTGAGGATTAGTAAAATTAAGGCTGTGAAGTCCTTCTCCTTCAACGAGGTTGTACGGAAACATGTTTACAATGACCAGGTCCATACGTAATACACTAATCCGTAAAGAAATCGGGTGATTATGGGGCCATGGTGGTGCTACTTTTTTTTTACGATATCGCGTAAAGTAGACTGTTAAACTTGTTTTGTAAAATCTTTTGGCGCATACAAGATCACTGATTTTTTTTTTTTTTTAAGTTAATCAAGCTTTGTTATTTAACACTGGTTTCACAATATACTTTCCACTGACTTTTATGATGTTTTCCAAATGGTTCTTTATCTTTGCTATCGTCTGTTGGTGCACTACGTGATGGTATTCGTAAAAGTTGGTTCATTTTTAGGAGTTGGATGTAAACCTTCAGCTCCGGCCAAACATTCGGCTGAATTTGGCCGAAGCCGAATGTGCAGCCGAAGGTGCTTTTTTTGGCTGAAGCCGAACCTTCGGTCGTACCCTACTTGTCACCCATGGAAGTTGCATCTGATCTAATGCTCTTTCCCCTCCGTCAATACGCACAGAACCTATCCCAACCCCTTATTTCCCTCTGTTACCCCACAGATCTTGTACGTAAACAGATCTCCCGTGCGATCACTCACCCTTCAATCAACCACTCCCGCTTATCTCCTACAACAACCTTGCCTTTGTCATCCAGTTCTTTCCTGTCCTCAAGTCCATCAACCATATCTTGCAACAGGGGAATGACTTCCTTTGCTCCTTTCCAGCAGTGCATGTTTTAGTAGACTACCCAATTTTAAGAACATATTAGTCTACAAATACCATCTATCAGACTCTCCAAAAACACCATATGGATCTTTTCCTTGCAATAGACCTCGCTGTAAAACCTGCAGCTCGCTTCAACCCACCACTACATATTCCAATCCCACCACAGGCGAAACATTCCCTATCATTGGACATGCCACATATTCAACAACTCACGCCATCTACCAACTAACTTGCTGCCACTGCACTGGTTCCTACATAGGTCTCACCACACAGAAACTCTCAGTTTGACACAGACAAACAGTCCACACCTGCAACTTGTATTTTCAAATACCAGAACATGCCAATAACCATGATTCCAACAATCTCAATGACTGCAATTAATTGTTCACAGCAGTTTCTCTTGAAAAACGACGAAGTTTCGACAGCTGGCTCGGTTGTCTTCATGAGGTCTACTACTTCAGATATTATTACCTGAAATCACAAACTTATCGTACCAGAATATCCTGGATACCAGACACCCACCTGGCCTTAATCACCAATAAAATCCAAACACTTAACCCAATACTCTGTAATTTAATTAATTCTCTATTTTTTTTAAAAAATATTTATTTGTTTTTTAAACTAGTAATATTTTTTCACATCAGTACTAGGTACCCTTGCTACATATATTCATTTTACCATCGCCTGAAATATTTTATCTCAGACATTGCCGATGTATCGGTAGTCTACTCCTTAGCCGTTCCCCCACCATTTCTCCCACTAGCTAGCTAGTCATAGGGTGATGTTCTGTTTGTGTACATGTTCAGAACCTAATGGCCTATTTTTCTACTTCTTGAAGAAGGTTAATACCGAAGTGTTGTATCTGTGTGTCCGCCTTACGTGTCTTATCTCATCGCTGCCGTCAACTTTGTTATTTGCTGGGTTAATTTCCGTTTCCTTTATTATTATTATGATTATTACAGCTATAGCAATCCTTGTTTCAGGATGCAGCCTCTTTAAGCCAGATGAGCTATATTTTACAATTTAATGCTACGTAATTTGGTTCTAGTTCCATCCAGGCTGATCAAACCAGTTTACTCCTGTTACTCGTCATATGTCTCTATCACAATGATCCAGTGGTCTTCCTCTCGCTCTTATCAGGTTCCTCGGTATCCAATCCAGAACTGCCGTAGTCCATCTGTCGTCTCTTTTTCGAGCATTGCCATTTTTGAGTCGTCACTCTTTCTAAGATGTCTGTCACTTTGGTTACCAAACGAATTTAAACTTGTAAACCCCAGCATTGCCCTTCTATACTTCACTGGGCAGTTGTCAGTTTTTGCTTCATTTGACTGCTTAGGGTTCGAGTCTGGCAGACATGTGAGGTGATACACATTGTTCAAATACCTGTTTAAGATATACTGGTATGTTTGATTCCATATGCTCTCCAGCCCAGCTTTATGCATCTGTGGATCCTGACAGAATATCTCATTAGGTAGGTTAATATAGATTGTAGATAACTAAAAAAAAAAATCGTTATAACTGGAAAAATAATTTTTTTGTATGATTATTAGATATGGGATAAATTGCTTGTTGGATGAGTAAAGTGCAATATTGTATGATATCACTTGATAATAAACTGAATTGATTGGAACATGTTTGGAAAGCAGGTGATTCAAAGACATCCATAAACATGATTTGGGGGGGGGGGGGGGGTTGTAGCACGAAAGTGAGGGACTAAGGAGGCAACCCTTTGGTCAGGCAAGATGGAGGTAGTAATAGAGCCATTATATGAGTATCGTATATTGAAGTTGGAGGTGGCAAAAACCCAGATATGTTAATGGAAATTAGTGTAGAACACAATCAGTAGTCGACATGTTAAATGAGCAAGTTTGACTTTCACTGGAAGACAAAAGGCAGGTAAAAAGCACTGTGTAAGGCATATATTGGCAGTGAGGTCTGAATGCAAATTGGAGAAGAATTGTGACTATTAGAAGGAAGGGAACTAACCTTTGATTTTATGCTCAAGGGAGTGACAAAATTTTCTTTAATAGGTGAAAATGGAAAATAGTTTACTTGAAATTTACAAAAATTAAAATAAAAATCAACTAATTGTGAAAGTAATTGAATATGGATACTGACACCGGGCTATCTGGTCTATTGCAATTAAAATCAAATTTAGATGACCAGTCTCGTGAATGTGGTGGAGCTTAAATAACCCAGAATCAGCTTGCAAGCTTATGGGTCATAGTGAGTCTTGTAATATGAGGGTCATCCGGAAAATGGAACTTGTCTAATAACTAATAAACAACGAACAACTAATTTTGAAAGAAACTTTATTTTACGTAAACATAACTTTTGTACGTAGTCTGCATGTAAATTCAAACACCTGTGCAATGGAATAATCAGTGTTTGTATCCATGTTTAATATTCCTCTACCACCTAGTCATTGAAAATAGTGGCTGCTTCTTTGAGGACATCATCACTTCAAAAGCATGATGCTCAGAAAAAGTTTTTGAATTTTGTAAAAAGATTTGAATTAGAATAAACCACATCTGGACTGTAGGGTGGATGGTTGAAAACTAATTTAGATAGCTATTGTTGCGGCATTGTTGAGGAGAATCAAGATGCCACTAGACAACAGACCTTGATGACAACTATGGATTCAAAGTTCCTCTATATGCATCGGCATTAATAGTAGCTTCCCTATGCATGAAATGAATAAGTACAGCACCATATCAATCCCAGAAGACACTAGTAATTTGTTGCAGAGTTGTGGTTCCTTGTTGAACTCCTTGGGCTTGTTTAATCAATGAGCATGATACCGCTCTGTAGTATGACATTGGTTCTCAGATGTTGTCCCTAATAACAGCATGTGTCTTGCATTATCAAAAGCTGTACCCTTACGTTTTATTTTGTGCTCGCCATTAAATAGGTGACACACGTTTTTGCTGTACTTAAAATGAATTTTGAAGAAACATGTGAAAAGTGCTTATTTATTTCATCCATCATTCTTTATGAATTCATCTATCATCTGTAATGACCGAGGGGCATCCTGATTGTGCATCGTTAGGGATGTTCTCCCTGAGAATTGAAATTTTGACACCATTGCTGAACATGTTAGCATCCATTGTATTGTCTCCACAATTCTCTTTGATTTTACAGTAAATAGTAAAAGGATGCACATTTGTTATGTTGACGAAATCTAATAACAAATCTCCCTTCACTCAGTTCCTCAATTGTTTAAAATAAATATTTCAAACACTCATAGAAAAAACAAAAACGTTAATGGCTGGAACACAACCTAGCACAAAGTAAGCAGACCGGACCTGGTTGTTCTTCTTAAGATGCCACCAGTGTACACAGTACTAATGGCTAATACTTTCTGGACAGCCCTTGTGTTATTAGAGCATATGCTTGGCTTGGTCAGTATTCACATGCATACATTGCTGTACATTATTCTAATTAACAAAGTTTTGATAGTTTACATTCAGAAGTTACGTTTGCAAATGTTATTGTTTTATATAAACAAATTAAAATGTGAGAGCATTGTGAACAACTATGGGAGGATCTGGACAGGATAACTAACTGGATAGATTAGCATCGAATAAAGATAATTGTCGAAAGGAGTTAGATTGCTGGGTACAAAAAAGTTTTGCACTATTGTAAGTAGGAGGAGAATGCTTGTCGAAGACACAGTGTAACTATTCAATCGTCATTGTCTTAGCATCTGTTTTGATACAAACTTAGTAGATAAGGACACATTGGGCATGATTTCTAAATCCTGTATTTTCTGGAATGGATGATTAGAAGAGGCACCAGAAAAGTAAGGGAAGTCTGATACAAAAAGTGGAGTGCTTGGTGCTTGTGTATGTTGACTTAGCACGGTACTCGCATTATGGGTATCCATTACAGAAGCAAGTTCTCATGATTTCGATGTATTGCTGCATCCTGTTACTGAATGCTGACATTTCAGCTGATCTGCTTCAACCTTCTTACAGCACCGAATTTCACATTGATGTGGAGAGAAAAAAGTATGTGTTGAGGCTGGTAGGCCACGTGGTGAGAGATTGATAAGGATGGCTACAGAGGGTGACTGGTTCAGGATCGAGTTTGAGTTTCAACATGGAATTGGATTTATGTATTTGTTGTAGAATCATTAGGGTGATATGGCTCCGGTATGATCCTTAATGTGTTTAATATCAGTCACAGTGTGAAGATGGCACTATACAAGATATACAAAGCTATATGCAGAGGATTAATGGTTAAGACTGAGATTAAATATAAGATACATTGGCATTACCTTGTAACAGTACAGTTAGAATATCAAAGAATATTGACTAGGCGAGTGTTCATTTGACAACTCTCTGATTGTAGCATTACAATATGCTAGTGGTGAGTAAGATTGCTGGCTGCTCGTGATTGTTTGACCTCTGCCAATTCCAGCAATGGAACATATAAATGATTCTAATGCCATATCTGGGATACATCTTTGTTTCTTCAGAGACTGCCATTCATATCCAACCACACCCACAAAGTAGCCCCAACCTGTTATACAACGTCCATCACCTGCATGTTGCCTGTGGCTCCAGACCAGTGTCTGCACCATTGGCAAGGCTGGTCGAGTTGTATCTGTCCGGTTATACGAAGAATCTGAAGAGAAGAGTGGGAGACTCGTATGGACAATTAACCCGTTCTCTCCCACTGCACTTCCTACATTGGAGATAGCCCAGGGAGGAGCCATGCCAATCCGCTTATCAGGGTGGTGTAGATTGGCTGTTGTGCATTTGTAACTATGTGTCAGCATTTCAAATCCGGGTCAATCCCCCTGCGGATGCATAATGCTGCAAGCTCACGTTCCTTGATTCATATGTTAGAAATTGAGTGAAGCCTTCATGAACTTATTAAGGTTGACAGAATACAAAAGGTGCACATGTACAAATCTTAACTAATTAATTAGAGTAACTATTAAAGTCTATACAATCGGAATATACAGCCAATCATTTCATTCAGCATTCTTTCACGTAACATAATTGTAACAGTGGAGTGAAAGAACTATCATGCGGCAAAATTTTTGTGGAAAGGAAAGATAAATTATACTCAACTCTCACCAAAGTATAAGGGAGGAGGGCAGCAGCAACACAAAATAATATACAAACACAATATTTCGGGGTGAAAAGAAAGATGTGCCTGAGCTTGCGCAAGCCTCCCGGACAAGACAGCCACACACAGAATGAAATTTACAGTAGGGGGGAAGAGCAATAATAATATAATCACATGTATTAATCACAAGAAAGAATAATGGGACATTTAAAAGGAGAAATAATAATAATTAAAAAATGATGAAAAATAAATTTTTAAATATATATATTGTGCTGGCCAGTGATGGGTATAACAGTGTGTGGTATTTTCTGAAATTGAGACCTGGGGAATGTCTAGTATACAGTATGTGTTGTTAGGCCAATCCCCACCTGTGGCACTCAGATTGAGACGTGGTATCTGAAAAGTATTCTAATGGCTCTGATTGTGAAGCAGTTATTGACGTCACGGGTATTGTGAATGTTGGCATGACGAGCAACAGGGAGGTCTGTGTTTTGGGACTAAACTGTTTATTTGTGACCATTCATTCTGATGGATAATGAGTTCGCTGTAAGGCCAATGTAGGGACTTTGCAGCCAGAAGAGCTGGTATATGAGATGTGTTGTGGTACAAGTGGCATGACCTATGATGGAGTAGGTTTCCCCAGTAGTGGGGTTGCAATTGGTTGTGGTAGGTGGATGCATACTGCATTTTTTGCCTCAATTTCAGATAATACCTTTCATACCACCCATCACTGGCCATTACATATATATAGGATGGGGTACCCAAAAATAACCAGAATTGCATTGCCATAAGCGGAGCTTGTAGTAAGTACATGTTTATGCCACTAGGCATTTATAGTCCAACTCATCACCAGTTCAATGCTGCACGTGTTGTCAACCTGGCTTGTTCTATTAATCTGCAGTGATTGTTTTCGCTAGCACTGTTTTGTTAAAGTTTCATTTTTGATGATGAAAAGTTTAAGTAAACAATGCAGCCGTGAAATTTTGTTTTCTACATAGAAAAAATGCTGCTGAAACGGTTTTAATGTTGAAAACAGCTTACTAAAATGACGCTATGGGAAAAACTCAAGTGTACAAGTGGTTCGCTCGGTTTAAAATTGGCAACTTGTCTACTGATGACAAACATCGTTTAGGACGTCCATCAACTGCTCGAATTGATGAAAATATTGAAAAAAAATCGAGATCTTGTGCTCTCAGACCGTCAACAGATGATTGATCAACTGTCGGCGATTAGTGGGTTAACTTTGAGCTCGGTTCAGCGAGTTTTAACTGAGGGTTGTTGCTAGGTTTGTTCCTCAGGCTCTGACTAACAATCAAAAAGAACGTCAAGTTGAAACATGTCATGCTTTGAAACAACAGCTTGAAAATGATCAAGGTTTTCTGTCAAATGTCATTACTGGTGATGAGTCATGGTGCTATGGTTACGACCCAGAAACAAAGCAACAGTCAAGGCAATGGAAGACGTCATCGTTACCCCATCCAAAAAATTGTCAAGTCAAATCAAACATCAAAACAATGCTCATTTGCTTTTTTGATGCCAAGGGCTTAGTTCATTCATAGTTTGTTCCCCCACATCAGACTATCAATCAAAACTTTTATTTGGAAGTTTCAAGACGATTACGCAACAGTGTTTGTCAAAAAAAGACCCTATTTGTGACAGACAGGAGACTGGTTCTTCCACCACGACAATGCACCTGCACACACAGCTGTCTCTGAGAGGCTCTTTTTGGCTAAAAATGGCCTGGTTCCGCTGCCCCACGCACCTTACTCACTTCACCTGATCTGGCTCTGGGTGACTTTTTCTTATTTCCAAGCATGAAGAGGGGCATGAAAGGACACCAATTTGACAACATTGAAGAGGTAAAAAAAAAAAAAAAAAAAAAAAAATGAGGGAGGAGATGACTACAGAAAATGGTGGGACTATGTATTAGTTGTAATGGATGGTATTTTGAAGGGGATTCAGTTGTTTTGTAAAAAAAAAAAAAAAAAAAAAAAAAAAAATTATAAATATCTAGCTTTTGAAAAATAAACTCTTTTCTATTTTTCTTTGTTTTAAAGGTACACCCTCATATATGTATATATATTAAAATGGTTGGGGTAAATTTACCCCACACCATTTCCCAACTGGCGGTCTTTCTGTGAGGTAGTCTCCAGCTGCACCCACCTCTCACAATGTTATCCCATTGACGAAGGGTTTATCCCGAAAATTACTTTATTAATTTGTGTTTGTGTTTTTTCTGTGTGTTTGCGCCCCACATCCATTATCTAAAGGTAAGTGGTGGCTCATTTCCCTATCCTATTTATATAATATATATATTCAAAATTTATTTTGAATTATTTTATTATTATCATTATTTCTCCTTTTAAATGTCCCATTTTTGTTTCTAGTGATTGATACTTGCGATTGTATTATCATTGCTCTTCCCCCTACCTCCGACTGTAAATTTCATTCTTTGTGGGGCTGTATTGACTGGGGAGCTTTCACAAGCTCAGCCACTTGCTTCTTTGCACTGGATAAAGGGTTAACTCCGAAGTATTGAGTTTTTTTGTGTTTGTATGTTGTTTCGTGTTACTGCTGGACTCCTCCCTTCAACTTTGTTTAATGTTGTGTATAATTTGTGTTTCCATTCCACATAAGAAGTAATCATTTGTTTACAAACCAAAAAATTCACTTACATGTTTACTTTATTATTTTTCTCTTATTTCTAAGGAATTATGTAATTAACTCCTTCAATTTATATAAAAAACCATTTCTTTACTACAATCTATGTACATTTGTCAGTTTTTTCATTACAACAAAGTCGCATGAGCGGTCAGAGCAGGACAGCCAACCCAACATTAAAAAAACAACAAACAAAAAAAAACAACAAGAAACCATAAATCATTAAAGAACTTGGCACATAGTAATCACTTACCAAGATATGCATTACAAAAATGAATAGACATCTAACTAGTTGCTAATGGAATACTCTCCGAGAGGCAATGGCAAGGCCCTCCGTAGATCTTACAATATGAGCAGGTTACAGGATTTTTGTGAAAATCCAAAACTGCATAAATCTTGTTTTTTCAAAGCATCCAGTTTTTCTCTGTTTTAACATAATCAACTATCAGCATACTTTTACATCTAAATGGCTTTCTAATCTACCGAAAGATACACGAACATTTAAAAACAAAGAATGGCTGACTTTGTCACATTAACAGATCAGCTAGCTGCCCGCATGATTTTGTTATCTTGAATTACTTGCTGCTACACTGCAAGCTTGATGCTATGAACAACACAAATTCACATTCATAACTACTGCATTTCAATTCCACGTTGCTTTTGACTTTATTCATAAAAAATACCTTAACTTTAATGGACCTGTGCTTGTGTGCAGCAAGTACCTTGTTGTTCCATTTGCCTTCAAGGTGTCATTGTTAGGTGTCAGGTCACTAACACCAGCAGACTGAACACTCTCGAAAAATGTTTTGAGAACTCACAAAATCACTACCAAATGTATTATAAATAATAGTATAGGGATTTTTCTCATATTCGTGCATCATTAGTCACAATTATGGAAACATTTTTACAGTCTAGATTGGTTTATAAATCTATATAAGCACAGTTAATTGAATCATTACCTATATCACTACAGATATATATATATATATATATAATAGGATAGGGGGGGGGGGGGAACAGATACCTGTCACTTGCCGCAGATGAAGGCAGGAGGGCAAGATGAACATGTAAAACCAAAAATAATGCACAATATTTCGACATGAGTCTTAATCATGTGAGAGGCGAGACATATGGCAGGGGAAAAGATGCGGTCACATCCGAACCTGCCACATGAATCATTGTTGGTGCCATGTATAGTGGCATGATGAGATACAGGGTGGTCAGGGTTCTTGGTGTGTACTGATTGTCGGTGTCCATTCATTCTGATAGCTAGTGGATTTGTTGTGAGTCCAATGTAGGAGGCTGGGCAATGGTTACAAGTGGCACCAACAATTTTAAAACCTGTACAAGTGGTATAAATATCTTCATGAGATTAATGCTGCCACAGGGACGTCCAGGTTTTGGGAGTAAACTGTTTGTCTGTGACCATTCATTCTGATGGATAATGAGTTTGTGGTCAGGCCAATGTAGGAACTTGGACAGTGGAGGCAGGTGAGCTGGTAAATGAGATGGGTGGTTGTACAAGTGGCATGATCTATTATGGGGTAGGTTTCACCTGTAGTAGGGTTGCTACAGGTAGTGGTAGACATCCCTTAGGCCTTAATTTCCATTAATATCTTCCATCCTCATCCTATACACCCATCACTGGCCAGCACAATAGATTCATATATTTTTCAAATTTTTCAGTTAAATTTTTATTTATTTATTTATATTTTTATTACTATTATTTTTTCAACCATTTTAATCTTTTGTATACTCTTGGTTATATTATCGTTGCTCCCCCCCCCCCTCCCCAACCACCTCCGATGGTCTATTGCGTTCCATGAGTGGCTGCGTCGAACACATGTCTTGGGCAAGCCCAGCCACCTACCTCTCTTTACTTGAAAAGAGGTTTTCACGCGAAATATTGTATTTTCTTTGTTTGTGTGTTATTTTGTGTTACTGCTGCCCTCCTTCCTTCAACTTTGGTGAGTGTTGGGTGTGTTTTACCTGTCCTTTCCATGTGAATCCCCTCTCCTCCCCCTTCCCCAATTTGACCCCATTCTTGTTAAGTTGATCCTCTTCAAAATTTCTAACCATTGTTTCTATTTCTTGATTTCCTCCTCTGGCATTAATAGCTCCTGCTAAAATTTGATAGATTTATTAATCTAGTCAATCTCAATCTGTAGGGTATGTTTTTATACTGTAAAATCTCTTTTCACACTCAACAGACACAAAGCGGCTGTCTAACAACGATCATATCCACCTCTAAACAGCGAAGCTTCTAACAACTACAAGTGTGCTTGTCATGAGCCTGGTGCCTCACACAGTGGTTTACTTTGGCTTCCTTATTTCTTCTATATTTATAAGTTTGTACATACAGGAATTACTCAATTAATAGAATATGATAATAGGATAAAAATGAAAGAGGATGGTGAACGGGTGTAGAGATTGTATTTCTTTTTGTATATATTTTCAGTGATATCTTCACCATTATTATTATTATTATTATTATATTTTTTATTTTTTTATTTTATTTTTTTATGTAACTCAATTTCAGAATTGAAATATCAGAAAAAAATCAGTCCCCAATTTCAGGATTGCAAAATCTTGGTATTCTAGTGGCTTCAAACAAATATTTAGCCAACTTGAAATTGGGTCTTCATTTGACAATATGTTTGTTAAGATCAGATCAAACTATCCCTTTACACCTCGTGCCGCACCTTTGTCTCTATCGCCGCTGCACCACCATCTGTCATCTTTGGTCGGTTGTGGAATGCCAACCCGTGGAAAAAGAACGCTAGTTACTGGATAAATAATGCAACCTCAGCATTTCCGTGAGAGCTTTCTCTTCGTGTGGGCTATTTAATAACTTATTGTGTACCAAGCTGAGCTGGTGGGCAATATTTTTTCTGACCTTTAATTATGTCGGATAAAGTTTTTGTAAGATCTTATTTCTGAAAGTCTATGACCATGCTCCTCATCACTTTCTTTTGAAAAATTGGTTTTCTTTCCCTGTTTCTTGTGAAATGTTTACCCATTTCATCACAAGTGTCTTCTAAATGGAGCTGTCTCATTTGAACAGCATGTTTAGAAGGCCTACCTGTATTTAAAATACAAAACAAACTATAATATCACTAAAAACTTGACTATTTTTTATTACAAAAAATAAAAACCACCTTCAAAAATACACATCTCTTAGAAGAAAATAAATCTAAATGGACACTATATGACATTACTGTTATTGAAATTTAACATTAACCACTTATTTTTGAAGTCAGTGTGTGTGTGTGTGTGTGGGGGGGGGGGATGACAATAATGCAATAGATTAACTGTGAAGCTTTTACTGTATCATGCAGTCTGCCAGCCGACACTATAGTGGCTGAGATATGCCTTGACCACCAGCGAGGCAGAACCAAAGATTAAAATACAATATAATTTGTTTCTCTAAACTGTCTTCCGCAGAAACAGTTTTCGCCTCACTTTATGCTGGTAAAATAATTGGAATTTTCTTTTATGTACTTTTCACGTCACCATCAGATTAGTGCAGTAATTCATTCTTCATGATGGGAGGCCGCCTGCTGAGTGACAGCTCGCACCAGCTTCAAAAATAATTGATTAATGTTAAAATTTCAATAACAGTAATGTAAAATATTGTTCACTTACATTTATTTTCTTCTAAGCAAGGTATAAACTTGTATAAAATTTTTATTCTAAGTGCTATTTTTTTCCTTGTATATTTTTTATTTGTAAAATTGTTGTTACATAATTTTATAATCAACTTACTCAAGTAGGATCTTTTTGGTAAGTGGAAAGGAGAGGATTCAAAGTTGTGCATCTAGGTTAGCATACAGTTAGGATAAGTACCAGACAGGTGATTGAATGAAGAGACAAAACCTTATTCAGGTGATAATGATTAAAATATATGGCAAGGTCAGTCTGTGCACTTGTGAATAAAATCAGATTTTCCTTTACAATTTTTTTCGGATCAAGGGATATAGGGAAGTGCAAAAGTAATAAATAATTCATACCACCTGTTTCCACCAAACCTACTGTAGATAATCTATAGACCTCACACTAACCATAAACATTATTCAGTATGACGCCCAAAGGAAAATTGTTTAGTATGCTAGTACCCATGACTCAGCGAAACTGAACAATTGGACACAATGAGATATTCTGTAAGAAAAAGTATACACTTTTACACTCTTTAGAACTCTGTTGATGGTTGCTAACATATCCTTCACACTAGATATTGTCCAGTGAAACTCTTCTGGCACAAAGTAACACTGTTTTATTTATTTCTTAAAGAAATTTAATATTTTTGCGCTTTCCTTAATTCAGTTTTTACTATAAATTGGTCTATATTTATCTAATTGTTTTATGACTTATCACTGTTGCCAGTCGTCTGTATTTCCCCTTCCACCACCTCTCCTCCTCTGACATAAGCGGCAGTCTCTTATTGTAATTACTCCATGTGTGCACATGTCTCTTCTCTTTACACGAGGGTCGATTTCATTTCCTTTATGTTCCTTCTACATTCTCTTTTGGTAAGTGATGTATTTCTCCCTCTCATTTGCCATTTTATATCCAGTTTTAGCTGTAGTAATGTCAAGTTTGTTTTATTATTGAAATTTATGTTTGGTAATCAGAAATTTTAGTAATATCGTCAAGAAAAAGAAGACATTTCACACCGAATCTTCTTCCTTGTTCCTTTGGTTTTCTCCTGTAATGTTTTTTCCCAACTCTCTTACGAATGTATGTAGTACTGAATTGAATACAATTAGTATGTCACCTTGTCAGACTCCAACATAAATTTTTTTTCCATTTCCTATGATATTGTATTTCCCCTCACAGTTTCTTCACTACTGTAATAGGTCATCATTTAGAGTATTATTTTAGCATTTGAATATTGTAGTTTTTTAATGCTCGCAGCCAATGCATGGAAATTGAGGTAGTGTGAGTTGTTTGTTAGGTATGGAATCTGCTGGTTGACATCAAAGTAAGAGTATTATATGTGTTGAGTCCAATATTCAACCAGCAATCCAGAATCAACCGGTCTCACCTCTTGGCACACTGGCAACAAGTAAATGTCATGGCCTTGGGCTAGTTTATTCGCTTACACCAGCCTTGCCATCTCTGTTAGTTGCCCATAATTGTCCCCCGTTTTACTTAGAATGGGCCGCAAGATACCTCGAGTTCACGGTACATCATTTACTTTCAATTACGATACGTTTTTCTAATGCAGAGTAAATAAAGTTTCTGTAGTTGCATCTTTAATTACCCACAGTTGTCTTCTCCTCTCCATCAAAGAATCCACAGAGATTGACTGCTTTCAACATATTTTCATTTATAATCCATTTCAGCAAATAAAGGAAGTGTGCCGTGATAAAAATTCTGTTTCTCGTAGATATTGGGTGAGTTCTTTAACCCCTGTTTCTTCCACACACTCGTGTGTTCCTGCTGCTAGGAGCTGCTATTGAGAAGTTGTGTGAAGCGGCTCTGGAAGATTCCCTGACAGACAGAGGTGCAGTCGTGCGTGCCGCGAGGTGTCTCCTCGGCTCCGTTACTAGGGTGCTGCTTCTGGCCGACATTGTAGTCGTCAAACAGCTGCTGTTAGCCAAAGATAAGGTGAGTTTTCTTTATTAATTTTAAAAATGAAAACATATCGCTAAAAAAATTAAAAATATCATCAGTGGAAGCTTCTGTCTCATATTTCAGGTCGCTCGCAGCCTTGGCCGACTTGAAAATGTGACCAATTTTACCGAGTTTGTTAAAGCCTTTAGCCAGTTTGGTGCTGAAATGGTGGAATTGGCCCATCTGACAGGTGATCGGCAAAATGACTTGAAGGACGAAAGACGAAGAGCACAGATGGCGGCAGCTAGACAGGTGCTGGAACGTTCCACTATGATGCTACTCACATCCTCAAAGGTTGGTGTCACCATATTATGCAATTATAGTTTAATGTAAATGTCCAGATTTTCCATTTAATTAGGAAAGTGACACTTATTAATAGATTTATGAAATGCTTTCTAGACATTATTAAAATTCTGAAAATGGCTTTTTTAGTCTTTTTTTGTTTTTCCTTTCCAGTAATTTGTGATAATTGACAGTTGTTTCATTAAACGTAGAACAATCTGAGTGAATTTGATGTTTGATATTAAAAGTATTTTGGTATATACGAGGGTGGTCCCAGAAGTACCTGGCCTGACCGAGAGATGGCAGTAGTTGCTTGAAAAATATCCCTTTATTTCAAAGCACATAGTCTATGAAGCACATGTTTCAAGTTTGAAGACGCTACGTTGTTTCGTATTTCTTTGGCAACAATTAATCTTGAATGTTGTGAGTAAATTTGTGAAAATGGAGAAAATTTGTCATCGTTATGTGATACAATACTTTCATTTGAAAGGCCTCAGGCCAACCGATATAAAAATTGAGCTAGATTCTACTCTCGGTGAGTCTTCTCTTTCGTTTACAACAGTAAAATATTGGGTGGCAGAGTTTAAACGAGGCCGTACGAGCTGCCAAGACGAACATCGCAGTGGTCGACCAAATGAGGTGATGACTCCAGAAATGGTGAAGAAAATCCACAAAACGGTACTGGATGATCATCTACTGAAAGTGCGCGAGCTAGCAGACAGAGTAGGCATTTCAAAAAGTGCGGTACATCGCATATTAACTGAAAATTTGGACATGAGAAAGTTATATGCAAGATGGGTGCCGCGTTTGCCCACACTAGAGCAACAACAGTGTCATGAAGATGTTTCAATTGAGTGTTTAGCAATGTTTCACCGCAAAAAAGCTGAATTTTTGCACTGTTTCATAACCATGGATGAAACATGGGTCCATCACTTCACCCCAGAGACAAAAGAAGAATCAAAACAATGGTCTCAAAACGGAGAACCTGCTCCAAAGAAGGCCAAGACTGTTCCATCTGCAGGCAAGGTCATGGCGTCTGTTTTTTGAAATGCGCATGGGATAATTTTCATTGACTATCTTAAAAAGGAAAAACAATCAACGGCGATTATTATTCGAAGTTATTGCAATGTTTGAGTGAAGAAATCAAAATAAAACGACCACATTTGGCTAAGAAGAAAGTGTTGTTTCATCATGAGAATGCTCCAGCTCACAGATCCGTTATTGCAATGGCCAAAATTAATGAATTGAAGTTCGAATTACTATTTCATGCACCCTATTTGCCAGATTTAGCTCCCTCGGATTACTTCCTGTTCCCGAACTTAAAAAAATGGCTCAGTGGTCAAAGATTTTCGACCAACAAAGAAGTGATGTTGGCAGTTAATGGCTATTTCAAGGAGCAAGACAGTTCTTTTTATAAAAGTGGTATCGAAGCTATTGAAAATCGCTGGAATAAATGTATAGAGCTAAAAGGAGACTACGTTGAAAAGTAAATACAGCTTTTTCCAAAAAATTTTGTTTTTTCATTTCTAGGTCGGGTGCTTCTGGGACCACCCTCGTATATAACAGATAAGTGAAAATAAGGAGGGATTGGAAAGCTCCCTCACATTGATTACTCAGAAGTCCATTCAACATCATTTAGAAGAAGCTCCCTCTATTCAAGAAGTTGACAAAGGTATTTCAACAGCTTAAAAATATCAAAACAACTGGAGCTTATGGAATTCCTGTTGAGTTCTTTAAAGGAGGAGGACCCAAACTAAGTCTGCATACCCACATGCATATTGTCAAAATATGGCGCTCTTTAAACAATCCCTACTGACATGAGAGCTGCTTCAATCATCACAACCTTCAAAAAAGGAGAGGAGGCTCAGTGTGACAATTACCGTGAAACATCTCACCTCTCGGTTGCCGGGGAAAATCTTCCCAAAATCTTATCTAACCCCCTAAAACTTCTACCTGAAGGCTTTCTTCTGGATACACGATGTGGTTTTAGACTGAACAGAGGTTCACTATTAGACAGCTACAAGAAAAATCCAGAGAGTAAAATCAACCTCTGTATGTGTTCAGGGCCCGCTCTAGGGGGGGGGGGGGGGGCAAACCGGGCATTTGCCCGGGGCGCTAAAATTTTGGGGCGCCATTTCGACTGTAAGTGTGAGAAAAATATTAATAATGGGTTAAATACCAAATTAATTAAAAAAATTCCACATACCGTTGTTTTCGTTCGTTAAAAACTTACAGTTCTTAGCTAGACTTCGAAGAGACGGGGCGCGGACCTCAAAGGGGCGCGCCGTTGCCTCGCCGCCTCTGTGTGAATTCCGCCATAGGAGCAACTTCAAAATGCGCCGCGTCCGCGCCACGTCTCTTCTGTATGTATTGGGCCTTAGCACGCGAGTAGAACGCGTTGTTGTCTCAATTTGCTTATTATTGCTAATTACAAAAGTGGTTTCATTACACAACAGCATTAGTCTTACTATTACGTTATTAATAATAAGTGGAAGTTCATAAAATTTACTTCAGGATTTCATAATTTCTAAAGGTAAGTACATCTATGATTAAACTGTTATTTAGTTGTATATACGACATAAGCGCACAACGACAAAAGCACACAGTAGGTGGGGGCTGTTACGCCTGCCCTCGGCTACCTGCACTGATTCCGACGTTATACTGCCCACAAGTTACTAGAAGCGGTGAAAAGGAGTGTTTTTTCGCAATTTCAGCTAGGCTCTGATACATGGAATCGATAGTGCTTGGCGGGAGATGCTGAGTATTTCTTTTATTGAATTGATGAACTAAATCAGTATGGATCTGTTATTGGAAATCGAAGTGAAATAATTTGCATAATAATTTCTTCTCGTAATCCGAGCCTCACAGATTTGTTGTACAAATTAGATACAGGCATTGTAAGTGTTATGGTTGGGTTAAATTACATATGCTAGCTTTGATCGCTTGTGAAAATACTGTAGTTTAGTGGGTGTGGGACAGTACTTACAATCATTAATAAATAAATAATATTACCAGCTGCTGATTACCAATTAGTTACCTCACATAGCGTTAGTATATTCAATTTCGAATATTAACTGCTAATATATAACACATGATGCTTATTATACATACAAATGCGGTTTACAGATATACTCTAATTGCTGCATTTGTAAATCGTCTCAACAAAAAGATATTCATTAACTATTTTAGTGAATGTGAATAACTTTGTCAGTTGGTTTAATAAGTGCATTGCGCAACAATCACTCCACATATTTTTGTTTGTTTGTTTGTTTGTTTGTGAACTTGGAACGTATTCCGTTTAAGCCTATAGAAATTGCCATTCTGTATACACGGTTTCTGCATTTGCAGCAAATTTACGGATCGTATCCTCCGTGAATGAGCTTTGACTGTGTAGTAACACTACACTTTCTTTATGTTCACAGTGTATGGAAAATATTTTGTGTTGTGCATAAGTATTTTTTTTATATCGACTGAGAATAATTTATCTTAGTTATGGTTTTAGCTTATTTAGAGCAAGGATAAATATTTACTTTTTATATTATTTTGTAGTGTACATTGTTTGAGTTACGTGCATGCCTCTTCCAAAATGTCTGACGGTCAAAGAAGACTATCTGGTTACCAGTACAAAAAAAGAAGGTTGGGAAAGGAAGCGTAAAGGCAGAATCAATCTGGCGCGTTAAAAAATATACTGTATTCAGGGTTTACCAAAACAAATCTTAGAATCCAATATCAGGTCGGAATACAAAAGAAGTAGAATCGTCAGAGAATAATAGCGAAAAAATGAACGAAGTTTGTAAACCAACTGGAACTGACACCAACGTGACTCACAGAAGACGTTCTAATACTTTGTGGCCAAGAATTTTATGAGACGCCGTAAGAAGCTTTTTAGTATTCATAATTACAAATTTCCTCCCAATGACACAGATCGACGCAAAAGCGCAAAATATTATACTCGAATTTTTAGCAACGGAGAGCAAATATTGCGAAATTAGCTACTGCGTTTACTACTTCTGTTGCAAAACTTTCAGTTGGTTAGTTAGTTCTCTCTCACAGGAGGGTTTTAAAAATTGGAAGCACCTCGACGAAACTTTAAAAAAGCATGAAAATTCGAAAAATCATATTCAGGCAAAAAAGATTAAATTGTTGTAAAACTGTAGATGCTGCCACTCAAAGAGTTATTAATGCCGAAATAAATCATTGGAATAAGGTGCTTCTAAGAATCATTGCAATTACCAAAATGCTTGGTAAGTTGACTGGCTTTTCAAGGTACAAGCGACAAGTTGTTTGAGCATAATAACGGTAATTTCTTAAAAATAGTTGAGTTACTGTCTAAATACGATCTCATTATGGAAGAGCACGTCCGTTGAGTGCTCTAAAAAGTAGGGACTAAAGCTCAATATCTTGGGAAAAATATAGACAAACCATTCCATCACTCTGTGCCAGTTGTTTATATAAATAAAAAATGTCTGTGCCTCCATTGTTTCAAATTCATTTTACTCTCTGGCCAGTTTGAATGTAATGACAAATCTATCATTGCCAGCAAATTTTGTTACAAACCGGGATAGTAGATCTGCTGCATCAAAGTGTAAAGTCTCATGTTATTAATGAAATTAAAAAAAAAATCAAATATTTTTCCATAATTTTAAACTGTACTCCTGATTTTAGTAAGATACAGCAAATTACTCTTGTAATCAGATATCTTTCAACCAATAAATTTAATCCTGATGTTGAAATTAAAATTAATGAAAGCTTTTAAGGCTTCTTCCAGTCGAAAGATCCACAGGAAAACAAATGTCTGACATTATAGTTCGAGAACTTAATGACTTGTGTTTAAATTTGCAGGATATCAGAGGACAGGGACTGACAACGGGTCCAATATAAGGGGCAATAAAGCAGGAGTGCAGTTTAGAATTAAACAATATAATTCCCGAGCATTCAATGTTCCGTGTAGTAGCCATTCTCTCAATCTTGTTATTAATGGCAAAAGCATCCTTGGAAGCCACTAATTTCTTCAACATAGTCCAAAAAATATATTTATTCTTTTTGGCATCTACTTTTCGATGGGCAATACTTTTAAAGCATGTTCAAGGTTCAACTTTGAAAACATGGAGTGAAACTAGATGGGAGAGTAGGATAGAGAGGTTAGAGGCATAAAACCCTTGAAATTTCATTTGGGAGATGTATACGACGCCTTGCTAAGCATTTACGAAAACCAAGAAATTGATAATTTAATGATTTAGCCATTTTGGCAATTGAGTATGAAATTGCCGATGAAGTAAATTGTAGGATGTAATAAAAAATTCGCAACCTCAAAGTAAGAAAAAAAAAGTTTTTTTGTGATTTTAGCGTATTTGATGTAATCTCGTTTTATTTTCAAAATAATGGCATTTAGATTGCTTGTGTGATAATATCCATCTGTAATAGCATTTAAAACGTAAAAATATGGTTAATTTGTGTCTATGTACAGATATTTCATAATTAATTTCTGTATTTTGTGCCGCTAGATCAAAATTCAATAAGTTTATTTATGAATATATGATTTTATTAAAATTTAAAATTAAATATTTTATTCGATTAAAAAATTAATTTTTTTTTAAAATAGCTATATAATTCTACATAATCTTAAGGGGCGGCAATTTGTCTATTTGTCCGGGGCGGCAAAATTGCTAGAGCGGGCCCTGATGTGTTTCATGGCTCTTGTAAAAGCCTTTGATTCTGTTAATCATCTCTGGAGTATCTTAACCTTAATCAGGTGCCCTGCTACTACACAACAGAATTAATGCAACTGCTGCTACAAGGAATGGATGAGGAAAGCTTTTCCAAATCACTACAGGTGTCAAACAGGGGTGCATTCTTGCACCTAGCTTATTCACAATATTTGTGGAAACTCCGCCTTATCTTCTAATAAAAAATACCGTGTCATATACAGAACTGAAGGGAACCTATTTAATTTTAACAGCCTACAAGTCGAATCGAAAATAACCTCGACTTCAGTAGTTTAATTTCAAGATGCAGGTGACACTGTTATGGCTACTTCAGAGGAGGAATTACAAACTATTTTAAATGCATTTACAGAGGATTACAAGACTGTTGGCCTGGAGCTTATCGCTACCGAGACGCAGACCCTCTACCGACCACTCACAGTAAAAGGAAAATTTTTACAGTAAGTGGAACATTTTCCATATCTTTGTAGCCATATCCCAACAAAGGCAAATATTGATGCAGAAATTAAGTATTGAATATGATGTGATAATACAGCTTATGGTCGTCTTTTAAAAAGGGTGTTTGACAGTCACGACATGTGTACTTTGACAAAGCTCTTTGTTTACAGTACAATTATAATACCAACTCTACAGTTATGAGAATTTGACTATCTACAGAAGACACTTAAAATGTCTGGAGAACTATCACCAATGTTCCTCTGAGAAGAATGCTTAAGATAAAATGGCAAGACCATTGAACAAATGTGAGATTTCTAGAAAAGTGAATATCACAAGCATCGAGGCAATAATAATTAAGCACCAACTTTCACGCATTGAATGTCGAATAGTCACCTCACGAAACAAAACAAATAATTTATAATATTTTATCCATGCTGGATTAGTGGAATTCAGCGACTGTAGTTTCAAATATCTTGATATTAAAAAACAGCAACCAGTCACAGTTTGATATTTAATAAATCATTACCGGTTTCGAACACAAATAGTTCATCATCAGATGGTTTTTCATTTATTTTTTGTATGTAATAAATTATGCATTTGCAAAATGCAAGCGTGCATCATTTGAAAGTTGAATGTTCCAAATTGAATTTTTCTTGAATGATGTGATGTATTGATAAATATTTCACCAATATAAGCATCTGAATAGCACGCTAGAAATTTGCTATGCATTTACAAATGTTAGCAAAGATGTTTCAGCTAACATTTGTTAATGCATAGCAAATTTCTAGCGTGCTATTCAGATGCTTATATTGGTGAAATATTTATAATTATTTATCAATACATCACATCATTCAAGAAAAATTCAATTTGGAACATTCAACTTTCAAATGATGCACGCTTGCATTTTGCAAATGCATAATTTATTACATACATAAAAATATATGAAAAACCATCTGATGATGAACTATTTGTGTTCGAAACCGGTAATGGTTTATTAAATATAAACATCAAACAAACTGTGACTGGTTGCTGTTTTTTAATATCAAGACAAATATTTATTCACAACTAAAGAATTGCCATTGAAATTGAGGGGAGCAAATGAACAGATACGAGATTGGACTAAAAACCGATCTTAGAAATGCCTATTAAACACAAACAACTCGTCGATCTACGCGGAAACGATCGGTTCACGGGGATCGTCCCATTTTGAAGAATGACTACAACAATTAAAATCCAACGAGAGAAATTGAAAGAAAAATTGGGAGAAGATGAGAGGAGCTGCTCTCGTGCTGGTGTGCTTGGCGTGTGCGATCACTGGAGACCCTGCCATCCTAAACTTGGATTTCTTAACCACTTGAGGACTCGCAGACAATAAATTGAAAGACATTGGATACTAGCAAATTAGTGATTGCCTTGAATGAATTAACCATATGTGAAATGTAAAATGGGGAGAGACTATGTACTAAAATCATAATTAAAATTGGCAGTTAAGTCATAGTCACAAATATCATATTAGAAGACAGGTTATTAGTCTAGTTTAAAAATATTTTTCATTAATTAAATAATTCTTTGGCTAACCTGCAATTGTGGTAATAGACTGCACACAGATTAGGGGAGTGGGAGGGGCGGTGGTTAACAACCAGATCGGGAGTGATTCGCGGTCCCTGTGTAGTGGTCAGCCTGCCTGTTTGTGCTTTTTAGTCTGTTTCCCCCACTCATCTAAGAGATGGGAAAGCTGCCATTCTCCACCTCGTGACCTCATAAACTACATATATAAAAAAAAAAAATATAGAAAAAAAAAAAAAAAAATACACTTACCATGTAGAACACTAGCAGTTACACGTTTAGCAAATATGTGGCAACGCAAACATTCCTCGAATAGGTTAAGTACACCGGGTCTGACAGTGACAAACCCGGTTTGAATTCCGGCAGGATGCAGGTGCTTCACCCTCTCTGTGATTCACACTGGCTGCTTGTGTACAATGGGGGCAGTGGCACATGGCCAGTGGCCCTAGGATGGACAGATCGAGGGAGAAAAATACTTTTATTAGTAATAAGAATGATTGAGTACACAACAAGCTTCTAAAATTTTCTGTGTTTACCATTTCAGTTACTATGAAATTTAGGTTTACACCAAGTCTTGCAGGAGGATTTGCAGCAAAAAAGAATACTACACAATCCCTACCTTCCCTCCTCTCCCCCCCCCCCCCAAAAAAAAATCACAACATTTTGTCTGTGGCCTTACTCATGAAAGTAAAAACATGTGGCTGAGGACACACAAGTTTTCTTGGTCAATACCATGACAATGATGCAATGTGTGATTCAACGAAGTTAGCCATATGTTTCCACTTTCATGTGTAATAGTCCATGATCCCAGAGCCCCCAAACCTACGTCATTTTAGCAAAGCTGAAATTTTGAAGACGAGTAGAGCAATATGTAGTTAAGAACGTATGCGTACTCACCAGCATGGAAGCGGGGCCCTTTCAGAGGTAGTGGGTACAAAAGGGCCTAGAAAATCTTGCTAACCTACGTCATAGTATGGAAGCTGGTTTTTATATATGTTTTACAGAATATTGTTAAAAACCAACATTCATTATTGCCAGACACTTCCTGTGGGCCATTACTTCAGCCAGACGCTTTAAAAGTCGTAAAAAAAGGAGGTAAACTACGTCATAGTAGCAAGCCTAAATTTTATATATGTTGCTCGGGGTACTATTTGGAGGCATTTTGTAAACAGCCAGACCAATCCGATGGGCCAAAGTTCCTGCCAGACACGATAAATGCTCCGTTCTGAATATGAGCTCGTGTGCAGTATTCATATGCATGAGTGCGAGTGAGAGCATCAGTTTGATTTATAAGGCAACTGTATGGAATTTTGGTTCTTTGTTGGTCTTTATGGATTTTTTTTTTATAATGACCCAATAATATTTCAATGCCAAATTATAAAATAAACTGCATACCAATGAATTATGCGAAATAAATATTGAAACAGTTTGATGGTTTATTATATCTTGGTTTTAAATGCAAATTTAATGAAAAATTATTATTAAACATATTTATTATATTATGAACAATTAATCTTCATTTTCATCACTGTCCACATTTTCTGCTTCCTCATAAAGCCCGTCTTCGAACAGAATATCCATTTTGTTAATACATCTTCATTATTATTTAATTCTTCTATAAAAAAAAAATTAGTTATATTGAGAATAGCTACAAATTCATGAAAATAATATGAAGTGAAAATCTGATACCTAATTCAGTTTGAATTGACCCGCTGCCAAAACTTGGCAACTGATCAACATTGAATGAGTTAAAATTATACTGGTTGTCTTCCAGTAACCACCCATTATTCTCAGGACTCAAAGCGGTTGGATGTTTCATATGAGCATTACTCCAGATACTTGCAATATAATGTGCTGGACGAAATTGTTGGAGTAGTCCACTTTTGCAAGCTGGCAGATTACTTGCATCAAAGTTTCTCATACTTTTAGGGTTGAACTTTTCATTTATATTGGAAACTGCATGTGTATTAATAAAAAGCTGAAGCCGAGCAGTATCCACATAAACTATCCCCGCAACATTGTAAACATCACAGATGAATTTTTGTACTGTATTGAATACATTTTGTTCTGTGTCTTCAGTACTAAATAATTAAAGCTCACCGAATTTAAGAAAAGCGTGTTGATACTCTGGATATTTTTTTAATATTTTGAATGGTCTTTGGTTTCCTCTCTTGAAGAAAACAGGATTGTAATCACATCCTGCGATAGCACGAGATCCTGGTAAGCTTTTACACAAAGATTGTCCCAAGTGCTCATAGATGTTGGTCAAATCAATATATCTTTGCTTGTTTCCAGTTCCCGTAAGTATCCAAATGTGTGAAGTATCATTTTTCAGATGGTGCATATTACCCAGCATTATCGCTGCAACATCAGTATCAGAACATCTGATTACAATGTTTGCATGGGCATCGATATTACATACACGGTAAATAATTTTTTTGTAAGCTTCTTGATGCTCTGGACACGATAAACTTTCATCAATACTAGTCATAACTGTGTTATTAGTGACACTAAAGGAATTACATTGCCTGAAATTAATTTAATCAGTTTATTACCAATGAATGGTGCCATCTCATCAGTGGCCCAGTTTAAAATAAAAAAATCTACGAGTGCCTGTTTAAAGATTGAATTTGTCAACTCTTTCCCAAAATCAGCAGGTCGAACTTGATTGGGTCCAGTTACAGTAAAATCAAGTTGCGTACATTCATTTTGTAGAGATCTTTCATAATCCTTGATTGAAGGAGGAAAATACTGATCGAAAATATCGTCAGTTCTTGTCGCACCGAGCATGGTGGTGTAACGGCTAGCGTTCTGGCCTCGCATTCGGGAGGATGGCGGTTCGAATCCTCATCCGGGCATCCAGATTTGGGTTTTCTATGGTTTCTCAAATAACTCCAGGCAAATGCCAGGATGCTTCCTTCAAAAGGCCATGGCGGAATTCCTTCCCATTCCTTACCCCCCCCCCCCCCTTTTCCATCCTTTCCCGTCTCTAAAGACCTCGCTGTTAGAGACACGTTAAGCAGATTTAAAATAAACAAAAAAGTTCTTGTGGCATTTAATTGTATTACCAATTGTAACAGTTTCTTTGAAATATTTCCAAATATTTTAGGAATATCTTTCATTGTATGCAGCACAAAAAAAAGAAAAGAAAAAAAGAAAAACCCCCATCAATTACTGAAACATCTATGTACTGTGGTGGATGATGTTCAATGTCTCTATCTATAGATTTCATCAAAGCAGATTTATGCGTTTTACAAATAGCTCCATCAAAATGACACAAGGATGAAGGCACTGTAGTTATAGGATAAGATAAACTTTTGCAATGTCGACTTCATGATGAATAGATATACCAAGATAACGTCCAAATAAATATCTTTGAATACACACTTCCTGTACTTTACCACCAACTTTTGTTTTTGAATAATCTTGAGAAAAGTTTTCTAATGGTGTCTTTTTCATACTCTTCTCAAACCTATCAAAATCTGCTTCACATTCTGCAATGAACGTTTTACGTTTAGTATCTCCATTTTCTTCAATCTTAAGGAGAAATTTTTCAACTGTATCTGATGCTGCTTTACCAGATGAAATATTTACTAAGAGATTTTTAGGTACTCCTGCGTCAAATGGGTTAATAAACTGATCAAATTTATTGACGTATTTTTGTAACTGCCTGATGCTATTTTTAATATTATGATTGTTTAAGTCTGCTGTAACATCTTATTCTTTTTGCAAATCTAACTCTTCATACACATAACTTATTACTGTTTACCTTATATCATGGCTTCGGGCCCATCGCTGCCGCGCTGAGATGGAATTTATAAATTGCGTTATACCTGCATGATTGTAATTTTTTAAAGTTTGTTACATTTAATTTTAGTTTATACCAAACTATAATAATAAAAGTATTAAGGTTCTAGACTAATTTATTTTTACTATATTTCCAAATAAATAATTGAAATAAATTTAACTAACAACTTGATTTTCAATTGATGATGTGAATTATTATTATTATTATTTTTTTAAAAAAGGTTTTGTTTTGTTGTAAATTGAAATGAAGTTAATTACTATTTTTCGATTAAATAGTTGAAAATATTTTAAAAAATAATAAAAAATTTCTAATGAAGTTACAAATTAATTAAATTATATTGTTTTCAGTGCTAAATACCTGTAAGTCTCTTGGCAGCATCTGCATTGATTGTTTGCTCCAAAACTAAGTCAATTGGCTGTCTTGAGAAAGGTTTATTGGTTCTTTGAATGCTAAAGCAACCTTTTTGAAATTCTTCAAACAAATCAGGATGAGTTTTGGCGATGTTTACTTGATTAGCAAGGTACTTAACAGAGCATAATTTTGCTGGTTGCATATGAAGAATAAGTTAGTGATTTTTGCCAAGACAAATTTTTAAATAGTTCAAAATCTCCTGTGCAGATGCTTCTTGACAAAGTTAGATAATAATGTAGATTAAATAAAACTGCGGTGTCTTACCAAACTCGCCATCAAAAGTTTGTTGCTTGTAAATACTATAGTCATTTAATAGTTCATTAAGTTCTTTATTTTCTATTTTAAATGACGATATCGGACAGGTTCTCAGTCGTGAGACTTTCTCTATCATTATATCTGTGAATACTGTATTCTTAATTTCTAAAAATTCCTTGAAATGTAAAATTTCCAATCCCACTGCCATCAAAGGATGAAGTCTTTTACAACTGTTAAAATGCTTTCCTTCAAGAAATCCACTTAACGAGCCCATTGCTAGCAAATTACTTTG
The DNA here is from genome assembly GCA_031002005.1 of Vandiemenella viatica. Taxonomy (NCBI): domain Eukaryota; kingdom Metazoa; phylum Arthropoda; class Insecta; order Orthoptera; family Morabidae; genus Vandiemenella; species Vandiemenella viatica. The sequence continues at coordinate 4,368,922 of JARYHS010009186.1, read as the reverse complement.
GACCATAACACTTGATAAGCCGCAGTCAATAGTAACTTTGCCTAAAACTTTAAAATAAGCCATCATAATTTGAAAAGGCCCTAAATGAATGAATAAATTATCAAATGTAGGCTTTTCTGTAGCTTGAATTTGTAAGGCTACTTTTGCAATTGCGAGATTGTAAGTGACTTGAATAGAAGATTGTTTTATGTCTTGACAATTTTTCTGGCTTCGTTTCATAGTCTCCAGAACTATTGATGGATTCGTTGGTGATGAATTGATGGGTGTCAGATAAATTATTTGTTTTGGATTATTATAAACACTTATTAAAATATTGAAACCAACCCACATTGGAACATTTGGTATCTGTAATGCATGGCTAACAATCCAAATTGTATCTATTGCATCATATAATTTTAAATTGACAGGTTGTGAATTTTCAGATTCATGTACTGACAACTGCAGATCATCTGTCATCCTTGGTTTCTTAGAGTAAGGAAATTCATCTAAAGATATAACTTCAAAAGTTCTCCATCTTCTTTTCTTCGTATTCAAGGTTTCCCCATCATTGGGAAAGGGGATATTTATTATTTCTGATACGTTTGGAATTTTCAAATCAAGATTTTGGTAGATAATGCCAACAGTATCATGCAAAATATCCTTACCACTTCTTGTTTCAGCAAACCTATCAAAATTGTCGTAGGCAACACCAGTACAGAGATTTGGATTTTTTTTTAACTGTTTCAGGACATAAACTTGATTTTTGAATAGAAGTGCATGTTGCTTATGTTTCCAGCTCTTCTATTCATGGATAACTTATGCAATGCCCATATCTATGAATAATATCAATAATTTTTCTACTACTGGTTAAACTTTTTAATGTCATTCCTAGAATAATGTGTTTTGACGTTTTCACTTTTCCATTGTGTATTCCATATACGACATGTTCACAATAAGATCACACTTGACGAATACATTTTGGATTATTTCTTCGTTTTCGTTTACTACTGGCAATCAGAGTAAAGTAAAAGTCTAAAAAATCTTGTGGCACTGATACTTCTCCTTCCTTTAAATCTTGTGTTGATATATTGTCAGGTAATTTTTTTCTTTTCAACGTGCAAAACTGGTTTTCTTAACAGCAAGGCAGCTTTTTGCAAAATGTCTTCATCCTTTAAATTTTTGAATGATTGGTCATCAGTGGTTGCTAAATGTTTTGGGGCTAGTAATATTTTATTTTGAATGAAAAAAAAAATTAATTTCTTGGCTAAATGCTTTAACTATCTCATCTTCTAAATGCTGTGATGTAAAATTCACTGTAATTTTTTCAGCATTTTCTTCTTCAATTCTTTCTAAAAAGTCGACGTAATATCTGTGAAGATAAGTAAAAAAATAACACCGTCAATTTTCGATCTCATTTTCTTGAATAAAAGCACTTACTTCATCAAAAACTATTTTATGATACTGACGCAGATCATGCCAAATACCTTTAGTTGTTTTTTTACTGAACAATGATATTTTGTTAGCAAAGTCCACTTGACAAACATGATGATAGTAAATATTCAAATGAGAAAGATTTACTATCTTGTTAAATAACTGTGGTTAATGTTCATGTCCTTGTGATATGTTTGTAAAAAAAAATTATTTTTCAGTTGAATGTAAAGGCTGTCTTTTTGAATGAAGTTTTTTTGGTATTTTGGTCACAAAATAAGCAAACAATATATTTACGATCAATACTTACTTCACTTTCAATCTGAGTATTACTTTCAGATGTTATATTAACATTTTTTAATTGAGAAAATGATGTTGCCTGTTCGATTGGTTTAGGTATTCTAATCTGGTCAGGTTAGAATACTGGACATGAAGACTGTGAAAAACATGACAGTGGTTCATTAGATTGTGTATTAAGGTTAGGTATCAATGAATACGTTGCACATAGATCCTCTGTAGCATTTGAAGATTTCATTTTTGGAGCAGGCTTTGATGTAGATTTGGACTTGTAATATTTTTTCATTAGTCCTGTAAATGACTTATAACCTTCTTTATGATAACCACTTTCAAATAATTCAACTGGAAAAACAACATCTTTAAATTTCAGATTATGATCCTTTCTAAGTTTTAAAATTTGTTGGCACTTTCTTAACGTCCCTTCGGTAAACAATATTAAATTCTCATTAGAATTGTTACAAAAAACACAATTTAATAACTCTGCCATGATATATTTTTAAATAGTGCAAATATTTTAATTTTTATTTCACTCACTCGCAATGTCAACTTAATAACAGAAGCATGACCAGAGATTGAAAAAACGTAACACACAAATATACTCATAGGGTACACCACGAGCATAAGAGACAATGATATCGCACTCGCACTCATGCACGTGAATACTGGCCCCACGATCATATTCAGAACAGAACATTTATGGTGTCTGGCAGGAACGTTGGCCCACCGGACTGGTCTGGCTGCTTACAAAATGTCTTTAAATAGTACCCCGACCAACATATATAAAATTTAGGCTTGCTACTATGACGTAGTTTACCTCCCTTTTTTTTTTTTACGACTTTTGAAGCGTCTGGCTGAAGTAATGGCCCACAGGAAGTGTCTGGCAATAATGAATGTTGGTTTTTAACAATATTCTGTAAAACATATATAAAAACCAGCTTCCATACTATGACGTAGGTTAGCAAGATTTTTTGGAACCTTTTGCACCCGTTACCTCTGAAAGGGCCCCGCTTCCATGCTGTTGAGTATGCATATGTTCTTAACTACATATTGCTCTACTAGTCCTCAAAATTTCAGCTTTGCTAAAATGACGTAGGTTTGGGGGCTCTGGGATCTTGAGCTATAAGGACATCCCAACACTTGGTGTATTTTTGTGTTTGTGTAGTATTCTCCTGCTACCTGGTATCAAACTATATTTCATACTTAATGCAATAATTAAACAAAGGAAAAAGGAAACTGCTTTATGCAATATAAATTACAAGCAAAAGGGAAAATGACTCATCACTCACCGAAGTTGAAGGCAGCGATGGGACACGAACAAATATCATGAACACACAAATAAAAATAATATTTCGGTCTTAAACCTTCTTCATGAAAAAGGTTTAAGATCAAAATATTGTGTGTTGTAATTTATATAGCTACTGCAATAGAAATTAAAAAATACAGGAAAAAAATTCTAGCAGTTAATACAGTACCCAATCATTCTTATTACTAACACTAGGAATTTTTCCCCTCGGTCCATCCATCTAAGGACCACTGGCCCCTTTGTACAAAAGCGGCCAGTGTGAATGACTAGAAGGGAGAGGGACGCAATTGTGTCCTGCTAGAATTTGATCCGGGTTTGTGAGACCCGGCGTCCAAACCCTATTTGAGGAGTGTGAATCTGTGGAAAGCTATCTTTGTCACAAAGTCAGCAGTGAAATTGGTTGTGTGACAGTGTATTTCTTGGCCAAGTATTTACTATGGTAAGTAAGAATGTCTTTTGTAGCTTTGAAGTCGTGTTAAACAAAAAATTTTGACAATAGAAGATTAATTAGTGATAGCAGTTAGTAAATAAATGCACATTCGTTGTTTCGTCATAATGATTTAGTCATATGTAAAAAAAAAAAATTATTTCTAATATTAATCAGGAACTGTCGAGCCAGATTGAAAAGATGTTACATTATTACTATTATTTTTCAGACTTGCCTTAGGCATCCAGATTGCCCTTCAGCAAGAGAAAACCGGGACACCGTCTTCTGTCAAATGCGTCGAGCGATGGATCTTATCCATTACGTTGTGAAAGATGGAGTTCTTGACTCGGCAGCCCAGTTGGCCCAGGCTAACTCCTCTCCGGTGTCACAACCAGTCTCAGCAGAGGTAAATGTAGCCTCTCTCTGTCTGCCGTGTCTTTGAAACTTTGTGATTTAGCCTCTGCTCCAGTAACAATTTCTCTACAAAACAGTTTTCATATTTCTTGTGGTTTTTTTAAGTACAGTTTTCCTGCCCATCTACTTTTGCATTTTACAAATTTAAATAAATTTATTTATGTGTTTGTGGTCAAATATTCATCACATCCTTTAATAATGGATTCCAATCCCTGACTGCCTTACTTACATGCCTGATAGTGCCAGTTGGTGATTACAGTCATCTTTTCCCTTCAGTGTACTGCTCCAAATTCTTCTATCAATATCCGCCCAAGCGTCATGTGCCTTGAACAGGTACAGCAAAACGTTATCTACATATGAAATTTCATCCAAATCGCTAGATCCATTTGCAAGACCGCCTCATAAATTGCTTTCAAAGAAAAATGCTATTATCATGTTAAATAGAAATCTTAATGCCAGTCAGGGATTAATTAATGGTGTGAGATTTTTGGAAATTCAGGGGATTCTACGATAACCCTTTATAATGAATTCTTATGCAACTCGACGAGAAAAATTGAAAGTAAAAATTATATACATTCAATCCGATAAAACTATGCTCATGTCTCGCATGGTAGTATTTAATGACAAACTAACAACCACCTTTTGTGGTCAAAAAGTTAATGATGATTACTTTACAACTGGTACCGGTAATATTATTTTCAAAGAAGTTTCTGTAAAGTATCATCTCTGACAAAACCAATTATAAATTTTTAATTATCTTCCTTTTTAAATGTTTTATAATTAAACTTGCAGTGATAATATTTCCACGGGCCAGCCAGTATACAAGAACTGTTCGTTTAAATATTCTTTGAAATCAAAGAGAATCTGTTTGTAGGCTTTCTGGTACCTGAATTGTCTAAGGGATGGCATCACTGCCGTTTTCGAGATCCCGAGTGAAAAAATTGTTTGTATTTTGTAAACTCGCTTTTTTGTAGTGAAGACAACTATTTAGGTAATCTTAAAAGTCAAAACGTTATCTAAATATAAAATTTCATCCAAATCGTCTTAGCCGTTTCTGAAATCTGAAATATATATATTTATATGTAGGATAAAAAACCACCGCTTACCAAAGAAGGGGTTCCAGCAGCGTCGGTTCATGAAAAAAACACGAACACACAAAGAATAGAATTTTCTAGCATGGCTCTTCCTCAGTAGAAGTGACATGGCTGCATGCAAGCGCTGCCGGCAGCCAACTGCGTGAGCCACAATGTCGGTGGCTCATGGCGGGGGAAATACATCATGGCAGGAAATGAGGGAGGGGGTAGAAGACTACAGGCTGGAAAACGATGTTGAATGGTAAGTATAAAGCAAAACTGTACACAAGGCCCTGTCGCGGAAGGGTAGTATACCTCAGTTAATCAAGTAATGGACACATGTTAAATTTTTTTTGTTGCAATTTTAAGTTAAAACTAAAACTAAAAATAAGCAAAATTTGAAGTCTCAATCTATAAAGATAGGCTCTGGTAAGCGGTGGTTCTATGAGGGAAGGTGGAAGTGAGGGGGATGGGTGGGAGGAAAATTGGTGCTATCTTAAATTTAGACCTGGAGATTGTCTGGTCCCCAGTTGGTACTGATAGAACAGTTCCCACATTCTAAGTTCTGAAATACTGCTTTTATCTGGGAGGGCTCTGATGGCGCGGACCGAGAAGCAGGTGTTAAAATCGTTGGTGCTATGTACAGTGGCATGATTAGATACAGGGTGGTCAGGGTTCTTGGTGTGTACTGATTGTCGGTGTCCATACATTCTGATGGCCAGTGGATTGGTCCCCGCAGGGGCCTGGTACGCAAGTGCCAGGTACGGGTTTGGCGAACCCGCGGTGCCCGAGCTGGAAACTTGTGAGCGCCGCAAGTTTCCCACACCGTAACCTCCTACCATGCTTCAACGACCACCGTAGGGCGTGGCGGTGGAACGTTGTGTGCCTAGGAGAATGGGGATCTTGGCTTAATCGCCCATATCGCGAGGACAGAACAAACTTCTATAAAAAAACCCTCAACCTCAAGGTGAGTAACGTGCGGAGGAGGAGGATGGGTGGTGAGGCAAACCACCCGCTAGCGTACAACCTCAGGGGCACCTGCCGCACCCCTGTTGTATTGGGCATGGTGGCGTGATGCGGAGGCTCCACGTCACTCGACGTTTAGTTCCTCCGAACTCATGGAACCAAAATTAGAAAAAATTCAAATCCTAACACCTCCTCCTGCCGCTTGGGCAAACCGCAGGTGTAATGTCATTCTAACGCCAAAAAAAAGGTAGTGGTAAGCGGGCGAGGGTTGAAAGCCCTCCTCCTGAAAATGGTAATAGTTACGTGAAGAATTATATTATAGCGAATGCCTTCATAATCATGGCTAGAAGGGAGGGATCCTTCGAGAAGGTGTCCCCCTTTTACATAAAGAAAGGGTTAGAGGGTCTTGCCGGGACCCTTAAATCAGTCAAAAAGCTGAGGAACGGGACCCTGCTTTTGGAAACATCCACCGATAAGTAGGCTGTCCTCCTCCTTAATTCTGAGAAGCTCGGGGAGTTCGCAGTAAAGTGCAAACTCCATAAAACCCTAAATTCGAGTAAAGGCGTTATCAGCTGTTGCGACCTAATTGATTTAGAGACCAAGGAACTCCTTAAGGAGTGGGCATCCGAACATGTGGTCGAGGTTCGTCAGATAAAGCGAAGAGTAAACGGCAGTCTTGAGAAGACGGCCACCTTCGTCCTGACGTTCGACACTCCAACGTTGCCGAAAGACATCAAAGCAGGTTATTTAAAACTTAATGTGTGCCCTTATGCACTGGACCCCATGCGCTGCTTCAAGTGCCAGAGGTTCGGTCATACGACGGCGACCTGCAAGGGCAACCCCACCTCTGGGAAATGTGGGAAGGCTGCACACGAGCCGGGTAGTAGTTGTACCCTCCCACAGGTGTGTTTAAACTGCTCCAGGTCACATCCAGCCTGCAGCAGGGAGTGTCGAATGTATCTTGAAGAGAGAAAGATACAGGAGGTAAAAACGAAAGAGAGAATTACTTACGGCGAAGCAAAGAAGCGGTACAAGGCGCTAGCACCTCCCATCTTTGCTACCAGCTTCGCTAAGACTCTTTCAACTCCCGTCAGGAAAGAAAGTGTTGCTACCCAGACGACAGTTGCGGACATGGGCGCAAGTACAACGTGCTCATGTCAATGCAATTGTGGCGCCAATTCCACAAAGGTCATAACACCTAGGACCTCTGATGTCAGCAGCAGCACTTCTGCAAACCCGACCACTAGCGCAGCAGGTTCAGCAAGTCCACCAGCGAAAGCACAGCCATCTGCTGCAATGACTTCAGTTGTGGGCGCATCTGCAACAGCAGAAACAGCGCCCGTACCACAAGTAGCTTCCACAGCAGAAGTAGCATCGCCAACGCCATCTGCCGGCAGCGGATGGCAGACAGTGCAAAAGATTCGGGGTCCGAAGTTCAAACACACGGACCCCACTATGTTCATTAAGTCCCCTTCCGCTTCCCCGCCCAGATCCCCAACTGGAGGGGAGAAGAATGGGAGAAGGCATCGGCGGAAGAAAAATCCGCAAGACCTCGAGGCCTTCGAACAAAAATCGTCTTCGGACCCTGAAGACGAAACTATGCTGGTTGACGAACCTGGTCCCGTTCCTCAGCAATCACCGTCGGAGAACCCACCCGAACCGGGGTGGGTGGTTTTAAATAGGTAGGATGGATCCCATACTTCTGTGGAATTTCAACGGCTTTCAGGCTCACAAAGAGGAAGCCCACCTCTTAGCACGGTCTAATCCATTGTGTCTCTGTCTTCAGGAGATACATTTTAGACCTTTACACCAGCCAGTGCTAAGAGGGTATGACATCTATAGAAAGGACGATACCGAGGGTAATCGAGCAAAGGGTGGAGTGATTGTGTTTGTCCGAAACACAGTCCACTCCGAACCTATTGCTCTCACCTCCGGTGAAAATACACGGTCCAATCCAACTGACCGTATGCTCTGTCTATCTACCACCCAGTGTGTCAGTCGCCTATGACCTGGTTGGCATTATACGACAACTCACTCGGCCCTTTCTCCTTTTGGGAGATTTCAACGCCCATTGTGCGTTGTGGGGTTCCTCCACCGATTGCCCCAGGGGCCGGGTGGTTGGTAGATTGATAGAGCAGGAGGAAATTTGTATCCTGAATACAGGGCAAATGACTCATTTCACCACTGCTACCGGTACGTCTTCTGCCATTGACCTTTCGTTGTGCTCCCCCTCTATCGCGGACTCCATGCATTGGGAGGTGGATTGCGACCTTCATGGGAGCGACCACTTCCCAATAGGGATGCATGTAGATTTCGAACGCGGAGGAGGCAATAACCGACGCAAATGGAACGTCATCAAAGCCGATTAGCCGTTGTATCGCAGGTCACTACGCCTCTGGCCTTGTAAAGGCTTTACGGAAATGGTGAATCACACCGAAGTGATTCACGAGGCAGCTGACGTTTCAATGCCGAAAAGCTCCGGAACGCTGTGAAGGACGCCCGTCCCCTGGTGGAACGACGAATGTCGTTCTGCTACTCAGGGTCGTAGATAGGCGTTGCGTCGATTTAGGTTGGAGCCAACTTCTGACAACCTGGTAGCATTTCGCATTGCAAGAGCAAAGGTACGTCATGTTATTAAGGAGAGCAAGAAAAGGTCATGACAGGCCTTTGTCAGCACAATCAATCGTTCCACATCATCATCCAAAGTATGGGAGTCCATTCACCGTATATCTGGAAGGTACACCCGCCCACCAGTATCTGGATTACTGGATCAAGGACATGTAGTTACCGACGGATGAAGCATAGCCCAGCTGATGGCGGAGAACTACGCCTCCGTCACTTCGCCCGCCAACTTTGACCCTCGGTTTCAGTGACAAAGATTTGCTGCCGAGAGGCGAGTGCTGTGCTTCGATTCTTGGAATACAGAGGCTTACAACTGCCCATTTACATCTTGGGAGCTGGAGTTGGCATTAAACAGCGCCAATGACACTGCTCCAGGGCCTGATATGATCCAGTACCAGATGCTGAGACATCTTGGTAAAGATGCTAAGGAGTACCTTTTAGATATTTTTAATCAGATTTGGACCGAAGGACACTTCCCCGACTCGTGGAAAGAAGCAACGCTTATCCCAATTTTAAAATCTGGAAAGGATAAGTTATTGCCAGGTAGTTATCGTAGTATCGCCCTTACAAGCTGCGTGGGGAAGACGATAGAGAGGATGGTAAATCGCCACCTCGTCTGGCGTCGGGAATCCCAAAATCTTCTCAGCCGCTTTCAGTGTGGATTGAGGAAGTCCCGTTCCACCTTGGACAACCTGATCCTACTGGAAGCTGCAATCCAAGACGCCTTCATCCGCAGCCAACACCTCGTAAGTGTGTTTTTCGATATCGAGAACGCATACGATACTACCTGGCGACACTTTATTTTAAAACAACTACATGAATGGGGTTTTAAGGGAAAATTGCCCCGCTTTTTAAAATATTTTTTTATCACGATGTTGCTTCCGGTACCGAGTTGGTAGCGAAGTGTCAGATCTTTTTATCCAGCAAAACGGTGTCCCTCAGGGGTCAGTTTTAAGTGTTACACTGTTTGCCATTGCAATTAATAGTATTGCAGCCACAATAAGGAGTCCCATACGGTACTCTTTACAAGTGGATAACTTTTTATTTTTTATGCATCGCCCAGCCTGAGAAGTGTTGAGCGGCAGTTGCAGCTCGCTTTGAACAGGCTGGATGAATGGTCAGTACACGCTGGTTTTCGTTTCTCCGCTGAGAAAACCCAGTGTGTACTTTTTACTCGTAATAGAAGTCTTTTACGAGAGCCCCACCTTACCTTGAGGAACACGGTTTTAACTTTTACTGGCGTTTTCTGGGCCTTATCCTAGACACAAGGCTCAGCTGGCTGCCTCATCTTAAAGATGTGAAAGCCAGGGCCTTGAAAGTTCTGAATATTTTAAAATGTCTTTGTGGCAGGTCATGGGGCGCCGACCACTCCTGCCTGCTACAGTTTTATAGAGCCTTTGTACCGTCGCACCTCGAGTATGGTTGCATTGTATACGGTTCGGCACGGGACAGCTATCTTCGGATACTGGATAGTGTCCACCGTGCAGGAATTCAGCTCGCCACGGGTGCCTATCGCACTAGCCCCATACCGAGCATTTGTGCAGAGTCTGGCGAGCCACCGCTTTCCACCCGGCGGCATCTCCTTATGGTCCGACACTATGTACATATTGCCACAACTCCTGGTAGTCCCGTGCACGACGTAGTGATGCGACCGAACTTTGAACGGCTATATGCTAATCGCTGTTGAGTGACCAAACCGTTCAGCCACCGTACAAAGGCTATTTTAGAAGAAAATGGTTGTGACCTGCCCACTTTTTATCACCAGGGATGGAGTAAATCTCCTCTCTGGCTTTTAAAGAGGCCCAGAATAATTTTAAATCTTTGTCGGTATAATAAATTGTTTACAGATACTAATGTTTTTACTAGTGTTTTTACCGATATCCTAAAACAATATCTCACATTCACTCCGGTATATACGGATGGGGCATCGGAAAGCATTTCAATCTGATATGTAAATGGAGACTTTCCCGGCGTATTGATTCAATAAAAGTTTCTCGGGAGTCCAGCCGGATGGTGTCATAAAACGACGACGTTTCGACAACCTGCTCCGAACATGCGTTCGATGAACAACATAAAATAGTGTTTGAGGAAACGGTGGTGCTGGCCAGAGTCTCTTCGTTCTGGGACTCGGTAATTCGGGAAGCATTAGAAATTAAACTTAACGATAATAACATCAATAGGGACAGTGGACTGTATTTAAGTGAAGCCTGGAGACCAATTATTAAGGATCTATGTCTTAAAAAACAAAAATCTTCCCAACAAGGCCAAATAGAAGCAAACTGACGCCATGGACATAGTTTGCCAGCACTTATGTCTACAGGTTAAGCAACGTTGAACGTGGCGAGTGCTTGGATGGGTGACCGCGTATGGCTCAATACGCAGTCCGCAACAACTGATACCCTCGGCTTGCGGAAAAACCGGTTAAGCAATGGTGAGCGTGGTCAGCACTTGGATGGGTGACCATTTTGGCTCCATACGCAGTCCGCAACACTGATACCCTCAGTTCCAGCGCGCTGATTGGGCGTCCTGGCAACCCTCTATACACGACATTCGAATTTCGGAGGCAGCGAAGCCAGTCTGTTTTTGTGATTTTGAGAAGAAATATCCAAAATAGACCTGATGAAGACAACCGAGCAGGTTGTCGAAACGTCGTCGTTTTATGACACCATCCGGCTGGACTCCCGAGAAACTTTTATTGAGCATTTCAATCGTTGGCGTAATGCAGAAACGTAGCGATTTATCCGACATCTAAAAGGGCATGGTTATTGGCTTTCGGGTTAAAGGTGGAAGCATTTCGGAAACGGCTAATTTTGTGAGCTGTTCATGTGGCGCCGTGGTGAAAGTATACCATGCATGGCAAATTGGCACAATTCAAAATCAGCGGCATGGAACATGTGGTGCACCACGGGCTATAGATGACGGAGGCAAACGAAGGCTACGTAGATGCGTTTGGGCAAATAGACATGCAATTGTTAAGCAACTGACCGCCTAAATGAACCAAGGGGCTACCAAGAGTGTATCCTCAACAACGGTTCAGTGAACCGTTGCTGCGCATGGGGCTCCGCAACAGACGCCTGGTTAATGCACCTATGCTGACTGCTGTTCATCGGCGACGAAGGCTGGAATTTGCATGCCAGTACCGCAGCTGGACTTCCACAAAGTGACGACAGGTGGCTTTTTCCGATGAATCACGTTTAATGCTCCATCAGACAGATGGACGTTGGCGCATACGGCGTGAAACGTCTGAAAGCAAACACCCTGCAACAATTGCCTTAAGGATCCAGGGTGGAGGAGGGAGCATTATGGTTTGGGGAATGTTTTCCTGGCATTCACTGGGTGAACTCATCATTGTGGAAGACACGATGGATCAGCACAGGTACATATCTGTCCTTACGGACCATGTCCACCCCTACATGCGAATAATTTTTGCTCAGATTGATGGCATCTACCAGCAGGACAATGGGAGGTGTCATACAGCTCGCAGTGTATGCGCGTGAGTCGAAGAGTACCAGGATGAGTTTACCTTACTCCACTGGCCAGCAAACTCACCGGATTTAAACCCAATTGAGAATCTGGGGGACCACCTCGATCGGGTTGTTCGCACCATGGATCCTCAGCCGCGTAATCTAGCGCAGCTGGCCACGACACTGGAGTCGGCATGGTTCAACATCCCAGTGAACACCTTCAGAAACCTAATTGACTCTCTTCCTGCACGCCTCACAGCGGTTCGCTCTGCCAAAGGTGGTTATTCTGGTTTTTGAGAGGTGGTCACATTAATGTGACTGGACTGTGTATATAAATACCAGAATTGCTTGTTTAAAGATATAAGATTAAACAATAAGGCATATTCTTGATCCAAAGACACTAAATGTCAACTCGCAACTCACACGTGTTCCAGCAATTAAACCACTGACTGACAACTAACTAACTCATCTCTGCCACTCGTTACAGCCAATTCGAGAATAACACAGAGAAAGCTGCTCGATATATCCCTAATGGTTACAATGCAGCTAACAATCAAATCCACATTAAAACAATCTGAATTAATACAAAATTGTTCACAAATGTTAGAAAACACCTTGAAATGAAAGTTAATACTGTTTACATGCATTTACACACACAATTATCAACATAAGCCAGCAAAAACCATCCAAACATCGTATCTTACATCAGTACTTACAAACTTTTGATTAATGTCTCGTACATAATACTGTCCTTGATTGTATTAAATTACATTTACACAGTTTTTGTCAATAAAACACACAATTCTTAAATTAATATTTCATTGAAGGTCTGAATCCGAGGGCCTTACAACCATTCTTGTCCATGTCATCTGAAATATTGTGAATGTAGCCCATTAAACTTGATTAACATGAATATCCTTGTCTAAACCAGTTTCTTTCCTCACAGACATATGTTTGAATATCAGTCTCTCCTTCAAGCTGATTGGCCAGACTTGGACTAATTATATTGTCATACTTTTCCAGCACTGTAGAAAGCAGTTTATTTCCGAACTGAATCTAAAAATAAGATCGGGAAAAATAACCCATCACTTACCACAGATGAATACAGGAGGGTGATTTAAACATGTAAAAAGCACAAAAGCTTCACAGTATTTCAATTGCTAACCTCCGTCATGTACCCCGCCACATATGGCGGGTTTGGATGTGGCCACATCTCTCCCTCTGTCATATCTCTCACCTCCTACATGAATAAGGCTATTAACTAAAAAAATTGTGAAGTTGTTTGTATTTTTTGCGTGTTTCATGTTTAGTAAGTGACGGGCTATTTTCCCTATATTATTTTCAGTGCCTAATGGCAGTTTCTTTTATTTAATTATCCTGAATCTGAATAATGTTTCAAAGTAAGCTTCAGTGTAATATTGTCTGTCCAAGCCCCTATGTGGTTTTTTAACTTCCTTAGTTCCTTTACAGTACCCACAGGCACTATTTTAAGATTTTTCAATCTGCTCATTTCTTTTTCCATGTAGAAGATCCGATCCTGAATTACACTCCCCCGTCCCTGAATGCCTAACCACTATCGAAGAGTTGAAAAGTGAAAAACAATATGATTGTGATGCATTGCGAGAATCGGTTTGAATATTCCGCTGTTCAATTGACAACAAAAGTAAGCATACGACACTGCCGTGAAAGTTTTGAACAATGGAACTACGTAGAGAGATTTTCTTCTTCGACGCTCCTGGTGGAACTGGAAAAACTTTCATTGATTTTGGCAACGATTCGCTTGCACTTGCTTCATCAGGAATTGCAGCTCAAACAGCTCATTCAGTAATCAGGTTTCCGCTGAATATGTTACTCAATGAAACTCCAATGTGCAACCTTCGGAAGAACTGTGTGATGGTCAAAATTTTTTGCAGCAATGCAAAATTTGTAATGAATATAAGATGGCACATAAAAAGTCTTTGGAATCATTAGACTGAACAATCAAAACCAGTTTAGTGGTGTGATGATCAAATTTGAAAAGTAAATAAAACACCTTGACTGGGATTTCAAATTTAATGAAAGAAAATAAATCATTTTGTTAACATGAAATTGTGGCATAATTCAATTGTGACTTAAATTTTGGAACAAAACTGCACAGTTCCATGTCGATCACATTCCAGTCATATCACACATTTCTGGCATTTCAGCAGTGTACTGCCGATGGAATTAATAAAAAATGTAAAATTTCCCATTGGTGTAATTCTAAATGTTTTACTCCTCAAATTGAATATCTGTGGACTCAATCATTAATAAATACAATGATCACTCAGAAATACTTTTTTCCATGTTTTTACTTTGTTTACACATTCTCAGTAGTTTTTCACAAATTCACCACAAACAAATTTATTGAAATTTGAGCAGGACGACAGCTGTCAGGTCACCGAGTATGAAAATGTACACAGAGGAGCCAAGGAAACTGGCATAGGCATGTATATGCAAACACACGGATATTTAAACACTCAGAGAACAGGCGCTGCAGTCGGCAATGGCTATATAAGACAACAGGTATCTGGCGCAGGTATTAGATTGGTTACTGCTGCTACAATGGCAGGTTATCATGATTTAAGTGAGTTTGAACATGCTGCTATTGTCGGCACACGAGAGATGGGACACAGTATCTCCGAGGTAGCGATGAGGTGGGGATTTTCCCGTACAACCATTTCATGAGTATCAGGAATCCACTAAAACATCAAATCTCCTATATTGCTGTGACCGGAAAAAGATACCGCAAGAACGGGACCAGCGATGACTGAAGAGAATTGTTCAACGTGACAGAACTGCAGACTGTTGATGATTGGAAACATGTTGCCTGGTCCAACGAATCTCATTTTCAATTGTATCAAGCAGATGGACATGTACGGGTATGGAAACAATCTCATTAATTCATGGACCCTGCATATCAGCAGGGGGACTGTTCAAGCTGGTGGAGGCTCTGTAATGGTGTGGGGCATGTGCAGTTGGAGTGACATGGGACCCCTGATACGTCTAGATACGACTCTGACAGGTAACACGTATGTACCCATCTTGGCTGAGCACCTGCATCCATTCATGTGCATTGTGCATTCCAAAGGACTTTGGAAATTACAGCAGTTCAATGTGACACCCCACATGTCCAGAAATGCTATGGAGTGGCTCCAGGAACACTCTTCTGAGTTTAAACAACTCCGCTGGCCACCAAACTTCCTAGACATGAACATTATTGAGAATATCTGGGATGCCTTGCAACGTGCTGTTCAGAAGAAATCTCCACTCCCCCTGTACTCTTACAGATTTATGGACAGCCCTGCAGGATGCATGGTATCAATTCCCTCCAGCACTACTTCAGATATTAGTCAAGTCCATGCCACGTCGTATTGCGGCACTACTGCATGCTCGCGGGGGCCCTACAATATATTAGGCAGGTGTACCAGTTTCTTTGGCTCTTCAGTGTATATCATTCTGTTGCACATCGTATTTGTGTTTTCCTCTGAAATACAGACTTTTCCCCTTAAATATCTCTTCAGTTCTGAAATAGGTGCCTTTTTAATAACTGTATCTATTATCACCTTTAATTTGGGCAACTGGTTTACTGAATGCTCTAATGACCATCAGAAGTTCTTTGTAATCTCCTATTCCCTCACTTACTTCACACCATTTGAGGTAAACATCATATTTCATTAGGAATATATCCAGCATGTTTGGCCTCTTGTGTTCTGCTCTACATCTAGTGACCGAGTGAGGTGGGTGAGAGGTTAACGCTCTGGCCTCGCATTTGGTAGGACACCAGTTTGAATCCCTGTACGGGCTTCCAGATTTGGGTTTTCCATGGTTTCCCCAAATTACTCAAGGCGAATGCTGGTAAGCTTACTTCAAAAGACCATGGCTGAATTCCTTCCCTTTCCTTGCCCCCAGTACTATCCCACCTCTAATGACCTCTGTGTTACTAAGCCATACGAAAATCTCTGTTCACTTGTGTTATCAGCCTTATTCCCTACCCAGTTAACACCCTATATATTTAAATATGAACCAATAATTACCTTTCTGCAGTCACCTCTGAATATGAATTGAGTTTCTCCGCAAGAGCCTCATCTTTATCATTCATTCTTCCAATATTGTAAGCAGCCAGCAGCCTAATTTATTTTTTCCCCCTCCCCAGAAGAAATCTACCCAAAATAACACATGTCCATGATCTTTGAATGTGAGTGACCTCTATTAGTCTTTGCTAATCAGTATGTATACTGTTCCATCAGTTTCTCCTGTATCTATCGAGTACATCATATAAGCATCAGGGAAAACCTCATCAAGGCCGTTTATATGTATGCTCAGACCTGTCGGTGTGGAATGGCGTTCCAGAGTGCTGCACCAGAACATGGTCTCCTAGAGCGTGATGCGTCAACTCTCCAGTCACAGGCGTTAGAGCATATGCGCCAAAAGTGTCTGTGTCAACACAGCTTTCCAGAGATTTGGTGTAGTGCGTGGCATTTTCACCAAGTTGGATTTTTTTTAGGTTCTCCATCCAGTTTGTTGTATTATAAGTGTGATTGATATGTTCACAAATGTAATTGGTGGAAAAGAGCTATGGAATGTTCTGCTTTGTACATTTTTTTATTATTTTTGTATAGAAGGATCTTAAAAAATAAAAAGATTTATATGGACTTATTTCCATTTTAAGAGTCCTTGAGGAAAATTATCCCTATGATTTAAAAAATTATTTGGGATTGGATAATTTGACGGTATTTTAGTTGGTGGCTGCAAATATACAAAAAAGTACAGTAACAAGGTAGAGCATAACAACGGAAGAAATGTTTGGCTGCTTCTCTTCATTTTTTTGTCAACTGCACCATCCCCACAAGATCTGAAATTGTCAACTAGTTTTTCTACACTGTCTCTGTATAAAATTATACACAGAACATACTGGGCAATTTATACTGCTTCCCTTATTAGACTGCAAGCGTCTCCCAAAACTTCAGACTTCATAATACCTGCTCAAGCAAATTCATTTTGTTCAGCATTCAGTGAAATTTCAGTTAGAATTGGTGTTGTTTCTTCCTCCATCACAATTACATTTCTAAATACCCGGTTGGTAACTGGTATTATGCTCTGAACCGGCATACTGGAGGATGTGGGTTCAAATCTCCGGCAATTTCAGTTTTTCTTGTTTTTTCTGAAATCACTCCAGGCAAATACAGGGGCGGTTCCTTCAAAATATATAGCTTAATCCCTTCCTGTTCCTTGTCCATAATCCTCTCCCACTTCTAATGACCTTATTATTGACGAGGTGTAATGCTTTAAGTAAATAAATTTAAATGGAATAGCCTCTGCCTCCTTATTCAATCTGTTTCTGTTTTGTAACCTTGTTATTTTATTGTTCTCTCCTTTTAATTTGTTCATTTGCCTCCATATTAGTATCTGGATGCCATTATGTTATTAATTTTATTTATTTACTATTTGACCCGACAGATGTTGTCATGTCCAAATTATATATATATATATATTTTGTAAGGTGTTATTTTGTCACAAGCCATTATCTCCCTTAATAGTTAACCGAAATCAATGAATGAGGTGTCAGAGCTAATACCCGAGCACATATATATAAATAAAGGCGCTGAAAGCACATATATTAAACATTAGGATTGGATAAAAAACCACTGCTTACCATAGAAGAGGATTCTTGCGGCATTGATACACGAAAAAAAGACACAAACACTGTAAAATTAATATTTTTATTGTTACTCATTTATTTAAACACAAATTACATTTACTTGCATCATTCATTCCACATACTAACAGAATACTTCCAAGCACAATTCATCCGCTATATTCAACATCTTGCTCTCTTCTTGTGTCCACCAAAGATGTTGTAGGATCGTAATTTTTCACGGCGTTGAATATTAATATATTTTTCTCGGGCTTCCAGCCGTGTTAATATATCATATTTGCGGGACGTTTCGAAGGCGTCCATCTCTGCCTCCATTCTCAACCAAATGTCCCGCAAATATGATATACTAACACGGCTGGAAGCCCGAGAAAAATATATTAACACCAAAGATGTTCTTTTAACACACTACTCTTTGCTCTTGCATAGTAACCATTATCTTGTTCTTTTATAAAAAGAAAATAAATTAAATAAAAAAATTGTTAGCATTAAATATATATATATGAAACAATAAAACTGAAATAATAAAAACAAAAAATGTAAGGGACTATGTTTCCTTACATATCCGTTGGCCAATTTTCACAAAAAATTTGTGTCAACCAAATTTTTGGTGATTACTTCTTACATCTCAATTTTCCTTATGTTTCCATTCATTCTGTACAATCGTCATCCCTCCACTCATTCTCTGTACAATTTCAACCTTTTTATGTTTCATAATTACGTACATAATTACATAGTCTTTCTTGTTCTCAGGCGACTGGCTGAGTTATAGGAGTGTTGTAATTACACAATATTACGGCGCTCTCAATCGTTGGCACCATCTTCTGGTGAAGTGAGGTCAGGAACATGCGAAGTTACTGAGCTAGACCAGACTCCTGGTGCTACGCTGATATTGGTCTGCTGTGGAACCAGTCGTAATAGGGGTCAAATCTCGTCGCGACTGAAACGATGCCAAGATGGAGTTACGGCTTTTTTCACATGGCATGTAGCGGATGCGCTGAAGGCATCTCTCATTCAAAGATGGTATCCGAAAACAAAGCTTTCTCCATAAATTGCTTATCCAACTGATGGGTCAACACTGATCCGTTGCGGGCCTCATATTGAGCCATGCTACCACGTGATTGGTCAGCTTTGTAACCAATCGTAGCCGGGGTCCTGCCTCGTCACAACTCATCGTTCGATAGAAGGAAAAATCAGAAGGCATAGCCTTCGCCTTAAGCCTCTCAGTAATGCATGAGCCACAACTTACTCGCTCCTATTACTAGGGATCTCTCTGTTGATCAGGACGCGCCATGTCATGCGTGTCCCAGCCGCGCTGTTGATGAATAGTATTGATGATTGGCGTCCAAGCTTCATTCAGCTGGTACCCGCTGTTGCTGTTGACAAGGTTTGACACGAGTCGAATTTGTACTGCTTCAGTAAGAATGCTTTTCCATAAGGTCCCAGTACGCGCCAGTACTCTGGTATTTTCAAAATCAAAGCCATGGCCATGTTCGAGGCTGTGTTCCGCTATCTTTCTGCCTCAGACGAACATGTTGTGCATGTTCTAGATAACGTTGGTGAACACACCGCACCGTCTGGCCAATGTAGCTCTTTCCACATTCACAACTAATGCAATATACCCCAGGTGTCCGCAGAGCAAGGTCATCCTTGGGGGAGCGCAAGATGTTGTTCACCTTCGGTGGTGGCAGGAAAACAATCTTATAACATATAAATTAAAACAATTGAACAAAAAAATCAATACAATAAACATTGACTTTCCTCTCCCCCACCATCTGGGTTGAAAAGTCATTTTACATTCGTAATATCCCTGATGGTGTAATTCACATTCTTAAACATACGCCTTTACACATTTCTGCCTTCATACTCCAAATTTAGTCTTAGTTTCTTCCTCACTTTACAGTTCTTTATTTTTCTTATATCTTTGACTAAGATCTTCCTTTTATCACATTCCATCACTTCTTTCTTCCATTCACCTCCTTCATCTTTTGCTTCTGTTGTTTGGTTCTCTTTGTTTCTTCTCTTGATATGATTTACTTTTTCACAAATATCTTCATTTTTTATCATACTTTCTTTTCTGTCTCCGAGTTCATGCTTCGTTTTTTCTTCTTTGCCTTCCTTTTTTCTATGTGTTCCTATATCATCATTCACCAATATCGTCTGAAATTTCCTTTCATGCCCTTCTTCAACTTTTCTAACTGTAGGAATAATTTCCATTGTTTCCTATGGTTCGCTGATTAATCCACTATAACCTTCTGTTACTTTCTGTTCTTCACCTCTTTCCTGCTGACCTGCATTCTTCTCTCTCTTCCCTCTTCTTCTGTTTCAACTCCTAACTTTTCCTTACATGCTATCCTCCATTCTTGTAATGCTTGCTGTTGATTCTGTTTCAATTCTATCAATTTTTGTTTCGTTTCTTGTTGGCTTTTGAAAATCAATTTTTTCATTTCTTGTTGTCTTTGTAAAATCATCGCCATCATCTTTTCAATGAAATTACTCTCTCCTCTACAAAATTTCTTTTTGGTTCTGCTAACTGTTGGGGACTCACGAAAAACATTGGTACTAAACTCGCACATATATCGTTCCTGACATTCACATCTGGAATCTGTACGGCTATTTATTTCTCCAGAAACTCTTGTACTTTCACTCATTTCACTCTCCGTTTGGTCAATTAATGCCAAAGCCTTCCTATCCATTATTGTTTTAGTTTACAACAAAATTCATCACTCTGAGAATTAACTTCCCCGACAAGTTTCAGCACAAAGAACATGAAATGGAATACAGATTTATAATATAGATTCCACAAAACGAGATGTACCATACAACACAATTAAGTATCAAAGCCGTATCAGAAACCAGAGATCACGATAATCACACATATTATCTGTATAAGATATTTCACAAGACAATAAATTTAAAAAAAAAATATTCCTCTTGACAAGCATGCAATACACAAGTTTACAATTAGTTTCCTTCCTATTTAAACAATCTTTGCTTTATATTAATCGTGGTAACAATTTACGTAACCAAACGATATTATTACTTGCACTTTAAATGCACCAGTTTAATTTACACTTACAGTCAACTTTTTGCTGTCTTATCACCAATTACTATTACACTTTAATAACTTTTGTTATTAACTTTATATGATTAAATCTGTTTATATAACTTATTTTTCACTACGTTTCTTGTTTGTATATTTTAAATTGAATTGTTCTTGATCCTATCTTGTTGTTTCGTATCCCGAAGATTACCAAACTAATTACTTATTTCTGCGTCCTCATCACGTTTGCCACATGTAAAATTATTATCTTCATTGTCACTCATTTATTTAAACATAAATAACATTTACTTGCAGCATTCATTCCACATACTAACAGAATACTTCAAAGCACAATTCGTCCGCTATATTCATCATCTTTTTTCCTACGGACTTGCTCTCTTCTTCTGTCCACCAAAGATGTTCTTTTAACACACTACTCTTTGCTCTTGCTTAGTAACCATTATCTTGTTCTTTTACAAAAAGAAAATAAATTAAATGAAAAAATTGTTAGCATTAAATATATATATATATAAAACAATAAAACTGAAATAATAAAAACAAAAAAATGTAAGGGACTATATTTATTGTGTGTGAATGAGATGTGAGTAATGTGAAGGATTTACTTACATAGGTAACCATGCAAATGAGCTTCTAGGTACCTGCAGAAAGGAATACTGATTTGCTAGGTGATTCTCAATTGACACGATAATTCATTGTGTCGTTGCAGGAGGACTGGGACGTAAGCCGGACAGTGTCGGGGGCTCTGAAGCACTTTGAGGACTTGGTGGAAATGACACGCCTTACTCTTCTGGGATCGGGTTGCAAGGAAAGACTCGTGTCTGCACTCGATACGATTGTCGAGAGAACGCAGGACTTCACCGACTCTGCCTACACCAGCCACGAACACAGAGAAAATATACTGCTCTTGTGTGACCGGTCGAAACTTGAGCTTAATCAGCTGCTGAGGGTTGGAGTTAGTTTGGTGAGTTAGAGTTTATAAACTCTCATAATTTTAATTTAACATCTTGTAGCTGCTACTATATCAGACTATACTGTAGAATTATATCATCTTACTATAATATCATTTATAATTGTTTGTGCTAACCACCATACAAATTTTGATGTTACTAAAAGGCATACAAATTGTCTATCCTTAAAATACGGTATTAGTGATTAATTTTCACAGCGAGAAAAATAAGCCGATATTTTTTTTTTTTTCAATGTATGTCTGAATGATGGTTATTGAGTTGCTAATGTGTACTTATTTAATGCTGTGTTGTCAATACGGATCGGTGATTGAATTTAGAATTTAAGTCGGGTAGTCCAATTTGACACCATACTACACGTGAAAGAAACATCCATTGAATTAACTCCGTAGTAGGTGATCATTTTATGGATAGAAATCTTAGCATTTATGTTGTTTAAAAATTCTGCCCAAAAATATGGCATAATAATGCTGAGTGTTTTAATATATGCTATAGAGAATTATCTCAAATATTTTGTAAATGTTCTGAAAAAAGTTTCAGCAGTTACAATATATTCAATGTTCTCCAATCAATATATATGTTTTTTCTCAACTTTCTTACTAGATAATCATTGTCATTTAGTGACAGCAATTATTTATTTTTGTAGTTTGGAGAGATTATTTGATTTATTTTAGTGAATTTTAAGGCATTCATAGAAGTTCTTAAGTAATTTTGACCAGATTTTGTGAGTATATTATTTTCATGCTGTCATTGCATTGCTGTTTTTGACCACAATTTTACTAGCAGTGCTTCTGAGAAGAACTGGTGCTATATACTATTGTGATACAGTATACAGTTTTGAAACTAATGAAACATGAAATGGTTTTAGGCAATATAAATTACAAGGAAAGGCAAGATGACACATCACTCACCAAAGTAGAAGGCTACGACGAGTGAAAAGCACATATGACGAACACAAGAATACACAATATTTTGGTTTTACACCTTATTCATGCTGTAGAAAATGAGTCGTGTAGTTCGGGAGGTGTGCGCACGCAGAAGTTTAACACATGACTGAGTGCATTATCGATATGTCGGGAGAGACTGAGATGTTATATATTAATATGTGAATCACAGGTGGTGATAGAATTAGTAATATACCAGAAGGGTACAGAATGTTAAAATAAAAAAAATAAAAAAATAGACAAATAAATTTTGAAAAAAAAAGAAAAATTTGTAACTAGTTAAATGATAATGATAATAGTAATTTAATGAGTGATGCGTCAAAATTTTTTTTTTTATTGGTGGTTGAGGCCAGGTGGGTGTTAGCGACGGATGTCATGCCCCTGTTGTAAGATTCGATTGATTGATTCGAGACCAGTAGAGAACTGGGTGACAAAGGCAGGGCTACAGTTGGATTTTAGAAGTAACAGATGGGAGTGGTTATGTGGAGGATAGGTGATTGGACAGGTAATTTGTTTATTTATAAGATCTGGTGGGTAAGAGTGGGAAATAAGGGCTTGGGATAGGTTCTGGGATTCGTCTGCCACAGATAGCAAGGCTGTAGGGGAGGGACCGTTTGGTATGCAGTGGGGGACAGCTGTCAAAATGTAGATATTGCTCTAGATTAGATGGTTTGATGTGGACAGAGGTGTGAAAGGCACCCTGCCTGAGGGTGATGTCGACTTCGAGGAACGTGATGTGTGTGCATGAGTAGGTCCAGGTCAAATTAATGGAATGGCTATTATTAAGGGAATGGAGGAATTCTAGTAGTTGATTTTCATTGTGGGTCCAGATCATAAATACATCATCTATGTATCTGAACCACACAGTGGGTTTAGAGGGGGTGTGGTTCAAGAAACATGCCTCCAGACAACAAGTTGGCGTAGGGTGGGGCCATGTGGGTGCCAATAGCAATGCCACGAATCTGGTGATATACTCTACAATTAAAAGTTAAGGAGTTTTTAGAGAGAATCAGGTGAGCCAAGGTTGAAAGGACGGCTATATGAGGATCACAGATCTAGGAAGTGTACCAGGGCACTGAGGCAGTGTGGAATGTTGATATAGAGGGAAGTCACATCAATGGAGACTAGGAAGTAGGTAGATATAGGAATATCAAACTTAACTTTGTAAAAATGAAGAAAAGAGGTATAAACATTAAAGTTGCCGATGGGAAACCTCTTCTAAGCTCTGATGAAAGAGCTAACTGATGTAACTGAATGATGGAGATGATTTGAACAACAGTATATTGGAAAAAGAAGTTGATTTCAGTATTGGTCACTTAGATGATCCTGTTTTGAGGACAGAATTTGATACAGCTCTGAATGATTTGAAAACAAATAAGGCAGTTGGAACTGATGAGATTGATGCAGAACTTGTGAAATCTGTAGAAGAAGAAAGAATCCAAATGTTGTTCAATCTGATATGAAAAAGTTATGAAACAGAAGAAATTCCAACTGATTGTAATAAACATGTCATCTTCATAATTCCAAAGAAAGCACAAGCTGACAGCTGTGAGAATTATTGCACTACAAGTCTAACATCACATGCTTCAAGATTACTCTCCGGAATAATATACAGAAGAATGGAAAGTGTAGTAGAAGTGATAGTATGTGAAGATCAGTTTGGCTTTATGAAAAACCATGGTACATGAGAAGCGATTCTGCATCAAAATTAAGACTTAAAGGGTGGAAACACCGGACAAATATCTTAATCACAAGCCATGATGATTCATGAGAGTAATGACAAAATTACCCCAGGTGGTAATCAATCCACCTATCGATGGATGGCAACCAGGTATTCGGATTCTGGGGAACCTGGGTGATCACGAACAGGGAGAAAGTTGGAGTTCTCTGGTAGACTTCCATACTAAACTCCTACGTACATTGGTACCCTAAAATCAACACCCTACTTCAGCCTGGGAAACTACCCACTCTAGCATCAGAAATAGATCGACAAAAAATCAAGATACTAGCTCTCCAAGAAACACAATTCACCGATGAAGACACAATAGACTATGGCAACTACCACATCTTTAAGAGTAAAACAGGAAAACGAGTCTCTAATGGCGGCCGACTTCTGGGTATGGCCTTTATGGTACACAAAAGCATAACTAGTTCAATGAGAGAGGTATCTCCCATAAACAACTGTCTCATGACCATGCAAATACAACAAAATGCCAACAAAAAGTACATCCTGATAATCGTCCATGCACAGACAAATGTAGACAACAAAAAGAAACCACTAGAAACCAAAAAATTCTGGGACAAACTTGAAAAAGTCACGGAACAAATCCCTAAAGAGGATGCAAAGATCTTACATGGCGATTTTAATGCACAGCTCGGAAAAGAAAAATAATATCGGAAAACCATTGGTAAATATCCTGCACACAGATTAACAAACAAGAACATGAGACCTATTGAAATATGCCAACACAGCAACTTAAAAATCATGTCATATTCTTTGAGGAAAGATCCATGAAAACAAAAGACCTGGAGATCCCCCATACCAGAACTTGGTGAATATCAGATTGATTACGTTGCCATTTCTTATCCTCTGCAAAAAGAAGTCTATGATGTTCAAGTCCGCAGAGGGGCAAACATAGACACAGACCACTATTAAATAAAAATTAAAATGAAATTCACCCCAAAGAAAATACATCAGAAAAAAAACCACAGAAACAGAAATTTGGCACAAGGAGGATCAGGGATACATACCTGAGAGAAGAATGGGAGAAAGAACAACCAGATACCTGGGAAAAATTCTACACCAAAATTCCACAAAAGGCTAAAATACTAATACTATTGAAAAAGAATACGAGACATCCTTGGTGGGATTCAGAATGTGAGAAAGCACTATCGGAACACAAAGAAGCTTTTCTTAAATATGACAGTTAAAAATCAGTGGAAAACTTGCAGCACTTTCATGAAATCCAAAAACAAGTGACGAAAATCATCAGACAAACCAAGAGAAAGTACCTGGAGCATCTGGATTCCATCGAACAAAATTTCCGCAGCTAGAATACCCGAGACTTTTATAGAAATTTCGCAGGAACAATACGAGGATATACTCCTCAAAACTTCAGAAAATCGGATGGAAAGCTCGCATTAACTAATCAGGAAAATTGTCAAAATACTTTTTGAACTGCTTAACTGCCCAGAACCCCCATCAAGATTCCCGAAGGAAACCTCCACCTATACCTATCTGGGATCCCCACCACCATCACGAGGAAATTCACAGGATAGTATCAATGTGGAACTATTGAAAAATCTTGGACCAAATTCACATAAAGAACTCTCACAAATCATTACAGAGATCTGGCAGACACAAAAATTACCCGAAGACTGGAAAAGCACCCTCATTCACCCACTATTGAGGGATCTCCCTTCCTCAAGTTGTGTACAAAATTCTTTCTGCCTGTCTTCTCAAATGAGTACAAGAGCAACTCTACCACAAAATTGGCGAGTACCAGTCAGAGTTGCATAGAACAAATACCCAATTTAAAAACTGCGCCAAAATATAAAGCACTCAGGAACAGCCCAGTCATTTGCTCCTTTGTAGATTTCAGAAAAGCATATGATTCAATCAACCATCAATCTCTCTTCAGCATTGTCGAAGAGCAAGGGCTCGATTCAAAAACCGTAAACCTCACTAAGCAAACATTCACCGGCACAACCTCGAAAGTGGAATTCATGGGAGAGATATCTACACCGTTTCAAATCAATACCGGTGTTCGACAGGGTGATGGTCTGTCCCCGATACTCTTCAACCTTGTTCTGGATAAAGTCATCCGAGTGAGGATGGAGGAAAGAACTTAACAGCAGAACTTTTGGAAACCTATACAACTCGGACGATGCAAGAATGGTATTAAAATTTCCTGCCTAGCCTTCACAGATGATTTAGCCATACTAGCAGATGATGAGTCCACAGAAATTAACCAGATAGAAACTCTCAAAGAATGTGCTGAAAGAATAGGCTACAAATATCCTTCCAAAAAACCAAGTTCATGTGCTCAAAACTCCACACTCAAAATCTGGTCACAAAATATGGACAAATTGAGAGAGTCCCATATTTCAAGTATCTGGCAGAAATCGTCGAACCCACAGGAGGAGAGAAAATAGCCCAGAAAGTTCGCATTCAAAAACGTAGGAGAGCCTATGGTATAACCTACAACTTCTATATCTATATCTATGAAATGAAAACTGGACATATTTGTGGATTAAAAACTCGGAAACTAGGGAGCAGATAACGAGAGGTTTTCAGTTGTCTGGCATGTCTTATGTTTCAATGTTAAATAACGCAGGAACATTAAATGAAATTCTGAACGTATGGTGAGGAATAGCACAGGAGGAATCACTAGATGCAGCATACTTCACACTAAACACACAACTACAATATCTCTGACCATAGCCTTTAATGAACAATTTACAATAATAACAATTTTTTCATACTCCACACTGAACAAAATTTGAAATATTATTTCCTTTAATACGGGGTGTTCAGTTTTTAAACGCCATCGATGGCTGTGTTGAATGTGAGGAATTAATAATGAAAAATCAGTAGTGATTGTGTTTGCCCACAATTTCTGGCAATGTCTTTGACCATCAGTTTTAGTATTTGTCTCTGATATCAGTTTTAGTGTTCTGTTAATAAAAAAAGCAATTATTTACGATAATAATTTTCTGGTTAAATTACATTCAATCATACAGGTAAAACTAGTAGTAAAATATCTCTGGCGTTTAAGTTTGGATTCAGTTATTCAAATTAACTAACGTTTAACTGATGGTTTTAACAAAGTAGAACACGACTAACGTAGATTTCATTTTTTTTTACTACTGATTATGTTTTCAGGTTTGAATTTTCTATTTTTGCTTAAAAGACTGAATCAGTATAGCTAAAATTTCAGTTGATTGGAGCTGATAGATTCATTCCGTTAGCAGTAATTAATACAATCGCTGATGGTTATCATTAGAAGTTTGTATTAAACCTTTAGTGCTGAGAATAACAACAACTTAGGACAACTGAACATTTTTTGGTATTAGGCTGCAATTCTGCGCTATACGCCCGTGTTTCTGACGTAATCTAGGTTTCATTCATTTTATATTTTATCGCGTTATTTAGCAATGCAATGGTTTTTAACATCAACAGAAGTTTGTGTTATGTTCTTACTGTTGGAAAGTAACCCATTATGATAACTGAATGTTTATTGTCATTATACACCTGAGTTTCTCCATTAATCTAGCCTTTATTCATATTATAATGTATTGCGTTGTTCAGTATAGCAGTTTCTACCTCTACCGTGGCGCCATAATTTGATGATGAATTCTTGTATAACTGAATGAGACTGATAGTAAAAACAATTTACTTAACTAGCTTAGTTCTCGAGATATCAAATGCCAAAAATTATTTATAGGTATAGTTTTCTTTTCCTTTCCACGACGAGTTTCTTCTGCTTCAAACTACGTTTCTACTTGACCACAACCGGTAGAAAGAAAACAAAACTCCCTTTATACATGTCCAGTGTGTAGTGCCTTGTAACTCTGTCGATTTTTTTCTGATCCAGGTTGCATTTCAAACAAACCATCTCAATTTAGAGATTCAATATCTCAAGAACAAAGCAAGATATTCCAAATTTTTACTCTTCTCTTTCAATGTGTCTCGTCAAGTTATATAAGAATACATTGTCAATTTGGCTTATTTGAAATTTTTCACATCCAGGTCGCATTTCAACTGAACCATGTCAGCAGTGAGATAAAATTTAATGAGAAGTGTAATCGAGATATATATTTAAAAAAATTCTTAAATTTTAATTTGTCTTGTGGTATTACATAGCAATCCTCACGGAATTACTACGTCGTAATTAATACGTACACTGATGGTTTTTTATCATTAGAAGTATGTATTAAACCTTTAGTGTTGAGAATAACTACGCTGATGGTTCTTTAGTATTAAGCTGCAATTCTGCACTATACGCGTCTGTTTATGACATAATCTAGCTTTTATTCATTTTATATTTTATCGCGTTGTTTAGTAATGCAATGGTTTTTAACATAAACAGAAGTTTTTGTTATGTTCGTACTGTTGGAAAGTAACCTATTATGACAACTGAACGTTTTTTGGCTATGCACTTGAGTTTCTGACATAATCTAGCTTTTATTAATTTTGTAATTATTGAATTGTTTAGTAATGCAGTTTTTACATCAACCGTTCCGCCGTAATTTGGTGATGAATTCAACTCAATGAGACAGATAGAAAGTAAAAAAATTATTTATAGGTTTAGTTTCTTTTCGTTTTGACAACGATTTTCTTCTGCTTTCAACTTGACCACAACGGCTAGAAAGAAAACAAAACTCCCATTGTACATGTCCAGCGTGTAGTAGCTTGCGACTTTGGGATTTTTTTTTCTGGTTCAGGTTGCATTTCAAACTATCAACCTCAATTTAGAGATACAATATCCCAAGGACAAAGCAATATTTTACATTTCACTTTCAGTGTGTCTCGTCAAGTTAGATAAGAATCCATCGTCTGGTTTAACAAGAAGTGTAAATGATATATATATATATGTGTATTCAAAATCTTCAATTTCGATTTGTCTTATGGTGTTACATAAGAATACATCACCAATTTGCAACGCCACAGTTGAAAGATTTTTCATAAAAGAAAATTCACATTTTTTTGGTTGGACGAATGAATACTGTTGTAGTAGTAAATCGACATGGAATTTTGTTTGGTTGTGAAGAAAATTTAAATATGTTCTTAAGATCCACAATGGTAACTTCAACATTTCTGAGATACAAAAACTTAACTCAAATGGCAAAAATACTCTGTTAGATGAAAAAGGGGTTGTAGAGAAATTTCTTCAGCGGCGTGTGCTCAGTCGCAATTAAATTAAACTATAAAGCGAGCCTAGTGAGTGAACGGTAGCGCTCAAGCCCTTCACTCAAGAACACCTGTATTCAAATTCCTATCCGGCCATCCAGTTTTCGGTTGTACATGGTTTCACAAACAAAATACTCAGGATGTGATGCATACCTCTTGGGCCCGGAGCTCAACATTAAATTTTTCCTTACTTAAAAGCTTGTATAAATTATCACCACATCTATATATATAAAACGAAAACCAGATAAATTTGTCTTATGAAAACTCTGAAACTACGGAGCGGATTTCGATGGAGTATTCACCGTTTTAAAGTTTAGAATCTCAGTTCAGTTGTTTGGCATGTCTTACGTTTCAACGTTAAATAACATAGAAGCATTAAATGAAATTCTGAACGCATGATGACAAATCCCAAAGGTGGAATTATCAGATGTTGCATACTTCGCACTAAACATACAACTACAAAGTCTCTGACCATAGGCTTTAATGAAAGCAATAAGATAACTTTACAATCATAACTATTTCACACACTAAACAAAACTTGAAGTATTCTTTCATTTATTTCAAGATATTCTATTTTTAAACGCCATAGATACCCGAAGAAACAACAGATTTTCTTTAAGTATGATCTCTGGACAATAGTCTTCTGTTTATGATGATATTATTCTGGATTCATTTTTGATGTTTGTATAAAAGGCTGAATCTGTGGAGTTAAAGTATCTGGCGTTTTGAGCAAAAAGTATATTCACTTTGCAATTGAAATGAATGGGAGTTTCCAGCCTAATCTAGCATTTTTCAGTAATCTAATATCTTAACAAAATTAATGAAGTTTGATATACATGAATCTTTTCGGACGAATGAAAATAGTGTACGTGCAAATAAACTTCAACCCACCCATTTCTTGGTAGGGTGCGGGTGAATCTAGGTTTGCTTTAATTCCAAAAAAAGGTGTTGCGAATTTTATGAAATTTTGAGCAAGTATTTCTCTTTGCGGGAATAAAAATAGGGTACGGGGTAAATCTACGCCAACTATACTGGGCAAAGCCGGGAACTCCGCTAGTATATAATAAAAAATGTTTGTCCATATATACAGAAGTCAGATATTACAACACAGTTATCAAACCTGAAGCCCTGTACGCCAGCGAAACTTTAAAACTACACAGGAAAGGTGACCTAAAAAGCATTTTGAAAGAAGAACACATAATTATAAGAAAGATCCTAGGCCCAGAAAAAACAGTTGACGGATATAGACTCAACTCTCGAAAAGCAACAGAAACACTGTCAAACCCCGTGGCAGACATCAGGAAACAAAGATTAAGATTTTATGGACATATCCACAGACTTCCATCAACTAGACTCATTCATAAAATTGTGACGTACATAGAACAACTATAAACTACACCGTGGATTCAACAGATCAAAAAAAGACCTGGAAAAGCCCATACAAAGTCATCAGAAATCATAGACAAGCATACAGAGAAAAAATTAACAAATGGGAAGTACCGCCAGAGAGTGAGGTCATTAAGAGACTGGGGACGATGAGGACTGAAGAAAGGAAGAGAATCCACGGAGAAAAAAATGAAAGCTGTATGGAAACTTAGAAAACTGAATCGTTAGGCTTTGTGTGAACCGACAGGGTCCAATTGCAGATGATTATAATAATAATAATAATAACAATAATAAAGGGTGGATCAAGAAAAATAAAGATATTTTCATAGTGTTTGTTGATTTAGAAAAAAGCTTTTGATAATGTTAGTTTGGACAAGATGTCCAAAATTTGAAGGAAGTCGGGTCTAAAATACTGTGATAGAAGGATACTTTATAATCTTTATAAGAATCAAGTTGCTATAATAAAAGTAGAGAATCATGAGAGAGACATCAGTTAAAAATGATGTGAGGCAAGGTTGTAGTCTATCCCCATTAATATTCAACTTGTATTTAGAAGAAGCAATAAAGGAAGTGAAAGAACGATTTTAATGTGGCAGAATTGTTTAAGGAGAAAAAAATCAGTATGCTACAATTTGCTGATGAGATTTTCTTGTTAGCAGAACAGGTTGAGGATAGTTAGAAGTTACTGAATATCATGAACAAAATACTGGAGGATGCTTTGGACTAAATATAAACCAAAGCAAGACAAAAGTTATTAAATGTACCAGATATAATACCAGTAATAGTAGATTAAATGTAAAAATTGAGTCAGATGTGACAGAATAAATCAGTGAATTTTGCTATTTGGGAAGTAAAATTATAACTGATGGCCGAAACAGGAATGATGTTAAAAACAGGATAGCACTAGCAAAAAGAGCCTTCATGAAATAGAGAAAAGGTTCAAATATAGATCTAGGACACAGAAAAAACTTTTTAATACTCTATATGTGGAGCACAGCACTTTATGGTAGCAAAACATGGACTTTAGGAATACCGGAAGGAAGGAAAATTGAAATGTGGTGCTGATTAAATGGATAATTAAGTGGACAGACAAAGTAAGAAATGAGTTTTGGAAATTATGGGTGAGGAAAGAAGTTTGTGGAAGAAGCTTACGGAAAGAAGAGACAGGCTGGTAGGTCATATTTTGAGAAATGCTGGATTGGTTAATTTGTTAGTGGAGGGAACAGTCGAAAGTAAGAACTGCGGAGGAAAACAGTTTGACAGGAGAATAAATACCACTTATCAAAGTTGTAGGCTGATGCAGCATTGAAACAAAGATAGATATGTACACACATTGAGTATTGAAATTTTCAGATTATATCCCTTTAACAACAGTAGATTGAAGTAGCTGGTTACTAGAGATTGATGGTTGGCAGCTCGTGGCAGGGGTAAGTCAACATTGTGAGAAGTATGGAGTGCGAGCATTTTAAAAATGGATAATATATGATGGGAATGAGTCAGCAAAAAATATTGTCCAGTAAAATTTGGCTCAAAGACATTACCTGCTACTTCAAAATCAGCTCTGGTGAGACATGGCTCATGTGAGAAGAGACAGTGGGGATTGTGTGGAATGGGAGTGAGATTAGTGGGTATTATTGGTGGTTGACTGGTACCCATATTGTACTTGTAAGCCAGTTCCCACTTTCTGAGTTCAGAGATGCTGCTTCTGTTTGAGAGGACTCGGGCAGTATGTCTAGTGAAGCGAGAATCAAAATCATTGGTCTTCTGAATGGCGGCATAAATTGATACTGGGTGTTGAGGGTTCTGGGTGAATATCGCTTGTTTGTGGGTATTCATTCCAATGACTATTGGATTCGTGGTCAGACATGTGAATAAGACTGGGCAGATTAGTTGATATATTAATTTGCAGGTTTCATAGGTGAAATGTCCTATGATGGGGAAGCTTTACTCAGTTACTGCGATAGTGAACGTGTGTTGAACAATTTACACTGGGATCTGTTACATGAGAAAGAGCATTGAAGCTGTCTTATAAAAATCATAATCTCAGTTTTGTTGACAAAAAATTGGGTGAAATTAGGAGTTCTGCCGAAGCAAGTTCTGGGAGTGTTGAGAAGTATTTTAGGGAGAAGGAATCTCATTTCTGGGCAGGCTTGAAGAAAATCGTTACCTATCCAAAGAACCCCTTTAATTTCTTGCAGGGGTGACCAGTAGTGGTCGGTTTTTGAGAGTTTAGTGTAGTTGCCGGGCTGAGTAGGTTGCCATATTGCATGTGATGGTTTTTTTTTTAACTAAATTTGGGGAGTAATTATAAGGGGATGTTATTGAAATGCAGCATGAAGGCCTGCTGTTAAGGGCAAGTAAGTCTCCTATGAATGTCAAGGCTGTAGGAAAAGGAGCGTTTGGACTGATAAGGATGGCAGCTGTCACAATAAAGATACTATTGTAGGATGGTAGGTTTTGGGCGGACAAATAAGCTAAGTTGGCTTTAGAGAGGGACAAATCCACATATGAGAAAGTGGCATAGCTGTTATAATAGGTTCATATGAAGTTTATGGAGTTAGAGATATTGAAACTATTACGGAAACTGAGGAGTTCATTTTGAGCATGTTCCAGATTATGAAAATGTTGTCTGTAAATCTGACCCACAGGAGGAATTACCGGTATACCTCCCTGTAGGTTTGCTTGAGAGGGCGGCTATATAGCTGCCTATGGCAGAGCTACAAATCTGATGGTAAATTTTACCCTCAATGGAGAACAAATTGTTGTTAAATATTAGGTGGGACAGAGTGGTGGGGAAGGATGTGCTAGGGAAGTTGTTGGGAGGGATCTGGTCTAGATGATAATCCACGGTGCAAGGCAGTGTGGAATGTTAGGGTACAAGGAAGTTAAGTCAATCGTTACCACAATACAAAGGGGGAGGAGGTGTGGTGTGTTGTTGATATGGGTATTAAGTACTGGTTCGCCAAAGCAGCTAAACATTCGGCTGGTGAAATGTGAGTGGCAACTGTGGAGCATCCTGAATTGACAAGCTGATGGACCTAGGGAAGCAGATACAGTGTAGGGGTGCAGTGCTTTCTGTGAATAAGGGTGAAGCAGACTGACTCAGGTCCATCGAACTCGATACTCCTGTCGACCCCGAGAGGGTGGTACGAGCTATGGAAAGGCATCGGCTATGTGGCACAATGATTCCTGACCACTGACTGTCGTTAAGCCTTTATCTGCCAGGAGGAGGATCAGGTTTGAATTTTGTGGAAAGCTCATTGGTGTCCTGGGTTGTATGTATATTAGAGCTTTTCGTATTTATCTTTTACTTTTTCTGAAATAATTTTAAGCCTGTGTTACATTCCCCCTTTGGATTTTGATAAATTTCTTTCCAAGATTAACATGTCCACCGATGCTAATTGGTACTGTTGTTTCCCCTCCCCACAATCTCCAATTACTCCATAAAGGCCAAAATCGTCAGTCATGCTTCAGTGTTGCTCACGGTTGCCCACGTGACTGGGGTCACGTGGCTCTGTTTTCTTGGAGAAAGGGCATAGCTCGAATTAATGTGGGTTCTTTTTCTTTATTTTTTGGTTTGTTTTCTGTTGCTCCTGCTCTCCTCCCTTCAACTTTGAGTGGTGGATACTGCGCATGGTGGGTGAGCGGTAATGCTCTGGCCTTGCGTTCGAGAGGACGTGGGTTCCGATCCCTGTCTGAACATCCTGATTTTCATTTTCCATGGTTTCCCAAAATCATTCCATGCAATTGAAGGCATATTCCTTCAAAAAGACCACGGTCAAATTCGTTCCCATTCTTAGCCCCCACTCCATTCTCGCCTCTAATGACCTTGACGTCAATAAGGTCTGAAACCTCAATGGAAAAAATGTGGTAGGTATATTTTATCATTGCTTTCCATACAAATATAACGTCACAAAATTTCTTCCTACTCAGTCACTGTCTGGACCTAGTAA
The DNA here is from genome assembly GCA_031002005.1 of Vandiemenella viatica. Classification (NCBI taxonomy): domain Eukaryota; kingdom Metazoa; phylum Arthropoda; class Insecta; order Orthoptera; family Morabidae; genus Vandiemenella; species Vandiemenella viatica. The sequence goes on along the minus strand of JARYHS010009186.1, from coordinate 4,334,050 downwards.
ACAGTTTTTAACAAATCTGCACATACTGATTGTTTGTCACCAAGTAATATGTGTAAGATGCTTTCTTATCCATGTTAGTTCTATATGTCATGCTTGATACACAGACCCAAACTGCAAATTTTTTTTGTTTCATGTGTGTCAAAACCATTTATTTCAGTGAAACTATACATAGTAAATACCAGGTAAGTAGAGATAGGAAACATTAATCATTCATCACAGGTGAAGGCTATGATGAATACAGAAACACAAACACACTACACGATATTTTGGACAAATGGAAAGGGGACTGGAAGTTTGCACTTTGAGATTCACAACATGACTCCTGTGGTTAATGCCACTGCATGCACAACCGACACTCTTGCCATATACTGTCCTCAAGTCATTATTAAGATCTACACCAACATATAGTGTACTGTTTCAATGTTTTTACGTTCTCTGTGGGTCTCCCTCCTACTTTGGTAATGAATGAAGGTTTTACTTTCTGTATCCTTCCAAGTGGACAATGTTATGGGCACAGCTAGTTCTTTTCTATTTGTGGTATCTGTTTTCCTTTCTGCCAATGGTTTCTAGACCATTAAATACCTGTTCTTCAGATAATGGTCAGTTCTAATCTGAAATGTTCTCTAAACATGAGTATTCTTTTTTTTTTTTTTTTTGCTGTCGTCAGTCTTTAGACTGGTTTGATGCAATCTTCAATCCCTTCCTATCCTGTGCTAACCTCTTCATTTCTACATACCCCTTACAACCCACGTCCTCAATTACCTGCTTCATATATTTTAATCTCCGTCTTCCTCTACAGTTCTTACCTTCGACTGTTCCCTCCACTAACAAATTAACCAATCCAGTATTCATAATTTAACTAAAACATTTTTGTGTCAAATGAAACTTCATTGGCCGTTAGCTGAAATAAATATTTGTTGATACCACATTTCTTGAATGTTTTTTGAAGTTGTTGAAATAGCAAAATGTCCACAGTTACCTATTTGCCATTTGTTATCGGTTTACTTTGTATTCTTATAATATTCTGATGTTAGTTTACAATGCCTGCATTAAGATTACCAGTTATAAAACTAAAGTGTCATTTATATGTTTTGATATATATCTGTTATAAATTTATTTAAAGCACTGAAGCTTCTTTCATTCTCTCCTTGTGTATCTTTTATATTAAGGTGATGTTAATTCATTTTTATATCAACTGTAGGATAATGGTGATATGAAAAACAGTAGAGTCAGAAAGGGCACTTCTATTGTCTGTATTAACTAATTTTTTAATGATTGTGTCTATTACTAGCTTTTTTAATTATTTCATTTTTATTATTTGTGTGTTTATTGAAGTAGCTATAGTCTAGATCATGCTGCCTCTTCACCACTGCTAGGCAAGAGTACCACCCTAAACAATTCTTCAGCTTGCTTCTTAAATGTAACAACCAGTTTTCACATACATATCCAATACATATCAGGAGCACTCCACACAGAATTATTTCAACCGATCGATCCTCACAGGAACAATGCGAGGGCAGCTCCCCGACGAGTGAGATGGAGAGTGCAGTGCTGGGCTTGCTTCAGGCAACGCACGACTTGAAGCAGCAGCTGCAGCAGACGACGATAGAGCAGGCCGGCGACTTACCGGCCATTATCCGTGCCGGTCACGAGATGATTTCCATAATCCGCAATGTCGCCCTTGCTGCAGACACAGACAGGCTGCAGGAGTGCTCTGACAGATTTAACGAGTGCATCGAGCATATACTCGAGGTGGTGTATATACATTATGCTTCTGTTTGTGTTCCTTTCATTATTTTCTAATGCTTTAAAGTAAAAAAAAAAAAAAAAAATAGTATATTTAAAAAAAAAATTGACTAATATCTGATTAGTCATTTTTCATATTAGCACTAAATAGTATCGATCTGTTAAACTCCTTTTTAAGTTTAATTTTGGAATTCATTAGCAAAAGTTATATTTACTGGCTTTAAGTACTTTTTACTAAATTATTACTTGTAGTGAGGTGATTCAGGAGTAAAGCTTAAAATAAAAATAATTAATCTAAAGCAGTGAAAAACTTCTGCCTTTTAGTTAAATTTAAGGTACATAGAATATTGTGTTTTAATTCTTAAGGTTTGTTCAAAGGTGCTGATAGTTTTTGGAAAAATCAAGCCTCGAAAGTGTGAGACCTGTTGCAGACATGTGGTGAATGGTTTGGATTACAGTGATTGTTAAAAGAGGTTTCACTGGGAACGTTGGGCAGAAGGAGAAAAGCACTTAATGAGGCTCTTCCATGTTGTTGTATGCTCTGTTTTAGGGATATGAAACTTCCAGAACAGGATAAGAAGCTTACGGAGCGTATAGGAAAATATCAGAGCAAGACAAAATGATGTGGGAGGCTTGTTCTATAGAAGTAGAAAGGATTGATGTTGGGATTAGTGGAATGGGTGAAAGGTCTAGTTGGGAGCCGAAAACAGGTCATAGGAGAAACAGGATTAGCATGAAGAAGGTGCTAGATACATCAGATATTGTGCGGAGAAATAAGTTTGACCTGTTACCAGAGTGAAGCAAGAAAAAGAATTGTGTAGATGTAAGTGTAGGTTAGTTGCAGCTGGTCTTTGGGAATAGAGGTATGGAAGAAAAAAATAAGAAGAAAAAAGTTCTGCTGGTAGTTAGTAGCCAGAGGAGAGGTGTAAGCCCCCTTATGCACCATCAGTAAGGCACAGATACAAGGTCACAAGTTTTTTAAATGATAGGGCAGGGCAGACGATATGTGATCACTTTGTAGGGATTTCACTAAGGAGGATACAGTAGTGATAGAGAGAGTTGCAGGCAAAAGTATTGATAACAATGCAAGTTGTAGTATAGAGGTGACCGAAGGAAGGTTGTGAAGGAACTGTTACTGGTCTCGAAACACTACGATCGGCCACAGTTGAACCACATTGTGAGGAGGGTGAATATGGTGACCAAGGTGCTTCTTGGGAAAGGCAGTAGTTCCATTTTGGGGGTTGTGTCTGTGGACACCATTGCTAACTGGGGTTGCGATGTATGACCTACACCTAAATGGAAGCAGGAAGGCTTTCTGAGTTTTCAAGTATATGTAGGTTAGGGGCTGCTGTTGAGTGGATAAAGGTAAGTGATCCAAGGGATACCTTTGTAGATGCACATTTGGAATAATCAGTAATGTTAGAGGTTTAATTATTTATTTCTTGTTGGAAATGTATTGTTACACAGTTACGAACATCAACTTGTTCTAGACCAATACTTGACCACTTCTAGTGCATTTTCTGAGGTCTCATATCGAACATTTTCTGAGCAGGATCCTGGACACAGTCAACATTGGAGCATGTGCCTGGAATAAGTTACCAAAAATGCTGAAGGAATTTAAAATTCATAAATTGAAAAAATAAATGTGGGAGCAATTTTAAACTGAATGTATACATACTACATAATTTTCTAAGCTGACTAACTCACTCACTAACCTCTACAGCTATTGGCTAGAGAAAGGTGACATCATGACCTGGCCTTTACTCGCAAATTAACAGCGACCACAGATACATTAAAAGTTGGAGGTTAAGTGCACAGTTTAATAGCGAAGCAACCATTATAAAATTAATTACAAGAATACATTCATTAAGTTTGCTTTTCATAGTGGGTAAAATAGGGAAAAACCAAAAACATGAAACTACCAATACTTTTTATTAACATCTCACTAATGAAAGTAACATAAAAACCTTAAAAACAAAACATAAATTACTCATGATTTCTGCTGCAATACGAATTCCAATTGCCATTCTAGTTTAGGCTAATTTTCAATTTAATTGAAACATTCACTAATATTGCTGCTTGTCTTAAGTTTATACATTACAATTTCTTCTTCTTCTATTATTCCCTTCAACTTGAACTTGAGTAGTCATGATGTTTTTTTCTTCTTCCTTTCTTCCCAAATTCTCTTCATATGCTCGCTGTGTTCTCTCTTGTGCTCTTGTGACCATTTGTTTCCTGTTCTTTTTTTGGTTTGTGTTTGTTTAAGTGTATGTTTCTTTATGATGTTTCTAAACTGTTCTCGGTTGTTTATGTTGTCTTGTGTGATCCCCAATTCTTTAAGGTCCTCTACTGTTTCAGATATCCATTTAATCTTGTTTTTACTGGTGTTTACTATCTCGAAGATTTGCCTTGTGAGCCTGTTCTTGTTCATCCTGCTAATATGTCCATAAAATTTCATCCTTCTTTTTCTAAAGTTGTCAGTTATTAGTTTCTATCTGTTTGTAGAGCTCTTTTGATGGCCTCTTTATCCAAATTCCTTCACGAAAAACTGGTCCGAATATTTTCCTCAGAATTTTCCTTTACTGCTTTTCAATGTCTCTTATTTTTGTATGACCATGAATCACTGTAGTTTCTGCAGCATAAAGTGCTTCCGGCAGAACTACTGCGCTGTAATGCCTTAGTTTGGCGTTGACAGAAATAGATTTTTTATTGTAGTGATTCCAAGTAAGCTTATACGCTTTTTGTAATTTTGATATTCTTTCTTGGTTGGCTATTGTGTTCAGTCCTGATGGTTGGATGATCTCTCCCAGATATTTAAAGTGCATTACCTGTGTCACTTTCCCATACCGAGTTGTAATGGGAAGATTATCTGCAGGCTTGCTTTCCATGTATTGAGTTTTTTCGTAGGAAAGTTCGTAGGCCAGTTTTCTGTGAAATTTCGTGAAGCTTCTCCAGTGCAAGTTTGGCTTCTTCTCTATTGCTGGTTAAAATGGCAACGTCGTCTGCAAAAGCCAAACACTTTACATTGATTCTCTGCTCTTTTTTAATCCCGAGTTGAATTCCCTTTATTTCCTTTTCCCATGTCCTCACAATTTTTTCCAGAACCATGTTAAATAGAAGTGGTGACAGTCCATCTCCTTGGCGAACACCGGTATGGATGTGAAATGCCTCTGATATTTCTCCTATGAATTTAACTTTGGAAGTTGTACCTGTTAATGTCTGTTGGATAATCGACCTTGTTTTTCTGTCGATTTTGAATTCCTCTAAAATATGGAATAATGTTTGCCTATCTATTGAGTCATAGGCCTTTTTAAAGTCGACAAAAGTTATCACAGTATTTCTACACCTTCTCATTTGCAAAATTGTTTTTAGGTTCCAAATCTGTTCTATACAAGATCGACCTTTGCGAAACCCTGCCTGATACTCTCCTATTAATGGGTCTGCCTGTTCTTCTAGTCGACTTAACAGGGCTTTTGAAAGAATTTTGTATGCTACAGGGAGCAGTGAAATTCCCCTGTAATTATTTGGGTCACTTTTGTCTCCTTTTTTATGGAGAGGATGAATTAATGCACACTTCCACTCTTCAGGTACTTTTTCAGTTTCCCAAATGTTTGATATAATTCTGTAAATTGCTTGTGTGAGATTTTTGTCATTTAATTTCCATATTTCGGCTATGATTCCGTCTTCTCCCGGAGACTTGTTGTTTTTCAAAGAGTTGATTATTTTCTTTAGCTCCTCAAGAGATGGTGGTTTTGAATCAGGGTTGGGTGGGGGTTTCTCAAAATTTAATTGTTCTATCGGTGGCTTCGCAATTGAGAAGTGAGTGAAAATACTTGGCTAAAATTTGACAGTTGCTTCTTGTGTTGGTTTCCAGTGATCCGTCGGGTCGACGAAAGCACAGATTAGGTGGCTGATAGCCTGTTAGGTTTTCTCTGAACACTTTGTAGAAGTTTCTGGTGTTGTTCTTGATAAACTCCTGTTCGATTTCTTTGAGCCGGTTCATATCATATCTACGTTTTTCTCTTCGTATTGTCTTTGATGATCTTTTCTGTATCTTTAAAAATTCCTGCCATCTTTCTGGGTTTTTGTTGCTATTGAAAATTTTCCATGCTTGTATTCTCTCTTCTATTGCTTTATCACAGACACTGTTCCACCATCTATGTTTTCTCTTTCTTGGGGGTTTGCCTAATCTCATAGTGTTTTTCAGTGCTTCTGCAAGTTCTTTCCAATTCGTGGTGTTTGATTGCCCAATTTCCTGAAGAATTTCTCTCTTGTTTAGTTTCAGGTATTCTGGATCAATCCTGAATGTCTTGTTAGTTCGTGTTTTTTTTTCTATCAGGTTGAAATCTAATCTTTACTTGCAGCAGATGGTGATCTGACTAAAAAAAACCTTTCCTTGTCCGTACATTGAGTATTTCTTTGGTATTTGTATTGGATATAGCAACATGGTCTATCTGAAATTCACCCAAAGTCAAGTTTGGAGATTTCCATGTAGTAAGTTTGTTTGTAGGTTTAAGGAATTGTGTGGACATGATTTTAAGATCGAAGTTTTCACAGAAGTTTATCAGTCTCTCACCGTTTTTATTTGTTCTTTTGTGAGCCGTGTGAATTCCTGTTGTTTTCCTGAACTTTTTCTCTTTGCCGAGTTGTGCATTGAAATCTCCTAATAGAATTTTAACATGATGTTTGGGGATTTTATTTGTGGTTTCCTCTAGTAATTCCCAGAAATCATCTATTGTCTGTGGATCTTTCCTGTTGTAGTCATTTGTTGGAGCATGTGCGTTTATCAGTGTGTATGCCTTGTTTCCAGATTTTATAGAAATTGTGGATATTCTTTCTGATGTTGAGTGGAAGTTTATCACTGAATCTATAATAGATTTGTGAATAACAAAAGCTGTGCCGAATTGTTTGGGTCCCTTGTTCAACTGGACTGCCGGTTTTCCTTTGTAGATTCTGACATTTTCTGAATCAAAATGATTTTCATCAGTAAATCGTGTTTCTTGAATTGCAAGGATTTTTATGTGGAACTTTTCCATGGTGTTTGTGAGTTGTTTGAGTTTACCTACTTTGGAGAGAGTGTTTGTGTTGAGAGTTCCTATGAAGTTTTTCTGTTTTGGTCGTAGAGATTTTGAGAAGCTCCGATTCTTCTGCACATGATGTTCCTGGTCCCCCAGAATCCGATGACCAGGAAAAATCAGTCTAGAGACTGATGCCTGGGGTAGTGGAATTTTTTCCTTTTGTTCCATCATGCTTATTCAAGTTGAAATTGTTTTGGGGCAATCTTCAGTGAAGATTACATGGGTACGACTTGATTGTTGAGATCAAGAAGAATATGTATCAGCCGCACCAACTAGGTGAACAGACGCTGACCACTAACCTGCTAGGATTCCAGAACAGACTGCTAGTGGATTTGGCCTGCCTCTTCCGCCAGTTCCGCTGTACCGATGATCTTCATCTCCACCTACACTGCCATTGAGGTCTTCACCTGTATCCCTGGCAAGGGACCCTCACATGGTACTATCACCCGGGCCAGGTGAACCAAGGGTTTTTTTTTTTAAAAAAAAACGAGGTGTTACTCCTCCCACTCCTCCTTTTCGACCGGGCTTGTTATGTATTTTACTGACAATTTTTGGTAATGATCTTTGACATGTTCAGTGTACATTAGGTATTAAGATATTTAAAGCGGATATCAGACCAAATACGATACCGAATCGAATATTCTGGCACTTCATTTCTTTGGTTTTGTTTAATTATTTCATAATTTGGAATCTGTATTAAGTTCTCTAGCCATTAACCCTTTGACTGCTGTAGACGCGTTAACGCGCGTGGCTACTACTGCGCCCAGGTGCTCCAGACGTGTATACACGCGCCGCCTCGCTGCCCTGTCTGTGCACCAGACGTGTTAACACGCTAGCCTCTTAGCGGTATGAAGCCATATTTCCACCCAGGGTGGTTAGTTGTTTTCCTCATTCGGCCCTTGAGCATTGGCAGCTGCGATCTAATTTGTGTTGCTCTTTTCCTTTTAGTTTTCGCTGAGAAAATGGCATACAGTCATTATTTTTTTTTACTGCTTAACGTCTCTTAATAGCGAGGTCTTTAGAGATGGTAAAGAAGGGGGGCAAGAAATGGGAAGGAATTCGGCTATGGCCTTTTGCAGGAAGCATCCCGGCATTCACCAGGAGTGATTTGGGGAAACCATGGAAAACCCAAATCTGGATGCCTGGACGGGGATTCGAACCATCGTCCTCCCGAATACACCGTCGTGTTTGTACCGCGGAAGAAATCATGGAGATTCTTACTAGAAGCGACAGTGAATATGATCACTTTGATATGGATGACAGTGATAACCCTTCGATAGGATCTCGATGTAATTTTCCTAAGCTGTGTACATCAGCTAGTGGAAAATGGCCATTTTTCAGAGTTTGAAGCTACAGATTGTGCGAGCGAAATGTGTGGAAAAAGAGAATGCTTCAGTGACGCGTTTGACAGCATATGCTTGTCGATTAAGCTGCAGGACACAAGTGTGGATTACGTTAACATTCCAGCAGTTTGTCATTTTTCCTGATATTTCTAACGGAATATCATATGATATCTATTGCTGATGAGACCAACAGATACGCGAGAATCAATTCACACTATATTTTCACTATGAAGTGGTTTAAAAAGTTCTTTTTCCACATTCTCGAACACTGCATTTTAAATGCTCACACTCTTCACCGAGTAGTAACCGGACGAAAAATGCCAGTCGCAGAGTTTCGTCTGTTGCATCCATAAATTTAAATTTCGTGAGGTATTTTTCAGGATTTCCTGACACCCCCCCCCCCCCCCCCCGTCTTGTAAGATCAGGTCCGTGTGACGCCACCCCCCCCCCCCCTAGAAATCGCCCTCGCAACTTTTTGAGACCTTGTTTCCAAATTTCATTCATATTGCAAATTCAAAAAAGAGCACGCCAATGAGTAAATGCGCTGTATGTTCGATACAGAAAGTGCGTCGAGAAACCAATGCAGAACATGTAATGTATCACTGTGTGTTGTACCATTTTTCATGGCTTATCACACAAAAAGAATTACTAACCATGGTTAACTGCAGAGTAATAATTATATTATATTTATACGCCTCTAAAACTAAACGAAATACAAAAAAAATTAAAAATATATTAACCCAGGTCAAAAAGAAGGCTGGAAAATTTGTGCAGAATTTGTGAAAGGTATTCGGAAAGGTTCTCTCCAGATAAATTACTACGCTCACAAACTAAAAACATTTCAGTTGCTGTAATATCTATTTAGTATATAAAGTACTGGCATGTTTGATTACGCAGACATTCACTTTTAGAGGAGCTTTAAAGTGAAAAACTTTAGATGTTATATTAACTGTATTTATTTTGTATCTGCGGTTTCAAATCGCAGAGCGACAGCAGAAGAACGCCACCCACAACGCTCCAGACGTATTCAGCACACAGCGGTCCGGTCTAACGCGGCATTCCAGGGCAGGTAAACAGCTTAGGTGTAAACAAAGCCGCACGCAGCGAGGGCTCGGCCAGGCGAACCGTAGCAGTTAAAGGGTTAAGGGCCTTATGATTAAAGATTACATTATGAATGTTTGCCCAGCCTCAATCAAAAACAATGTGACACTTTCAAAGTAATTGCACACTCCCTTGAAACAGAAATTCTCCAAATTTTGCAGATTGGACTTTTACGGTCAAATGCAAGTCAAGTTCGAGTCTAGCAACCACGACGACAGCGCGATCGTCTCTGTCCATGCTTAATACTTCTGAGTTCTTCGAGCTCAATCGAGTTCATATTTTGCCAAATCGGGTCAACCTGTCATAATCTTTCACCCTAAAAACTTAAACTATTCTATACCCGTGAAATGTATAATTAGATGAATGTGCTTTCCATAACAATTCAATTAGGTTATGTTTTTTTAAATTTCAGTATTCTATTATTTTCTCTTCATTGTCTATCCCTTTGCTAGATATGTAATATTGAAAGCATTGAGATAAAGTGTGATTAATTAAAATGAAATGTTACTAGTCATAAGAGATTCTTAGCTACTCATTGTTTCTGGACTACAAATAGCAATCAAATATTAACGTACAGTGATCGGCAAGTGTACTGCTTGAAGTTTGATATGTATATATGACCTATGTACTATAATACAGAGGTAAGGCGATGAAAGAGGTTGGCAGGAAGAGAAAACAGAATTATGGGACCGAAAGAAATAGGGAATATCTGAATCAGTGAAACTTGGAATTACTAACAGCAAAGAAGTTGACTAAAGATGGGTTTGGTGCTAGAAGACCACTGATGGATACTTCCAGAAATTTCTGTAGCTATGCTAGAAAACTGAGGGGAAGGAAGGGTTGAGACAATCTATTAGTATAATAGACAAGATGTAGCGGTGTTGCACCTACGTCATGTCACGCGGTGACGTCAAGCTATGACGTTGCCTATGACGTCACGCTTTACGATATTATTTGTGGGAGTGCGCATTATTTAATATCATTTTCAAGCAACAGTGAATAAATTAACTCACAGAATACTGAAATAAAAGTATGTATTGCGTTAAAATCGATATTTCAATCATTAGATGCTTATATTTACGTAATATTGTTTTGATATATTCAAGTATTCCTTAAATTCTTTGTCCATAGATATTGTAAGATAAAATCTTTGTATTTCAAGCATCAGTGTAGAAAAAAATTTGGTTAAAGTGTTACTTAAGATGGATCAGAATTACAACTGGCATTTGACGCTACGGCAGAGGGCAAGAATAATTTAGTTTTTTTCAAAATAATTTAAACTGTACCCTATTATTGAAATTATTAAGTTGTTTGAACCGAAATAGTTGCCCACTCATCTCGAATTGTGCAGCCTACACTACAATTAATAATGTAAGTTTATCAGATTTATTTTAATCTTCTTTGATTTCACTGAGTAATATTACTGAGGCTATTACGTATTTCCGCAATGTGTAACTATGACAGCTATTCGAACATTGTAATATCAGTCTGAATCACGTTGCAGATTTTTGGTTTATTACCTTTCTTTTTTGTTGAATGTTTTTGATGAAATTTATGTTGTTGCGTAATGTATCTCATCAATGAATTGTCGTTTTGGTCGGAAGCTTTCATTTTGTAGCGGCAGTATTACCCGAGATTGTGGTTAGGTTGAAATCCAGCCTGGACAAAAATAAATAAAGAACCTTATCACAGCAATAGCATGTTGAATTTAGCTATTATCAGTTATTTAAGCAGGTTTCATAAGCACTATGTCACGTTTTGATATCATGAATCACGATGTAAACTACTCCCGTATGTGGTTAGTTTTAAAATGCAACCTGGACCAGGATAGCAACCGAAACCTTTTGTCATAGCGCCAGGCAATAGGAATTGCATTTATTTTATAACAATTCAATTTATTTCAACAATTGCTAAGAAAGGAATTGCTACAATACTGAAAGAAAAGTATGAATTTTGTTTAAATTGTCATATTGATTATTAGTTGCTTTTTTTAGTGATATGATTACTTGGTTTGAATGAAAGAAGTTCCAAATTGTTCGCGATCTATGCAACCTAAACCACAATTGAAACCAATATTACATGACGTAAGAAGTTAAGATTTATTTTTAGCATCCTTCGTTTTCACTGGGGTCATTATTTCAGCCGAATGTAAGCTGTGCCAGGCGTTAAAACATCCATCTTCATCATAGACAATAAGAAAGTTGTAAGAAACTGTGAAGATTTTGGATCAAGTTTCTATCGCATGATGCATGATTGGTATAGATGCATCATGACATTGACATGCGATTCAGGGAAGGCATAAATTGGCGTGTGAATGAAGCTTTGATTTTCTACCAGCTATATTAGCGAAGATTGTAGTTATGCTGAAACGCAACCTGGACCAAATTGACAACTGAAACTTTTTGCTACATCACAAGGGACGAGAAATTACAGCATAGTGAGCTTTATTTTATAAAACTTCTATCTATGTAAACAACCAAAATGAATTCAATTGCCAGCACAGTCCGTTAAACCCGTCATTTTTGACGGGTTTTTTGGCTAGTTACAGATAAGGATCGAGAAGAAGTTACTAAGGATTTAAAAACAGATTTTTGAGTAACTGGTTTAGTGAGATCATTGAAGATGATGATTCCAGAATGGGAGGGTATAAAATGGAGAACACCAGTTTATCCCCACAATTAGATATGAGCAGATTAGAAAATTTGAAATTCATGTGAAGGACATCATGTAGGAACTAAGAAAGCCAAAAAGATTTGAATGTGGCATGAGTGTTCAAGGAGAAAAAATCAGTATGCTTCAATTTGCTGATGACATAGTCTTGTTAGCAGAACAGGTTGAGGCTATTGAGAAGTTACTGAATATCATGAACAAAATATGAAGGAAGTATTTGGACTAAATATAAATTAAAGCAAGACAAAAGTGTTGAGATATAACAGAAATGATACCAATAATAAATAGTAGATTAAATATAAAAATAGTGTCGGATGCAATAGAAGAAGGTAGTGAATTTTGCTACATAGGAAGTAAAATTATAATTGTCTGAAGCAGGAATGATGATAAAAGCAGAATAGCACTAGCGAAAATAACCTGTGTGAAAAAAAAGGAAATCTCTTAGTTTCAAATGTTTATCTAGAACTTAGAAACAGCTTTTTAAAGCTCTGTGTGTTGAGCTCTACATGGATTTTCGAAACACCAGAAAGAAGGTGATTGAAGAATCTGAAATGTGGTGCTATAGAAAGATGCAGAAAATTAAGTGGACAGTTAATCTATGAAACGAAGTATTTTTGGAAATGATGGGCGAGGATAGAAGTTTCTGGAAGAGTCTTTAAGAAAGAAGAGACAGGCTGGTAGGTCATATTTTGCGACATGCAGGATTGGCTGCCTGCTGCAACACCAAATAAATATACACCTGCTCATCAACAATGCCAGCATTATTGCTTTCCCTCCCAAAGTTACCAAAGACGGATTCAATATCCAGCTGGGCATGAATCACTTGAGGCACTTCCTGCTAATGTGTCTGCTTCTGATCGTTACAGAAAATCTTAAAAATGTATCCAACAGCCACAAAATCAACTTTAACAGAAAATAATATGCAGTGTTCACTGTCAATAGGCGAAAGTTTCTAATCAAACTGTGGTCGAGAATTATGAACATCAATGCTCTTCCCATCCATTGATATATTAGGGAATACAAAATATGGCTGAAGTCACGTTGCCCTGCCTGGAAGACTGCTATCAGTCTAACATCTAACTCCTTCAGCCCTACAGATAGCTGGACAGCAGAATGGGCATTGCAACACCACAGGGCATTGTGAAAATTACCACTTTCTGCTCAAAACTACCAGGATTCAACTTAGCGTGGTCAGTTTGGTGTAAACTAAGTCGGATTATATGTGGTACGGGAAGAGCTGCTTCAACTCTCCACACCTGGGGTTGGGCAGATCCTCTATACTGTCACTGTGGTGAACTTTCACAAATATTGTGCAGGATTACCCACTGCGTGGCTTTCCTGGTAGTCTGGAAGACCTAAATTTAGTTACACCAGTGGCGGTGACCTGGTTGGAGCACCTGGATGTCGTATTGTAATGGTTGTCTGGCTGTCACATTATGATAGCTTATCGGACCTTTCAATCTATATGTAAAGTCAATTAACGGGTGCAAATTCAACTATCGATCTCGACGATCGAGAGGAGTATCGCTGATCTATGGTGAGAGGTTGAGTGTTAAGCGAGAGCACGTGTATGCGTGGGTGCAATGAACAGTGAAGTAATCTTGTGTTAAAAGAAGTTTCGTTCATGCTAACGCAATGGATGAGTGCTGGCTGTCGTTTTTCGTAACACCTGTTGAAGGCAGTCACTCGAAGATAAAGTGATTAGCCAGTTTGACTGTTGTGAGAATGGTGTTGTTAAAAGCAGAAGTCATCGTGGATACAAATTACGCTCTTCCGCGTCGGTGTAATTAGCTCTGGCCGACGTTTCGTACAGTTGGATAAGCCAGTGGCTACTCGTGAATACTGCGTGTATACTATAAATGGTAAACTGCTGTTACTAGTGTATTTTGAATACTGCGATATAACGAAGTACAGTGTTATGCTAAATGTGGAATATTAAGAACGCTTGCACTTGCTACGAACTTGCAATCTTCAAGAACAATTATTGAGGGTAGTCATTAATTCTTCTTGATGACAAACTAAATACATATGGTTTGGTGGTTGGTGGTGTATTTGAAAAAACTTTGTGCAATAAATAGTGTTTGCGCTCAACATACTTCTTTGAGTGTTTCGTTCAGTTAAAAATATTGGCATAGTATTTCCACCATCCATACAACCAGGTGGCCGTGTTAATAATTCCTGAATAGTTTCTTTTATGAACGAAGTACTGATAGCCGAAAGGCAATGTCAAATCACATAGACGATAAGTCATGACTGTGCTATATTATTATTATAATCCTTTTAGTTCCACTTGGCGATTCTGTCTTAGTGGCCGGCTGCGGGCATTGTCCGCTGAACTATGTGTGTATGTATGTGTGTTCAATGATTACACTATAATTGTTGATGTAAATGTCATATAGCATCATATGGAAAATAAAATAAATAAACTCCTGTAAATAAAAATTTGTTTATCTTATAGAAATTGGGCACTTGGTTAAAAGAATTTAGCTTTTACAATTTTTTTGTAAGAATTTTTGATATTCCTTTTGGTAAATTTAATTCAGAAAATTCTAAAATCAATTTCTATATCAACAAAAACCAAAATGGTCATAATAGGAAACAGAATTAGTTGTTCCATCTTGGATGCATTCGAGATTCTCCTTAAAGTTATCCGATTTCATTGAAATTTTGCATGTAGTTTTTTTTTGTTGATTAAAACATTATGAGGGGAGCAGGAAAATGTCAACTTTCAAAAAATTGCCTATTGCTAAGGGCCATCGTAATGTGTATTAACCATCCCAGAGATCCTTCCTCAGCAGGGATACATGTAAAAAGATTGATACATAAAATAAATTTTTTAAACTATTCATGTCTTTGGTAGTGAACAGATATAACTTGTCTCCTTAAGGATACTAGTTTCTTTATAAATTGTGCCCCTTTACAGTTATGCCGGGAGTCTGCAGCATAACGTGCCAATGTGGCAAGTGTTATATTGGCAAACTATCCATGCCTTCAAGGCTAGTGTGACCAAACACGAGTGTAACATCCGACTGTTACACCACACGTTATTGAAAATGGTCATAGAATGGATTTCAATAATGTGAAAGTACTGGTTAAGTGTTCCTTCTTCTGGGAGTCACTCATTAAAGAAGCCATTGAAATACAGCTGAATGATAACAATGTTAACAGAGAAATGGATTTGTGGCTCAGTGATGCGTGGAAACTAGCTTCTATTCTGAAGCAACCACATTTCCCACTGATGGATTGTAGGTCACCAGTGAAAAATTGAACAAGAGAGGTATCATCTGAATCCGGCTACAGCTGGTTCTAGAGCCGACCGACTACAGTTAAATAGAATTGAATGGGCTGTGTAGTTGAGACCCCGTCTGCAACCGATTGCTCAGTCACCCAATCATAAGACGGAATGGCAGTGGCTCAAAATGAGGTAGACCCGCTACGGATCCTCGAGACTTCCAAAGCCACCCAATTACATGTCAGAGGGCTGCCAGAAAACACCAGCGCAGCTCTGGTTGTCATAGACACAACAACGGGCCTGATGATGGTGGCAGAGCTAGCCGCCGGAAGCTTGTTTTCGTTAATTCTATCCAGTGGAGAACCCGTGAAGACCTCATTTCAGAAATATGCCGCGAAAGGCTTAATTCTCACCCTTTTACAGCTTTGTCACTGAGATACAAAAATCTAATAAAGTGAAGTTTAGATCAAATGATTTGATATAATTTTTTTTATCCACATTAGAAGAGCTTTCTTGTTTTAATAATTTTAAAATATTTTTAATACAATAGGAACAGTATATACAGTATCTTTATACAGCCATAACAATGTTTTTAACTTACAGTGTTAATTTATTTTTTTATTACAGTATATAACTAAAATTCCAAAGAATTACAGACATTAGTTTGTTTACACCACAGAACCAAATAAAATAAAATAAATATATACTTTATGGCCTATGCAATGTGTCAAATTTTGTTTTTAATACAATATTTCATTATATTGCTGTCTTCCCTTTGTTTGTAGGTCTGTAAACTTTTGAGACACATAGCAACTTCAGATACACTTCAGGTCTCTGCAAAATATGC
Organism: Vandiemenella viatica; assembly: GCA_031002005.1. NCBI lineage: Eukaryota > Metazoa > Arthropoda > Insecta > Orthoptera > Morabidae > Vandiemenella > Vandiemenella viatica. The sequence goes on along the minus strand of JARYHS010009186.1, from coordinate 4,318,033 downwards.
TGAAATAAATTTGAGGATTTATGGTCCACAAGTTGTAACTGCTGCACACACGTTATCATTGCATCCTACATCAAAAATTGCTAAGGAGAACCTGGAAGGTAATGATTGCTTTTTTTCTTATCATTATATTATGATGTGTTTTACAATCAATACACCCACTATGGCAAGCATCACAAATTAGCTGCCTGTATACTATTCCCAATGAGCTACACTAACAAACACACAAACAAAATAAATGACATAGTCAACAAACAAGGAATACATAATATGTGGAGCAATATAACACAATATATAAATATCTAGATACTTTCTCTTAAAATGACCTGTATAACTATTCGGTAATAAATAGACTAGCATGACTTGGTGTCAAGCAACAGGGATAAACCAGGCATCCAGGAATCCGAAGATACAAAGCATACATTAGAGCAGTAACAAAATGCAAACCACTCAACATTTCATGAGCTCTGCCATCCACTCAAAACCATACAAACAGACATGAAAATACCATAAATAAACAACCTAAAATAAAATAATTGTTTAAAAAAACATAAAAACCGCCTCCAAAAAAAAAAAAAAAAAGCACTAAAAATTTTAAAATAACTTTTATACCTTGCTTAGGATAAAGTAAATCTAAATGGACAATATTTTTCATTACTGTCATTGATATTTTTACATTAATTAGTCATTTTTGGAGTCTGTGCCAGCTGTCTAATCGCAAAGATCGAATTACTGAACTTCTTTTGGTGTTAGACGCGAAACGAACAAAAATTCCCAATATTTTACAGCATGTCATGAGGCAGATAGTGTTATTGCGGGGAAACAGATTAGGGAAACAAATTAAAAGTATTTTAATCTGTGGCTCGGCCTTATTGGTCATCCACACATATCTCTCCTGCTATAGTGTCAGTTGGTAGGCTGCATCATGCAGTAAACGATTTACAGTTACTATAATATCGGCGTATCATCTGTATGTTTCAGTTTTGTTGAAACATTTTTCTAGTATTAATTGTAGGTAAGCAGTAACATGATTTTTTATGTATTATTGTTATTTCTCATTGTTTTTATCTTTTTGTTTTTCTTGCTTTCGTTGGCACCGACTCCAAAAATAACTAATTAATGTAAAAATATCAATGACAGTAATGTAAAATATTGTCCATTTAGATTTACTTTATCCTCAGCAAGGTATAAAGTTATTTTAAAATTTTTAGTGTTTTTTTTTTGAAGGCGGTTTTTATGTTTTTTTAAACAATTATTTTATTTTTAAATTTTTAGTGACATTATAGTTTGTTTTGTATTTTAAATATGCCGCTGTGTTCCCATTTTGCGAACTTCCTGGTAGCTCAGAGATTAAAGTGCTTGCTTTCAAAGAAGAATTCTGTCTTTATATAACACACCAACTTCCAGAACGGGGTGAATTGGGTGTTGTGATAAGGAATGTCAGTTTAAATTTTTGTCCATGCTACTGTTAGGGTCGAAGCGTCATATCGGGGCAGGTATCGGCTTGTACACCTAAACTTGAAGTCATCCAAAAATATTACCAAAGTTCGGAAAAAGTTCTATAACCGTGAAAAACCTTGTAGAATGCTAACTGTAATAATTACAATGGCCGCCACTTACAGATTAACCTCCTGTAAGAAAGGTACTAAGTTAGAAATGAAAGTCTAAGTCTGGATCACTGAAGAATCTATTCTTAAAATTTTCACAGAATTTACAAAAAGTCACAGTTAGCAATTGGCAGTCGGATAAAAATCATTTGTCGAAGATCACAAGTCATGAAACAGAACAGACCGCACCACCCCGAATGAAATTGAAAGTTAAGATGAACACATGTCGGAAAGTTTCAGATTTCAATGGTTTCCCATCCTGTTTAGTAATGGCGTCTGTCAGCCATGCTGCGTGGATCCTGACTACCCATCAGCCACCACGAGCCGGTGCCGGTCTTGCTTAAACTCGCCTAACAAAGTACTACATCCGAACCCAACCAGATACTTCAGCTAAGTGCGAAAAAAAAACCACGCCCGGGTCACTTTTATCAAAATGGCCGACTGAACTAGACAATAGTCTATCTGGAAAAAGAATCTGTTAACTACAAACTACCAGAAAATCACAAGATGAAGAGCGTAACAAGACAAGTGTAGTGATGTGGTTGGATATGTTTTTAAAGCCTCCAGACCGGTGTAAATGAATTTGGAAAGTTGGTTAATCGGAAGCATATTTGTTTAGAGTCACCATTACGTCACATCCGAAATATGAATTTGCAAAATTTTAAAATATCAAGTTAAAACTACTTTCAAAGTGCTCCCCAGCTCCTGCTGAGTTCAGTGGTGTAAAAATCTTTTAAATTGGTTAAGGCTATCCAAAGTTATTGAATTTCTAAATTTTACTGGTTTCCTGGATGGTTCAACAGATAATTCACTTTTTATTTAAAGTCGGTTGTGGCCTGAAACTAATTTTAAATTGAACCTTTATTTAATTTAAGTACTTTAGAAAAGTTTTTAGTTCGTGAAATATGCTCGTCAGAAAGAAATTCAATTTGCAAATCGGCTTCTACGACGTCATTAAAAAGTGGACTTTTATTTATTTATAACTTCTGTTTATTAGTTGATGGTTATCGGAAACTTAAAGAATATTGACTGGCCGGTTATTTTGCTTGGTTAAATTTACTTTTAAAGCTCTGAAATTACTTAGATGTGGTGGAATTAATTTTTGAGCTCACTCCATGTGGAGATGCTTTAAAAATCATATTTACTGCTTTAAATTGGTCTGGAACTGCGAGTTATTAGTGAATTTAATATCAGATGGTGAAATTATAATTATTAAGGTGCTTTACAGTGGTCAATTATGTGGAATATTAGTGAGATGGTTGTGTAACCAAATCTGTTTACTTTACTTCAGGATTATTATGGATTACGCTCATTTAGGTAAGTTTATGGTTTATATTTTATCAGAAACTTCTTATTTATGGTTGTCATGTGTTGTTTATTTACTTTTCTGAACTTAAAGTGTTGTTATTTCGATTTCAACTATAGTATCACGTGCTGAATGTTAACCTCAAACTTCGTTGGATTTTAACTGAATATTGAAAATAGAGAGTAAGGTAGCTTACACTACGTTTCGATCGTATCATAACATCTGTCAAAGCTGCTGGTCGATAACCGAAACATGTAACATCTGGGCATTAATACATCCCACATCTGCTCCGGCATCACACAGAAAATATAGATTTTTAATTGGTTTTCACAACGTGAAAGCTTGGGATCAAAGTTGAAATCTGAAGTAAATGTTGAGACATTATGACACATTTATTTTATAAATACTATGCCATGACTTAAAAATAGCTTAACTGATTTTGACGGGATTTAAAGCTGTTGATTTTTGTAAAGAACATTGGAAATTAAAAGGGGTGAGGGTAAAGGGGGAAGTGTGATTGGGCTTATGTATGCCAAATATAGACTGCCTTTTCTGATTGATTTAAAGTATACGTGTGTAAATTTCTATTGATATCAGATAAAACTGTAGGTATGTATAAAAAACAATTATGGGGTGTGGAGATGAAGAGTAGTTTGGTTTTTGTAAAGCTAGTGTGGGCAATATTTTTCGCTTTGTTTTAAAGTATACATGTGCCGTGTTCAATGAAAATCTGATAAAACTGTGGGTATCTATAAAGAATATTGGAAATTAGGAGGGGTGGGGGTAGAAGAGAAGAGGGGTTGAGCGTCTGCAACCTAATTTAAACACAATTTTTCTCTATGTTTTAAAGTATACGTGTACAAATTTCCTTCAGAATCAGATAGAAATTGTAGAATAAAGGATGGAAAGGAAGGAGTGTAGTTTGGACTCTCGAAACCAAATGTAGACAGTATATTTCTGTTTGTTTTGCAGTATACATGTGCATACTTCCTTCAAAATCAGAAAGAAATGGTAGCTTTGTATAAAGAACATTGGCAGTAATTAAAGGGGTAGAAAGGGGGATAGGGTTTGCGTTTTTGTGAAAGTTATGTGGACAGTATTTTTCTGTTTCTATTTGTTTTAAAGTATACACATGCAAAGTTCCACCAAAGCAGATTAAAATGCGGTTCTGTACAAATATTAAGGGAAGCGGAGCCAAGATAGTTTTTTTGATTTTTTGGTCAGAAATCTTATTCATAAAAAATTCCATATATATGTGCCAACTTTCATAAAAATCGGTCAAATGGAGTCAACTGTAGCTTTCTAATAAGAAATTGACAAAAACCAAGGGGGTGGAAACAAGGAGAGGGGTTCAGTTTCTGCAAACCAAGAGTTTGCATTATTTTTCTCTTTGTTTTATAATAAAAATTTGCCAATTTCTGTCTAAACTGGATAAAAACTATGGTTGTGTATAAAAATTAAGCGGTTTAATGGGGAGAGGGGGTGGTTTTTAGATATTTTGGTCAGACACATTTTTCGTGAAAAAATACATACTAGCACCAACTTTCATGGTAATCGGTCAAACGATCACGAATGTAGCTTTTTATAAAAATGTTGACAAAAGTTAATGGGGTTGAAGGAGGGAAAGGGGTTGAGCATTGGCAAACCAAATATTGACAGGATTTTTCTCTTTGTTTTAAAGTATACATAGGCAAAGTTCAATAAAAATCAGATAAGAAATATAGATTTCTATAAAATTAAGGGGTGTAAAGGGAGACATGGGGTGGTTTATTTATTTATTTAATTTTTTTTTTTTTTTGTTCAGAAACCTTCTCCATGAAAAATTACATGTATATGCCAACTTTAATGGAGACCAGTTAAATGGTGTCGACTGTAGCTTTGTATAAAGAACATTGGCAAAAATTTAGGGGGTGGATAGGGGGAGAAGGCTTCAGTTTTTTCAATCCAAAACTTGACAGTATTTTTCTCTTTATTTTTGACTAAACATGTCCAAAGTTTCATCGAAATCGGATAAAAAATGTGGGTTTGTATAAAAATTAAGGGGTGTAAAGGGGAGAGGGGTGTTTTTTTTTAAATGTATGTATTGTTTGGTCAGATTCTCCATTAAAAATTAAATATATATGCCAACTTTGATGATAATCGGTCAAATGGTGTCAAATGTAGCTTTTTATGAAGAGCATTGAAAATAATTAAAGAGGTGGAAGGAGGGAGGGGGTTGAGCTTTGGAAGACCTAATGTTGACAGTATTTTTCTCTTTGTTTTAAAGTATACATGGGCAAAGTTCCATAAAAATCAGATAAGGTATGTAGGTTTCTATAAAATTAAGGGGTGTAAAGGGGTGGTTTTTTATTTTTATTTTTTTGTTAGAAACCTTCTCCATGAAAAATTACATGTAATTGCCAACTTTAATGGAGATAAGTTAAATGGTGTCGACTGTAGATTTGAATAAAGAAAATTTGCAAAAATTAAGGGGATGGATAGGGGGAGAGGGTTTCAGTTTTTTTAAGCCAAAAGTTGACAGTATTTTTCTGTTTATTTTTGACTATATATGTCCAAAGTTTCATCGAGATTGAATAAAAAATGTGGATTTGTATAAAAATTAAGGGGTGAGTGGGGGTAGAATGGGTGGTTTCTCAATGAAATTCATATGGGACCACTTTGGAGGTATACCCTAGCCACTAAAAAAATTTCATTGAAATCGGTTCAAAATTGGCGAAGATATTGCTGAACATACATACAAAAAAATACAGATGAATTGAGAACCTCCTTTTTTTGAAGTCGGTTAAAAAGTAGAAAGTTATAAGTTATGCCATAGCAATCGAGGAAACAGTACTCAATGAATTCACCAATTTCACTAACAAAACAGTGTTAAAAATGCCAAAAACAACCATGACGCATAAAAACTAACACAGACAATCTTACATAAAGAAGTAAATAATGATTCTTCACACAAAGAAAAAGCTATTTTAACGTACAGTGACCACAGATACAGTTACATAAATAATGAAATTAATGCGGAACAACTATATAAAAGGCACTGAAAGTAGCTGGTTGCTATCATATATAACGTCTGCCCCAAAAATATCTGACCTTCCTTCATATTTGCCCACTGGTGTTATTCTGCATCATTGGGCTCGTGGCATCCTTCGAAGTAGTACCCATCTGATTGAAGAATATGCTTCCACTATGCCTATCCACTTTTGGAAGTAGTCCAGGAACTCGTTTTTTGATATATCCTTTAGAGCATTCTTCGTATTAGTTTCGAGTGTTTCTTTGTCATTGAATCGGTGTTCTTTGAACCAGATTTTTAATCTTGTGAACGGTCACATCAGGACTGTACGGAGGCTGACAGAGCCGAATGACTTTGTGGAATACAGCTGCACGAGGTTCGATGCATGCACTGGTGCATTATCACACTGTAGCAGCCAGTCACCACTTGACCGAAGCTGATGCCGTTTTCTTCTAATTGCGCTACACAATCTTTTCATAACTTCAAGATAATATTCTTTGTTGATCATCAGACCTTTAAGAGCATATTTGATTCTAACAACAGCTTCCACTACGAGAATGTCATTTTGTTTTAGTATCATAACCATAAACCCATGATTCATTTTTAAGCTGATTTTCACCATTATTGACCATTTCCAAATTCTCCTTAGCAATTTCAAGGCAAAGGTTTTTCTGCTCCACGATTAACAATTTTGGAATGAATTTGGCACACACGCAAACCATTTGCAGATTTTCAATTAAAATCTTCCAAACACTTTGTTGCTATTCAAGATCGCATTCTAATTCTCGCACAGTCAATCGACGATCTTCATTGATCACAAGTCCTACATGTTCGATATTATCTGGGTTTTTTGTTGTCAAACGCTGCTCAGAGCGTGGAATACTATCAACAGATGTGCGGCCGTCTTTGAACCACTTATATTTATTTGTGTTTTGCTCATACAATCTTCTCCAAATGCCGTCTTCATCATTGTGACGGTCTCAACACAATTATTTTCAAGTTTAAAGCAAAATTTAATGCAAATTTTGTTGCTCCTATTTTTCCATCCTTTGTGATATTTATACAAATCACTTTGTAAACAAATGCACTCTGCATGTAAACTAAGGTGTCTCAGCGACAACTGTGGCATCTAGGGAGTTAATGAAGTTTTACTGTTGACTCTCAAATCTGGCATATGACCCTAAAATTGTCAGGAGTGAACATATGAAGGGAGGTCAAATGCTTTTGTTACATACCTCGTATGTGGAAGTTTCGTGAATGAAAAATAAAAAAGTTAAAGTGAGATTTATAATAAAATAAAAGAATGTTGAATTAAGTCATTAATACAAGTTCGGAGACATGCAGAAATTGCTGTTCCTGACTGAAATTTGCTCATAAGTAGAACTTACCTATAAAAAAATCTGTTATTGATACATATGTATGCTGGGTTCGATTAACCCTTACTCCATTTTTAGTCACCAATGTGAATTGTGAGTACCAGATTTCATAAGTTTTTCTCATTTCTGGAATTTAACTAAACATCGACAGACCCGCACCCTACCTAGAAAGGGGTGGTTTGTGGTTGATTTATCTCTAAAGTATTTTTAGCCTCGGAATTAGGAAGATAAATACCATATTTAATCGAACTCAAACGAGTGAATCACAAAATTAAAGTAAACACCAATTCAACTGGGATGGTGTGATACAGAATATCAGTTTTCATTCTGATTCAAGCTGCATTTCAGCCTAATCACATCATTCACTAATATTGCTGCTTGTTATTCCAAACCTGTACTGTACACTCATTAATACATTCCTTAGACATAAATATTTATCTGTAATGTATCTGTTTGCTCTGGTATCATGCTGATCACAAAGTTTGAAAGGGGTTTCACAATTAGAAAATTTAGGGTATGAATAAAAAATGACATGTCTTAACATATATTGAGATTGTGATTCACCTGAGGCTGGCACAAAAAAGTAATATCTATTCTGAACTTCAACCCTCTTTTTTTTTCTTTTTTTCTTAAAAAAAGAAAAGAAAGAATGATCTATCATAAACTGGAAACTGCTGAATCAGTTTTGATGTTCACATTAAGATTCTGAATTCAAATCTTAGATGTGTGTCATTATACTATTTCAGTTGATGCCTGAACTCAAAATTTAAATCAGTTTCACACCTTCACAGTTCAATGTCAAGTATCCAGAAATATTTTCCTAAACTGATTTTATTGGTGACACAAAAGGCTTAATACACAGCTCACTTTCATTTAAAACATGCAGTTATGCATATATTATCGTGAATAGTCAAATTGTGGCTGCCTGGCCTGACATACCTTTGATGGTATTGATTTTTATAAATTTCATCTTTGCATTCAGTTTTGCCATCCATGGTGTTAATAGTCTAAACAGTTAAAATTTGAAGAAGATGCCACTATACTGTGTATTATTTTTACATTTTTATAAAATTATTCTAGTGATGGAGTATGCGGAATCTAGTTGGATCTTATCTTTGGTGTTTCTGACAATAGGTTCATAATTTAAAATACTACCCTTACACAGAAAGATAAGACATATTGCATGTTTTAATTCTGATTCTAACGTTTCACATGGTTGGATTTTATATATATATATATACACAATAAAAATGAGCAGGAAAAAGCTTTAAGGCAATAAAACTAAGGAAGGATAGTGAAATATGACCCAACACTTACCACAGATGAAGGCGGCTGGGACGACGAACAAAAAACAAACACAAGAGAAGCGCAATATTTCGGCCTACAGCAGCCTTAAACGTGCAGAAGGTAAAGCACCAGGCGGCGTCACATGTGTACACATAGACGGCCGACTGGTGAATGGCGTCTCAGGCGCGGATGGTCGTTTTACATGTCAATGCTCAACTGTTAATTTAATAAGAGATTAAAAACGTTTGCTCCCCCTTTATTCAACTTCTGTGAGTTTGCTACTGATGTACTTCATCAGTGATGTTATCCTTGGATACTGGCGGCTTCAACACCATTGCTGCCAGAACATCACATCGTCATCGGTTGCAGTATCGTCCTACAGAACAGAGTATTGACCTCCTCTCTCCACAACGCCACATGCGGTCAGTGCTACACATGAGGTACGCCTCATCGTGCCGCATCAACTAATAAGGTAAGTTACGCACTGTGTGCTTACTCAATTTTGTGTTTTTGCAACGTTGCAAATGTACTAACATTTTTGTAAAATACATCCTGGACTACCCTTAACCTTATCTTGTCACAGACATACTTTCTTATTGCTTGTGCTCTGTATTTCTTTTTATCATGGTTTTTTCAACCTTCACAGCCCGCAAAAATATTATATTTTGGATTAAATAGTTGAACTGAGCTAAATGAAAAGCCCTGCATTGAAAGCAAACAATTATTTACCTATAATTTTTCAGTTCATACGTTTGTTGGTTTTTGGTTGTGATCATTTTATAAATTTTTGAAAAGCTATTAAAAATGTGTAAAAGGAATAAAAATGTATGCCTTAGTAATCATTGTATTTATTAACAGTTGTGCCCAAGGATACTGAATTTGAGGAGGAGTACATTCAGAAGTAAGCAAAAATAAAATTTTACATGTGATCTGTATTCTATTGGCAGTACAGTGCTGAAATGCTGGAAATGTGTGATGTGCCTGGAATGAGATCAACTTGGAACCAGTCGCTTTTGTTCCAAAATTTAAGTCATAATTGAATCAAGTCAGAATTTCACATAAACCAAATGATCTGTTTTCTTCCATTAAATTTGAAATCTCAATGATTCTCAAGGTGTTTTATTTACATTTCAACTTTGATTATCGCACCACCAAACTGGTTTCAGTTGTTTCGTAGATTGGCCTAATACCTCCAAAGACTTTTTATGTGACATCGTATATTCTTCCCAAATGATCAGTCTGCATTGCTGCAAAACTTTGGTCACCACACAGTTCTTCAAAAAGTTGCATGTGGGAGTTTCATTGTTTTGCTTACTCGGTGGCAACTTGAATGACTAATGAGCTGCTGGACCATCTTTCAACAACATAGCTACAATTCATTATGTAGCAAGTGCAATTTCATTCTTTGAGCGAATTGTTGCCAAAATCAATTATATCAAAAAAGTTTCTCAGTTCCACAGGAAGCATCCAAAAAGAAAATCCCTCTAATTTCATCATTCACAACTTTCAAGAGAGTGTTGTATACATTTTTTTGCTGCCGATTCTACAGGGGAATGTTTGTTCATAATGATTTTCTCAATGCATAACAATCATATTGTTTTTCATGTTTCAACTGTTGATGAAATGCATCATGCATTTGATGATTGGGTGCTGTCATGCCTAATTGAAGTAATCCCTGGTTCAATATCATTAAGCACATGTTCTCAATCAATATCAGTGAAAAATTAATAAAATAACTACATTTGTTGGACAGATTGCAAAACAACACAAAAGTAAAAATAAGTTTATTTTAATTTAGGCTGTAATGCATTTTTCCAGAATTTTCTACAGAACTTATAGTTTTTTGTGATACAAAACATACAGTTGAGTTATTTCCTTTCTGGGAGCATAAGGGACAGTAAAAAAAAAAAAAAATACTTATATCTATCCTTTGAATCATGTGTTATGGTCTTGAGTTCATACAAAAATCCTATAAAAAAAGCACTACCAGTTTTTTTTGCTAATTTTCAAACTTAACTGTCAATTTTTTCAGTTTTTCTTTCTATAAAAACGTTAGTCACACTATTACCAACACTTAAATCTGTCCACAGATAAAAGCACTTTGTTTTTCACGAATTTTCCAATTTCCTGGGTAAATTTTTCTTTCTCCAGAAACCTTATTCAGACTTTCGCAAACATATATGTATGTTGGTGCTTAGAAGAAAAAAAAAACACATACAGTTTTCTCCTATTTTCTGAGCAATTTTTCCAAAATATGACCCCTTAAGCCTAAAGCCACACCCTCAAAATATGACCTACCAGTCTGTCTCTTCCTGCTGTAAGCTTCTTCCACAATCATCTTTTCTCACCAATTATTTCCAAAATTTGTTCATTTCACACTTTATTTGGCTACTTAATTTTCAGCATCCTTCTATTGCACCACGATTCAAATGCTTCCATTTCCCTTCTTACTGGTGTTCGTAAAGTATGTGCTTCACTAACTTAAAGTGCTGTGCTCCACACATAGAGTTTTAAACAGTTCTTTGTAAGTCCTAGATTAATATTTGAACCTAAAAGATTCCTGTTTTTCATGAAGGCTCTTTTTGGTAGTGCTATTCTGCTTTTATTACCATTCCTGCTGCGACCATCATTTATAATTTTGCTTCCCAAGTAGCAGAATTCACTTATTTCTTCCATCCCATCAGATCCTATTTATATATTTAATCTACTATTAGGGTATCATTTCTGCTACATTTCAACACTTCTTTCTTGCTTTGATTTATATGTAGTCCAAACTCTTCCTGTAGTGTTTTGTTCTTGCCATTCAGTAACTTCTCAGTATCCTCAGCCAGTTCTGCTCTCAAGAGAATGTCATCAACAAATCACAGCATACTAATTTTTTTGCCTTGAATACTTATGCCACATGCAATTTTTCCTTCACATCCTTCATTTCTTCTTCCACATACAAGTTGAATATTAATGGGGTAGACTACAACCTTGTCTCACACCCTCTCTCACGATTCACTACTTTTATTACAGCCACTTGATTCTTATTTAGTTTATAAAGTATTCTTCTATTCGATAGTTTAGACCTGGCTGCCCTAAAAAAATTTAAATCTTGTCCCACATAATATAATCAAAAGCTTTTTCTAAATCAACAAATGCCATAAAAGTATCTTTGTTTTTATTGATCCGCTCTTCATGTATTAATCTTAAAGTCAGAATTGCTTCCCTTATACCACAGCTTTGCCTAAACACAAATTGGTCTTCTCCTGCTATATCTGCTATTACCTTTTCCATTCTTCTGTATATTATTCTGGTCAGTAATTTTGAAGCATGTACTTATAGTACGATAATTCTCACTTTTGTTGTCTTGTGCTTTCTTCAGAAGTGTGAATATGGTACTTTTATTAAAATCAGTTGGAATTTTTCGTGTTTCATAAGTTTTTGATATTAGGTTGAATAATAACCTGGATTCCTTCTTTGCCTAGGAATTTCAGAATTTCTGCAGGAATCTCATCAATACCAACTGCCTTATTTGATTTCAAGTAATTGAAAGATCTATCAAAATCTGTCCTTATAACAGGATCTTCTAAGCCATCAGTGTCAACATCCCCTTCCTTTCCAATTGCATTGTTGCTCAGGTCATCCTGATAATACAGTTTCTTAGTGTATTCCTTCCATCTGTTAACTCTAGCGTCTGATATTAAGAGGTTTCCCATCTACAGCTTTAATGATTATACATTTTTTGTTGATTTCTCCAAAATTTTGCTTGATCTTCCTATATGCCACATCTACTTTGCCTACAACCATTTCCTTTTCTATTACTTCACACTTCTCTTGCAGCCATTTTTCTTTTTCTTTTTTGCATTTCCTGTATATCTGATTTCTAATTGTCTGTATTGCTCTCTTCCTGCTTCATCCGAAGCATTTTTATACCTTATCTAATGATGGATCAAGACAAAAATTTCTTCTGTTATCCAAGGTTTTCGGCAGTTTGTTCTCTCAAGCGTAATGTTTTGTAAGCTATCCATCAAATTTTGTAACTGTGTAACAAAATTTTGTTCTTAGAACCACGAGTTAGATTGGATAGAATATTAGTTTATTTAATTTTTAAAGTCAGTATCTATGTTTATTCAAGTTAGGAAGCAGTTTTATAGTTGTTGAGATAGTATTTTGGATTACCAGTTGAAAGATAGCGCCAATGCAACTGTTCGAGGCATCATCAGCGACGAATCCATGAGAGATGAAACGCGTACGACGCAACAATAAAGGAATTAAACAGTTCCATTGGCATTATCTTTCTACTGGTAATTAATTAAGCAACTGTGGGAACATGGCCTGCAACTACATTGCAGTATTTTGCATTTCATCAGTTTTTGGCGTTCGCCTGGAGTGGAAGTTCATATTTAAATTTTTATTTTTGGCTAAAGTATTAATGTTACAAAATTTTGTATCATAACTAAAGTTAACGTTTACTTAAAGATCTAGCTAGCTATTTGCAAAATCTCAGAGTGATTGGATTATTTTTATTGTCAAGGTCAAATTTTGTGTTGAAGCTTTTTCTGACGTTCGATTTGATATCTGATCAGCCCCCCAGGATTTATCCATGTGAATGAGGAAAAGAATCCGTTCCCAAGGTTCGTGAGAGAGCAGTCGCCAGGAACCTTCGAGAAGCAGGGAGCGCGATGTAATATAGATGCATACGTGCAGTTATTCGGTCTCATTTGTACAGAAGCAGTCGGCACAACACCACGTTAGGTTCAGTCTGCCAGGAACCGTGAACTCTGTAACATGTAGCGCAGTTGGCTAGGAATAAGGCGAGCGACAAGATGTAGTCTCTAGCAGTTAGCTTTTGAAAACCTTAGTCTCACTAACATGCAGCGTAGATCACTCAGTTTTATTATAATGTTGCATTGGAATAGTATTTTTCCAAATGAGGCCTCGGGATTGTTTGAATTCGGCATTAAACAAACGTCTGAACAATGGGAGCGTGTGACGGACTTTATTGGATTCTTTCAACTAGTGATTCACAGTTATTTAATTTCTGCAACTGAAAGTGTGAACCGTGTGGACTGGCTTGAAGGGTTAATCGAACTTGCAAAACATTTCTTTGGTAAAATTGTCTGATTGCCTGTACAGTTTTTGGCTTGGTGAAATTGGAAGGATATAGTTGCTCTAATGGATATGAACTAGTTATCATTGAACTTTTACCTTTCCATAGTTTTTTTGGGTTAAAAGCTATGTGGCGACCAGATCATTGTATTTAAGCCAGAACTGTGACAACCTTGGCTACACACGGTTATAGCTAAGACAACGTGTTTATGCTCAACCCCAAGCATAAACTAATCGTCTTACAGTTTCTTTCCTCTGTTCAATGAATTCCATTTGTACTCAGTTGTGCTCCTTTCAGAGTTACTTCTTAGATCGATTTATGCAAATATTTTTCTCATATCAGATTGTTTCAATTTATTCACTTCCAGTCTGTTCTGCTTTTATTGTCTGTAAGCTTTACAGCCTAGAACTTGATTCCTGAATCTCTGTTTGACCATGATCTAGCTGATATCTGCCTGTATCCCCAGGATGTTTCTAGGTGTATATGCTTCTTGCATGATTCTTAAACGATGTGTTTGCCACTACTAGCTTATATCTTTTACAAAATTCTAACAACCTGCTTCCTCGCTCATTTCTTTCTCCTAGACCAAAACTTCCTATAGTGTTCCCCTCTTTTCCTTCTCCCACTATTGCATTCCAATCACCTATTATTATTAGAGTTTCCTCCCCCTTCACATGTTGGATTCATTCTTCAATTTCAGTGTATATTTTCCTTATTTCTTCATATCTTCCTGTGACACTTGTGCTAGTATGGTTGGGGCGGGCTTAGTTCTACTGTCATCAAAACAATCCTGTTACTAAACTGTTCAAAATAACTCGCCCGTTTCCCCACTCTCTTGTTCATTAAAAATCCTGCACCAGTGACTCCATTGACAGTTTGTGTGTTAATTATCCTGTGTTCCCCACATCAGAAATCCTTTGGATCCTTTCTCTTAATCTCACTAATTCCAACGACATTTAACTTATGTCGTTCCATCTCCGTTTTTAAATTTTCTAACCTACCTGCTCTATTCATACTTCTAACATTTCATGCTTCAACTTGTAGAATGTTTCTATCCATTCTGATGACTCCTCTCTGAGCAGTCCCCAGCTGTAGATCTGATTGGGGGTGGAGGGGGACTATTTTACCTCTGGAGTATTTTACCTATGAAGTAGCCATCGTAACCTATGTAATTTAAGGGGTAACTTTAGGGTTTAATGCAGTGGGCTCCCATTTCCTTCTGCAGCCCCTTGGTATTAATCATTTCTGATTCATCTGCCTTTAGAGGCAGTTTCCAGAGGAAAGAGGGTGCCCCTGAACCACTCCCTGCTCTTCCGCCCTCCTTTAGGATGCTATTGGCAAGCAGTTGGTGACTCCTTTTACTGGGGAATCTTTCAGTCGCCAGAGCCTCGTCTGTGCAAACAGGGTGCACTATGTGAAGGAGAGAGGTTGATACTATTTTGGTGGGAAGAGGCAAATATAGTTTCTCCCAAACCCTTACACCCCATTGATTATTAGCCCTGGCTATTGAATTTGGCTTGTGTGACTTCCATGAAAGTGCTGCACTGGATGCAGCTGTGCACACACTTTTACAACTTTAGATGTAAGAAATGTCTCTATCTCTATGTGCTCTGATTAAGAACATCATAATTGCACATTATTGCATTGGTAAAGTAGGATAAGATTAATACATCATTTTGAAGAACTGACTTGCTGATTAACTTACAACTTTGATAATTGTGCTTACAACAAGATCGCTCTGCTAAGTAGTTGTCTTGACAAAATAATTAAACATAAGACTAGTTTTGAAGATAAATTGCCCACTTTTCCTAAGATAACTGAACCTTTTTTCTAATATAGAATTATGAAATACTGTGAATGTGGGGTTATCTCAGATTCATAATGTAGTTAATTTACTGTACAATCAGGCTGCGAAGTACGCTCAGGATTTGTTAGCTTGTGAAGTAAATGTCGTTGCACAATTTAAATCTGATTTCAAGAAAGTTTGTGAAGATTTGCTGAAAGAAATCTATTACTAGAAATGTTTACTGCCACTGAAGTAGATATTAATGTTATTTCTGGTATCATTACAAAAACTGATGTAACTGTTTGAACTCGACCTCTGTTTTCAAATCAGAGTGAGACTGCACATGCTGATTGCCTTCAATAAATAAATGTTAGCACAGTTTCTAATACCATTATGACTCCTGAAACAGCTGACCCATTGTCAGCTGAAACGTTTCATATGAAATTCCCTACAGTTCATCTATATTTTCGACCATAAGTCATTCCACCTTGTGCAAATGCAACTGTACTTTCCATTGATGTATGTATGTGTTCAAGGAGAAAAAATCAGTATGCTACGATTTGCTGATGACATTGTCTTGTTAGCAGAACAGGCTGAGGATATTAAGACGTTGCTGAATGTCATTAACAAAATACTGACGGAAGTTTTTGTACTGAAGATAAATCAAAGCAAGACAAAAGTAATGAAATGTAGCAGAAATCATACCAATACTAGTAGATTAAATATAAAAATAGGATCGGATGCAGTGGAAGAAGTAAGTCAACTCTGCTACTTGGGAAGCAAAATTACAACTGATGGCTGAAGCAGGGATGGTGTTAAAAAGCAGAATTGCTGTAGCAGAAAGAGCCTTCATAAAATAAATAAAACTTTTCATTTCAAATATTGATCTAGGACTTACACCAAGTGTGGAGCACAGCACTTTATGATATTGAAGGAATACCAGGAAGAAAGAAAATTAAAGCATTTGAAATGTGGTGCTACAGAAGAATGTTGAAAATTAAGTGGACAGACAAAATATGAAGTGAATGAGTTTTGGAAATGATGGGTGAGGAAAGAAGTTTGTGGAATAATCTTACAGAAAGAAGATACCGGCTGTTAAGTCATATTTTGATGCATGTTAATTTGTTAGTGGACGGAACAGTCGAATGTTAGAACTGTAGAAGAAGACAGACATTAAAATATATGAAGTAGATAATTGAGGATGTGGGCTGTAAGGGATATGTACAGATGAATATACAGAGGGATGGAGGATTGCATCAAACCAGTCGATAGACTGATGACAGTAAAAAAAAAAAAAAAAAACTAATGATATTTCTAGCTACATTGAATGTTGTCCTACTACAGATACAAGTGTTGATAATATGAATGTTTCTGCTGAAGATGAAGCCACTAGCTGCGCTAACCTTCATATAACTATTCCACAATATGATTTTGCAACTGTTGATGATCATGACAATATTATCAATGCCCTTCTAGTGTCAACAAGAGTACCTTTAATTAAGGAAATGTACACTCTACCAGGAGATGTTTAAAAATTATTGGTATGATTACAAAACAACAACAAAATTAGTAGAAATACATTCATTCCTTTGACTTTACTTTAGAAACTGTTATGGCATTCATAACTAATCATTATCAACAATTGAATGCCAATGTTTGCAGTCAAAACCAAGATTGGCTGTTTATCTGATTTCTAAATTTTCTGTGTTCGTCCTGAGCAATTTTGTGCTTTCTTCTCTGATCTCTTACCTCCTAAATTTCTTCTCTCATCCAAGGTTTACGTGGGACTTGTTCCCTAAAGCCTAATGTGTTCTTTACCAGCTTTAATTATTTTGGTCTTTAACACATTCCATTCTTCCTCAGTTGAGATCCTGTCAGTTACATCTACCATTTCAGTCTTTTCTTTCGTGATAGTTTGTTCCAATTTATTCATTTCCAGTCTGTTCTGCTTGTATTTCTTCTTTATTCTCTTGAATTTCAGCCTGCATTTCACAACTATCAGGTCTATGTCTACTCCTGGGTATGTTTTACAGTCTAGAACTTGATTCCTAAATCTCTGTTTGACCATGATGTATTCTGATTGGATATTGGACTGTATCCCCTGGATGTTTCCAGGTGTATATCCTTCTAGCACGATTCTTAAATAGTGTGTTCTCCATGACTAGTTTATATCTTTCACAACATCCTAATAGTATGCTTCCTCGCTCATTTCTTTCTCCTAAACTAAAACTTCCTACAGTATTCCCCTCTTTTCCTTCTTCCACTACCGCATTCCAATCACTCATAATTATTAGATTTTCCTCCCCCTTCACTTCTTGGATTATTTCTTCAATTTTAGTGTGTATTTTCTCTATTATTTCCTCATCTTGCTGTGGCGTTGGCATGTGCACTTGTACTAACATGGTTGGGGTGGGCTTAGTTTCTAACCTCATCAAAATAATCGTGTCACTGAACTGTTCACAATAACTCACCCGTTTCCCTACTCTCTTATCTATAATATAAAAATGAATCGCAAAATGTGTTGGTAAGCGCATAACTCAACAACGCCTGGACCAATTCGGCTAATTCTTTTTTTTATATTTTCGTTAAGGCACAAGGAAGGTTCTTATGGAGAGAAAAAAATTCAAAAACTGGAAGGAAAATAGTAAAAACAACTTTTCTTTTCCCTCAATCAAAACAAAACAAAGGCGCGTTAGGACTATCTTTGGTATGACTTCAAGCATGGAGGAAGGAATAATATGGAGACGACGCAAGAGACCTTTACCACGCATGGGAGTGAAGCAGGCCGGCGGAGGAGTGGGGGGGCATGGCCGGAGTGGTGGGGGCTTGACCGCTTCCCAACAAACACGGGGAATATGTACAAACACCTCAAGGGGACTCTAGGATCAACGTGACGCCGCAATCTGGTGATGGGTTATTATGTAACTCGATGAGACAAATAAAAAATGAAGAATAACCTTTTTTGATATCCTGCTTAGTTTTCGAGATATTCTGTCTCAAATGTGAAATGGTTTTGGTTGAAATTCAGAAGAAAAAATTATTCAAAGTCAAATTTTATAATGAATTTTTATTTAAAAAGACGAGACAAATAAAAAATAAAGAGTAAAATTTTTTCGATATTTCACCTAGTTCATTATAAATCTTACACCAGTGATTCCACAGACAGCTTGTGTGTTAATTATCCTGTGTTCCACAAGCCAGAAATCCTGTGCGTCCTTCCATTTAATCTCACTAATCCCAACAACATCTAGCTTAAGTTGGTACATGTCCCTTTTTTAAGTTTTCTAAGCTACCATCCCTGTTCAGAATTGTAACATTCCACGCTCCGACTCGTAGACTATTTCTATCCATTCTGATGACTCCTCCACGAGCGGTCTCTACTCGGAGATCCGACTGGGGCACTGTTTTACCTCCGGAATATTTTCCCCAGGAAGAAGCTATCATAATATATATAATTTGAGATGATTATATGGTCTCGCCATATATACCCTTTGGGTCTTTAATGCAGTGGTTTCCCATTTCTTTCTGCATTCTCATATCATTTATCATTTCTAATTAATCTGCCCTTAGGGGCCATTACCAATCCCAAGGCCAAGAGGGTGCCCTGGACCACTCTTCACTCTTCTGCCCTCCTTTCGGAGGCTGTTGGCAACCAGTGGGCTACTACTTATACGGGGAATGTTTCAGTTGCCAGAACTTTGTCCGTGCAGACGTAGTGCACCACATGAAGGAGAGGTTGACATTTGGTTGGAAGAGACTAATATAGTCTTCCTCTAATCCTTACACCCCCATTTACATTATTTCAGTTTAAAAGCTTATTCATGTGATAGGGAATGAGCTATTTAGTTGAGGAGGTGTGCACACACTGAAGTTTGCCCCTAAGTAGGTCGAGGATGGATTTGGTGGGGGTGAACTGTTAAGAATATCACAGGTGGTGGTAAAATGAATATATATACCGAAAGGGCACAGTGAGTTAAAGCGAACAGTGAAAAAATTTGGTAGAAATTTGTTAATATAAATACTGATAATATGATGATGAAGAGGAATGGGTCAAGTGCTAGGATTTTATCAGTGGTTGAGGCCAGGGAGGTGTCTGGTATCCAGGATGTCTTGGCATACAAGTTCCCATGTCCGAAGTACTGATACTGTGGTGGCTTCAGGGAAAACTCTTATTGCTCTCACAGTGATGCAGACATTAAGGTTGTTAGAATCGTGGTAACTGGCATGTTCTGGTACTGAAAGTATAAGTTGTAGGTGTGGACTCTTCGTCGTTGTTTTTTGAAACATACTGATAGTTCACCCCCTCCCCCATCTCCCCCCCCCCCCCACCCTGTCTTCCACTGCCTTGCCAGTCGTGGGATGAATGCGCACCTCTCAAACCAAATTGCAGTGATGCTATAAGAGTTGGTAACTTATGTCAAAAACTATATAATTTACATTTTCCTCTTTCTTTGTACCTTAAATTTTAAAATTTTGAATTTCAAATAGTTAAATTACAATTTTCTGCTGTAATACACACGTAACTCTCAACAATCTTACATTACTTCATTACAATATTTTTTTATTTATTCATAACATTGTAATATTTTGTAATGTGTATGATTTTTATACTTTCAAGTCTTAGTTATTAATTAATAAGGTCACTAATACACTGGTTTTTTCACAGACATTTCCTGACATTCAGTGCAACGTGAAGATAGTCCACGCGTGTGTGTAACCTGATAGATGGTGCCACTGTGGAGCTCTTGCTTTATGTTAAATTTTGAGGCTTCTACTGTTATTGAAAAGTTTTTCCATATTTTTATTTTTAATGGATCTTGATGTATTATTTGATAGTATTACAGGACTAGAAAATGTGATAGTGACTATACTATGTGTACTGTGTACATGCAACAAATAAACATTTTTATAGTATAATTACAAATTCATTTACAATTTTCTTGTGTGTAAACAAATTTGATACACGTTTTTTTTTTATTATTTTGAGAAGATTACAGATTTCTGCATAATCCAACATTTTCAAGTTATAAACATTAGAATAAATAGTTAGTATTTTTCATATTGTTATTTTTTATGAGGTTACAATCGATAATATTTTTCCCTGGTATTAGAAGTTAGATATTTTAATGAAGGCATTGTAAATATTGCAGGTTTATTTTTATTTTTATTTTGGGAAATTTTAGATGTTTTCAATATAGATGATAGAAGTTTTGGGAAATAAAAGTTACACAAGACTTTAGATTTTTATGTATTCCAGAATCTCAAGTGTTTAAAATTATCCTCATTTCACTTGTGTCACTTCACAAAATATGAAGAATTTTGGTAGAGCATGTAATGAAAATGTTTCCCATGCTTGTGTAAAAGCATTAACAGTACCGTGTGACAGAATAAATTGGGTTAAACAGAAACATGAGTCGAGGTGAAAAGTTTCGGTGATACAACATTTATGTAGGAGCAAAAAGAAGTTAATAAATATTTCAACATAGGCTTTGAAAATCTAAAGAAAATTCAAATCTGTGACACTGGATCTATTGTCAAGTTGATAGTTGTAAATAAAAGAAATTTAATTCTGAGAGATTGGTAATGAAATAATAACAGATGATGTTAGAAAGAATTCTCTTCATTTTTAACAGAGAAATAAATAGTTTAAAATATATTAATGCTTTTGAGGAGCAAGAGTGTAAAGAAACAAACATACAGTAGAGCGTCAATAACCTGAACTAATTGGGACTGAGGTTAGTTCAGACCCAAAGAGAGAGAAGTCTCATATTTTCTTTTACTTCATTTTGGAGACATTCTTCCTTCTAAACGACGAATGTGGCAATTTTTGAACTTTTGCAAACCTTTGTAAGCTTGGGTGGAATACATGTTATTTTAGTAACCACAAACTAAAGTAAATCACTGCATCCTTTCGGAGACATTATTGTGGGTAGGAAGATTTTAAATTTGATAACAGGAATTTTTGGAACATGATACTTTTGTGTAAAGCAGCTGTTAGTTTGTTGTAGTTTAAAGAATTATTTCATTAGTGAAACCTGTAATTTTCATTTGAGAACCAAAGCCAACAATTTTAAAAAATTGTAATTAATACTAAAGCCTTGCAGTTCAAAGAAAAGAATATATTTTCAAAAGAATCTTCAATTTTTACTTCAAACAATATTGACCTTCAGAGACTTAAATATTCATTAAAGAAATTCTCCTCCATAGGAAGGTGGCGGGCGACCAATGGGGTACTTGACTAATTTTGGGAAAGTAGTCAGTATTGTAGCTGGGCGTCTACTATAACCCAAAAAAATGTTATTTATGAAAAAAACAAACGGTAAAATACAAAATATTGCGTTTTTATGAGCTGATTTGAATATTTGTGCCAAAACGCTCGCAGCTGGAATGGAGTCTCCTGTGATATCACATCTCTGCTCGTGCTGGTGTAAAAAAATGGGCAGTTTGGTTATTTTGTGGATGAAATGAGTTCTACGGTTTATAAGGGGTGTGTAGTGCCTCAGTGTGTAAACAAAACATTTAAGACACCCAACAAATTGTTATTTTATTTCCATACAAGGAAAATATGCCGAAAAAGTGGCTAAAGTTTGCACAACTCGACATGGCATATTTGCCTACAAAATCTTCAATCTATCTTTGTGAAGTCTACTTTGACGTACATTTGACTTAATATTTTATTATGTTATTATGTACCTCAATGTTTTGCTATGTGAAAAACTTAACATTTTATCGATAAATTAATTACAACTTCAGATGTTAAAACGCCATTCATTGTAAATGTGTGAAATTTTTTTATTAGTACAGTTGTCAAACGATATGGAAAATTACATGAAGTATCATAGGCAGCACTATCATAACTGTGGCACCGCAATTTGATGATGAAGTCTTAGGTAACTCCATAAACAAACCTAAAGTAAAGCATCAAATATTTTGATATCTCCCTTTGTTGTCGAGATATCAACTATCAAAAATCAGTTATAGGTATAGTTCGTTGGCCTTTGGTGACATTTTTCTTCTGGTCCTGGCCATATTTCAACGTAATCGCAACCACTAGGAAGATAATAAAACACCTATTGTGCGTATCGAATTGTAATTCCTTGTGGCTTTGTCGAAATTTTTTTTGTCCAGGTTGCATTCAGCCTAACTACCTTAAATTGGAGATACGATATCTCATGAAATAAGTAAAATATCAAATTTTTTTATTCTTTACTTTTGATTTATGTTGTAGACTTAAAGAAGAATTCAGCATTGAATTTGGCTTTGGTGAAATTTTTCTACTGGTCAAGGCCGCATTTTGACCTAACCACTTGTAACGTAACCATGAACGTTACGGTTATATTTGGAGTGGATAGTGTAATCTGGGAGGTATGTAAGGTCTTTGGCGGTGGGCGAGCGCCGAGCGGGGGAGTCGGTGATTGTCAGTGGTAGCGTACGGAACAGCCGGCGGGAACGGAAGGGCTACGGCAGTGTGTTTATCCCGTGAATACATCGTACGGCCACTTGGCGTGTGTTCCGTACTAAAGAACACTGTGGGATGTGTGCTAAAGTATATGTTGGACTATGAAGGTTCTTCCGAGAGACCTGATTCAATATAAACTGTGTTTAGTAAACCACTGCAGAATCGGACTATGGCGATTGTTTGTTAATTAGTTTCGAGAATTGTGCTCACTGCTTATTTAGTTGTTTTGACTGTACTTGAATCTGCTATCTTCGGTGACGAAGAAACATTAGTATTATTGTCTGGTGGCATGCTTGTGGACTGTGTAGTCTCAGAGGAATAAATCTACGAAAACTAGTACGCATATGTGTTCTTCTTCTGTGACTTTAATTAACCAATTAGCATAGCCGAAAGACTGGCGACCGCACGGCAAAACGAACCTTTAATTAAAAGAGTAATTAGTGGTGGAAGAAAGCTTAAGAAAAATCGTGTTAGGAAGTGTAGCTGCTCAATTGCTTCAACGAACTTTTAACTATACAAACACGAATAGCGTGAGTACCCGTTACACACTCTCGAGAACTAAGCGAGATATCAAAAAATTTTATTCCTTACTTTCAATTTGTCTATTCGAGTTACTTAAGAATATATCACCAAATTGCGACGCTACGGTTATCGTAGAATCCCCACTTCAACGAATACCGAAAAATATTTTGACCCGAATAGGATGATAGTTTGCAACTTTCTTAGAAGATATGATCAAAATAAATTTATAGCTATACAATAACTTGTATAACGTCTAATACAGAAAGAAAAGGCTTTATATTCACAACATTACTGTCGGAAAAGTAGCGTTGAACGAATGTGCGGCAAAAAATATTTCAAGAAATCACTCGAGGATTACCGATTAACAACTACACATGCTTCTGCAAAGCAACAGTCATATTAAACACATTTTAAAAGTTACTACAATGAAATATTCGAAATTACTCAAAATGTAGACCCGCTGATTAAAATCACAAATTATAGACTTGTATTAAGTAAAACGCTCCACTAACACACACCCTTCTGAAATACCTTATATTCCAACGTTTTATCATAATATGATATTATGTATAATGTAATACTTACTTGGATGTTTTGACATTCCAGAATTCTGCAATAGAAAACACTGTCTGATGCAAAAAACATTCCCAGCATCATCATGTCAATTCTGGGCAGATTAGAGCTATTGGTAAAACCAAATTCCATTTTAGAGTATAAGTAGAGCAATTGTTTTACAACCAGCACTGAAACCTTAAAAATCTTAAATAAGCGACGGTAAGATCGTCAACAAACGTAAATACACGGGAGCAAAATTGGTGCGAGCTGATAACTGACGTCATGTGCTCCGATTGGTGTTTTGTATCACGTGACTAATAGCTGTCTTTTTTAATTTTTATGTGATTTAAAATATCATGTTTTTAACACCAATTCAATAAATGGTGTTGGTTTTCGGTATCCTTACAACTTACTCTTTGTGTAAATTAAGATTTCATGGTTTTATAGTTAGTACCCCATTATGCAATAGAAATTGTACTTTGTAAATACAATGCAATTATTCTGTTTATCAGTAAAGAACATCCTGATCATAGTTCAAAGCAATTGCCTTTGTTTAGATGCCCGTCAATAAGCAGTATTGACTTTTACAAACTACTCCATAAAATACATCTACAGACATCACATTCTTCGAAGGGGACATTTCCCTACGGCAAGGTGCCCTTCGCACCTCGGTGTATGTCAAGCCCACTAAATTACAACGATATTACTTTTCAATATCTCCTTTCCATACGGCCTCTCTAAGCTTTGCAGGCGCATTGGGTTCAAATACCTATCCTGCCATACAGATATGGGTTTTCCACGGTATTCCCAAATTCAGGGTAATGCCAGGATCGTTTCTTTAAAAAGATCCGTAAAGTTTCGTGCCTCCAGTCCTTTCCCACCTCTAATGACTTGGACAAGGCATTAAGTTATACTAAAATATAGCATGTCCCTCTCTAGGTACTTAACACAAGCCCGCATCTTGTACAAATACAAATATTTTGAATCCTGTAAATGGGAAATATCGCCCCGTCGTATCCTGGTGTAAATATCCACGTGGCCTCAATCTTCAGTACGGTCGTACTTGTAGACAAGTTCATCAGGTTTTGACTTTTCAGTGTAGCTCGTGTTGGTGTATTAATTATTTAGGGAAAGGTAGGGAACTGTGACAACACTTGTCGTAGATGATGTCACCTGGGAATGACGGATACAAACAAGACAAACACTTGCAATACAATATTTACTGTTTCGAGTTGATAAGGTCAGATGTGATCACATAGTCACTTGCTGTTTATTATTTACTTTATATATCTGCATCTGTTTTTTTTGTTCCACCTTTAGCAGCGATAGTATTTTTCCATTGTCGCAGATAACTTACTCTGTTAAGGAGTTGGCCATGGTATGCATGCAATTCCTTTACATTTGTGGGATATTGCCAAAAATTACATTTGCTATTAACTTTATTCAGTTACATGTAGTGAAAGCTGACAAGGCATGCACTTAGTAGAAGACTTTTTTTTTGCATCAATCAAGGGTGTCCTTGACTATAGCACATTAAATGAGTGTACACCTCGAAACTAGGATTGGAACCGGGGAGACCTTTTGAACCACTGAGCCAGAAGACCACTTGTGTGTGGAGCCAGGATCTAAGAGGACAATGACTGGATCTTCATTCTGTTATCTGATCTTCTCAAAACAGGTTTGAATTGATTGTCTCTCTACATTTTCTAATTTCAGTGCAATCAGAATCTAAGTGAAATCATTCAGATTTATCATTACTTTTTAGACATTAATGGATAAGGTACTGTAGTAAATTTTTTATTATTTTCATTCACACATACGATGGAAAAAAAATAAGGAACCTGAAAATTTGTAACTTAATACTGCTTCATAGTATTCATTAAAATCTGTGTTTTCTTCTTCTTCTCCAAACCTTGGATGAACTGGCTCCGGTTGATAGCACCATGTAAGGGCCCCTTGCCAGGGTAACGGCGAAGACCTCAACGGCAGTGACAGCGGAGTCCTTCGGAACGGTGTAGCTGGCGGAAGAGGCACCCGTCTGCTCAAGGATAAAATAAAGAGTGTACGTAGTGACTGTACCCCAGAGGGGTGGCTACAAACAGCGTCTGACTCAGAATGAGCGGCTGATTTAAGGCTGGACAACCTACTGCCTATGTGGAAAGGAACGGGAGACTACCAAATTATATTTTCCCTAGTAGTACATGGTATGGCTCTCCATGTAGACTGAATCCGGAGGTAAAACTTCCCTTCACTCGGATCTCCGGGAAGGGAATACATTGAGAGGGAATACCTTTAAAAACAAGAAGGAAGAAAACAGGAAGAAACGATAAGGATTGGAACATGGAATGTGAGAACACTATTACAGGCAGGAAGACTAGAAAATGCAAAACAAGAGATGATTAAAAATTGTTCAGATGCACTTGGCATGTGTGAAGTGAGATGGGGAGGAAACGGTGATGTAGAAAGTGGAGATTATAAGTTTTTCTATTCTGGAGAAGAGAAGAATGATGAAAATGGAGTGGGAATAATGATAGGCAAGAGACTGAAAAATAAGGTTGTGAAGGTGCAGTATATTGATGGAAGACTGATGATGCTAAGACTGCAAGGCAGTGCAAAAGATATTGTATTAATACAGGTATATATGCCAACTAGCCATCATAGAGATGAGGAGGTAGAAGAATATTATGTGAAGTTGGAAGAACTTGTTGAGAAAGAGAATAGAAATGCTTGTATCATCATTATGGGAGCCTGGAATGCTGTCGTAGGTGAAGGAAAACAAGAAGATATAATAGGAAAATTTGGATTAGGGATAAGAAACGAGAGGGGTGAAAGACTAATTAACTTTTGTAAAGAAAATTCACTAGTGGTGGGTAACACCCTATTTGAAAACCATAAAAGGAGGCGTTATACATGGATCTCTAACTAAAATGGAGAAAAGTATCAGCTGGACTATATTCTGATACAAAGAAGGTTTGGGAACTGTATGAAGAATGCTAAAGCTTATCCAGGATCCGATATAAATTCAGATCACAACCTCGTAGCAGGAGAAATACAAGTAAAATTGAAAAAAGTGAAGAGAGGAAAAGCAAGAGAAAGACTGAACATGAAAAACTAAAGGAGGAAGGTAAAGCTTTGGAACTAGAAGAAAGATTTTTGCAAAACCACAAAGGAAGAAAATTTGAAGAATGTATAAATGAAAAATGGATAAAAATGAGGGAAGGGCTCATGAAAGCCACCAAAGAAACTCTAGGAATTAGAGAGCGTAAAGGTATCAGGAAAGAATGGGTAACAGAAAAAATGCTGTAAAAGATGGAAGAATGGAGGAAGTGTAAAAATTCTGGAAATGAAGAAGGAAGAAAGAGGTACAGGAAACTGAGCAATGAACTAAGAAGAGAAACTTAACAAGCAAGAGAAGGGTGTATGAAAGTGAAATGCGAGGAAATAGAAAAACTGGAGAATGAGGTAAAATATGAAATGATGTACAAAATGGCTTCTGACATTGTCTTTGAAAGAAAGAGAAACAAGAACAACATGGAAATAGAAAGAGAGGATGGCACATTAGTCAATGAACCACATGAGGTGCTGAGGAGGTGGCAAGAATATATTGAATGCTTATACAGGGTTAGCCAGTGAAACGGGAAGATTGGAGATGGCCTTGACAGTTGTAATGCTCCGTTCCACCTGCGTGTCCCGCCATTTAGTTGAGATGGATCATTGGACGGGTGAACATCGCGGCTACGCAGTTAAAGCGTATTATACGAATGGTGAGAGTTTGGTGAAAACGCGACGTGCTTTTCGACGCCATTTCAACATACCGTGCAACAGGCCTGTTCCTTCGGATAACGCAATTCGTTCGTGGATAAACAACCTTGAACAACCTGGATCAACGTCTAAAAAACGAGGTGGGAGTGCAAAAACCATTCGAACCCCTCAAAACATCGCTACTGTTCAACAGGCAATGCTCAAAAGTCCACGCTGATCTGCCAAACAACATGCTCTATGCCTTGGAATAAGTAACACTTCTGTGAGAAGGATTCTTCATGAAGATTTAAATTTTCACCCATACAAAATACAGATTGTGCAATCTCTCAAACCAACTGACAATCAGAAATGATTACAATTTTGTGAGGAAATGGCCAGAAGACTTGAAGAAAATGTCGACCAAGTAAAAAACTTGTGGATGAGCGATGAGGCGCATTTTCACCTGTCTGGTTTTGTTAATAAACAAAACTTCAGATACTGGTCGGAGGAAAACCCTTGCGCACTTCATGAAATGCCTCTTCATGCTGAAAAAGTGACGGTTTTGTGCGCAATGTCGGCAAGAGGAATCATAGCCCCATTTTTCTTTGAGGATATCAATGGAAGTGCTGTGACTGTTAACTCTGTGCGCTACGTTGCAATGATCCAGAACTTTCTTATGCCACAACTCTCCCGTTTTCCAGTGAATGAACACACAATGTTCCAACAAGATGGGGCAACAAGCCACACTGCAAGAGTTGCCATGAATGCTGTGAATGCTTTGTTTCCAGGCGGCGTTATTTCCTGAAACGGGGATATCCCTTGCCCCCCTCGCTCTCCAGATTGACAGCCTGCGACTTTTTTCTATGGGGTTACTTAAAAACAAGAGTTTTTCAGAACGATCCACCTAGAACTATCCCAGCCCCAAAACAACGAATTCGGGACGATATCGAAGGAATACCAGTCAATATGCTGCAAAATGTCATGAGAAACTTCCAGGCCCAGCTGCAGCAGTGCATAGATTCTAATGGAGGACATTTGACAAATGTTATATTCAAAAAATAATTTTTTCACTTATTGTACAGTAAATGGCTACCTTTTTTCTTTATATTTATAACCATTAAAAAATAAAATTAATTTTCTTAAAGAATTAGTTACTTGTTTAAATCTTCGCGTTTCACTGGCTAACCCTGTATAAGGGAGATCAAATACCAAGTAAAATTGAAGAAGAGGCACAGGTAACAGAAGATGGAAAGGGCTATGAGATCCTAGAGACAGAGGTAGGAAAGGCTCTGAAGGAGATGAAGAATCGGAAGGCATGCTGAATCGATAATTTACCTGCAGAATTGTTGAAGAGTTTAGGAAACAAAGGAAGAAGGGAGATAGTACACCTTTGTAATAAGATATATGACGAAGGGGAATAGCCAGATGACTTACTCGCAATGGTAATGATACCAATTCAGAAGAAAAAGAATACTAATAAATACTGATTCTCCTCTTTCTGATTGTGTCTGACATCCTTTCAATTTCTTCTTCTATGTATAGATCTTTATTCTTCCGGTATCTAAACCTACCATTTTTAATTTTTATTGGTCCCCAAATTTTTCTCAAGATTTTCCTTTCCCTTTTCTCTTTCTCTTCTATTTCTCCAATTTAGAGAACAAACCTTCTGAGGCATGCAGACCTTCAGGTTTGATTACTGTGTTGTAGTGTTTGATTTTAGTTTTCCATGAGAGATTTTTCTTATTGTATGTACAGGGTGCAGCAAAAAGATCTGACAGTTCTAAATTAAAAACAACATGAAAAATAAAAGTAATACAAAATATTTTATTGCTTATTACAGAAGGGTATTCATGAAAATTAATGACAATAACATCATAACAATCAATTTCATCCTTTAAATGACGCCCGTCTTTGAACAAGCATTCTTCCAGCCTTGCACTGAAGCTGTTGAGCACATGCTCTAACATAGGCTGGCGATTTCTTGGCGTATGGATTCTTTCAGTTCGTCCAGTGTGCGGGGTTTGTTTGTGTAAACAAGAAAAAATCACAAACACTAAGGTCTGGAGAGCGAGCTGGCCATTCAGTGTCCCCAAAACGCGAGATCACTCGACCACGAAACATGCTTCTCAAAACGTCCATAACCTCACTGGCTGTATGGGCAGTTGCCCCATCCTGCTGGAACCATATCCTACTGCGCACTAAACGATTTCTCTTAAGTTCAGGGATCATGAAGTTTTTTTAGCATGAACAAATAATGTTGCAAATTGACTGTAACGGTTTGACCACCCTCTTCGAAGAAGTAAGGCCCAATGACACACCTTTTCGTTACACCACACCACACGGTAACCTTAGGACTATGCAGAGGACGTTCATGCAGTTGTTCCAGATTTGTAGCCGACCAATAACTAAAGTTCTGTTTGTTCACATAACCATCCAGATGGAAATGTGCCTTGTCGCTCAACATTAAAATTTTTTCATCCGTCAGCATTGCAATCGTCTCTTCTGCAAATGCTTTATGCTTTGCATAGTCATTAGGCTTTAACTGCTGGACAATAGCCATTTTGTATGGGTGGAAGTGCAGATCGAAACGCAAAATTCGTTATACCGAGTGGTCAGACAAGGTGCAAAGCAGCAGCTTGTTTGCGGGCCGACCGCTGAGGACTGGCTTCCACAGCTTCTCTTACTCGATCGATATTCTCTGGCGTCCTAGATGACCTTGGTCGACCTGTTGACTTCTTTTTTAACGCTGAACTGGTAGCTCTGAAGGTGCTCACCCATAGCATAATGGTGTTCCGAGTTGGGATTCTTCCTTTTGGACCCACGTTAAATCGTCTACGGAACTGCCGCTGAACAGCAATGCAGGAATCGCCACTTTTAAAGAACGCCTCCACAACAAATGCACGTTGCTCACCCGACCATTGTTCCATGGCTACTACAAATGTCCACGTGTGGGCTCTGGATTGCACTTATCCCCAACACCCCCCACCATCTAGTCACTTGACAATAGGGCGGCGAAAACCGTCAGATCATTTTGCCGCACCCTGTATCTTTAATCAGTTGGTATGCTAGTTCTAGTTTTCTTGCTCTTGATATGTTTGCTTCCTTATCAAGCCCATTAATCTGAATTACTTTACCTAGATATTTAAATTTATTGACCTTGTTAATTTTTCCATACTCTGTGTTTAGTACTGTGGATGAATCCATACTATTGATAATGAATTTGGTCTTCTCAAAAGAGATCTGAAGTCCAACTTTTCCTGCTATTTCTTTCAGAAGGTTGATTTTTTAAGAGTACAGTTTCTATACTTCCAGAGAGAATTGCTATGTCATCAGCAAAGGCCAAACAGTTTACCCCAACCCCTTTGTGCTTCGAACCTAACCTTATCTCATGCTGAAGTCCCCTTTCCCTGAGTTTCTCTTCCCATACTCTTATCACCTTCTCCAAAATGCCAAATCTTGAGATTGCAGCAGCGGTATCGCTGAGATTTCAATAAACTGTTTAATATAAATTAAGTAGTTTTTCCGATATTTTCTCTGTTACGGAAACATTTTTGATTTGCTATACAATTCCAGTGTAAACATTTTATTCCCACAGCAGCACATATCACAGAGATGTTGATATGTTGTGTGCATTTTGTTCAGGTTGGTTGTATTCTGTTAGGGCCAGTGACAGTTTGTCCTACATACAATGTGTTTTAAATTTTCCTAATTGTTTCGTAATATGTTTTGATGGGTACCTGTTACACAAAACAAATAAATATTTGCTAAAAAGTGCGGTTCTACTTTTCATTATAGTACAAGCATTCAAACTCACTATTCATTGTATTTTATTAACGAAACTTTCGCAAGGGTCGTCTAGTATACAGGGTGTTACAAAAAGGTACGGCCAAACTTTCAGGAAACATTCCTCACACACAAACAAAGAAAATATGTTATGTGGACATGTGTCCGGAAACGCTTACTTTCCATGTTAGAGCTCATTTTAGTTGGTAGAGGCGGACCAATTCCATGACCCCCACGCTCTCCTGACCTCAACCCTCTTGACTTCCATTTATGGGGGCATTTGAAAGCCCTTGTCTACACAACCCCGGTACCAAATGTAGAGACTCTTCGTGCTCGTATTGTGGACGGCTGTGATACAATATGCCATTCTCCAGGGCTGCATCAGCGCATCAGGGATTCCATGCGACGGAGGGTGGATGCATGTATCCTCGCTAACGGAGGACATTTTGAACATTTCCTGTAACAAAGTGTTTGAAGTCACGCTGGTACGTTCTGTTGCTGTGTGTTTCCATTCCATGTTTAATGTGATTTGAAGAGAAGTAATAAAATGAGCTCTGACATGGAATGTAAGCGTTTCCGGACACATGTCCACATAACATATTTTCTTTGTTTGTGTGTGAGGAATGTTTCCTGAAAGTTTGGCCGTACCTTTTTGTAACACCCTGTATAGATAACAGAATGAAATTATTGTGTACTTTAGATATACAAACTAAAACTATTGAAAATGTCTAAAAGAGTGTGCTCGTTCAAGATTTGCTGATGAAATTAGTTGTATTTGTGTAAAAATTATATACATATGATGTAAATGTTTTTTTTTCAGTAACACATTTGATTGCCATCACTTCGAACGAAATTGTGATGTATTTTAATTTTAAAAAAAATTGATTGGCAAGAAAATCTTATATTGATATCTGACCCTTTCAAGGATATTTCCCAAAATTATTAAATAAATCCAGAACAGATTTTTAATTAATTTATTTGTGCATCATTATGTTTTAAAATAATTACTGCAGTTAGTTTTTGACATAAGGGTATGAAATTAAAAAGCTTGGATTTATTTTAATGTAAATTAGGCTTTTTTTTTTTTTAAATATCGTTATTAATATCAAAGTAATACCATAATATTGAGAGTTTGTTTTTTTATTATTTTTCAGTAAAGATGAAGGCATCATTTGAATTTCATTTTTAAAAGTATCATATTAATATCTTTAGATTCCAGTTTAAAAAATTTTGTACAGTTTCTCACACATATCTTAAAAAATTTGTATCTGTGGATGTCAAGCATGGAAATTCCACATCTGACCTCCGTTACAATCCTACTCTCCATACAACACAATAAGTCACAGTAAGCTAGTCCTGTCTATGTTTTTAGGAAACAGTAGGTCTTTAATAGTGGGATGATAGCCATCCCTCACTGCAGTTGAAGCCAGGATAACATCAGACCGAGCGTGGTGGTGTAACGGATAGCGTTCTGGCCTCGCATTCGGGAGGACGGCGGTTCGAATCCCCGTCCGGGCATCCAGATTTGGGTTTTCCATGGTTTCCCCAAATCACTCCAGGCAAATGCCGGGATGCTTCCTTCAAAAGGCCATGGCCGAATTCCTTCCCATTCCTTGCCCCCATCCTTTCCCGTCTCTAAAGACCACGTTGTTAAAAAGGGACGTTAAACTGTTACAAAAAAAAAAAAAAACAAAAAAAGATAGCATCAGGAGTTCATGTAAAGTGCACAAATTACCTCAGGGATATTGGCCCATTAAATTGCATTAAAAATTAAAACTATATTGTGATGAGGTGGTAAAAAAAAGTCAATATAGATTATTCAGATTCAAACTGAATATTATTTGTACAAAACAAACAAAAGTCCACAAATAACAAATATTTGAAATACTGTGTGATATAGTTCTTTGGCTTTTTAAATGGTGGTAATTATGAATCTAACCAAAAATAATACCACACACAGAATATTGATAAAGAGAAGAGACTTCTTCGATAAGTGGACTTTGTAGCATTTACACAGCTACTTCTCTGTTGCCATGTTGGATTACAAGACCATGTGGTTTCATGGATGTGTGGAATATCTTAGCTTGTTGCTCTTCTCAGTCTCTAGACCTCAAAAGACTTTGCACCCAAATTAAAAGAGAGAATGCAATATTACAGTAACTTTAATATGGTCTTTTTATCCACCAACAATGAACTACATCAGAGAAGCAATCTTTAGTTGTCTGAACATTGCCAGTTCTTAATCGGCAGTGACTGTAACGAAATTAATGTCTCACTTCACATTTTTAAAGCATCCATTCTGATGAAGGTCTGTTCAGTTTAAAAAGCTCAACAGTCATTTTAGTGTAACTATCTTATGTTTTTGTATGTAACATCGTGGGCCTGACTGATTCATTTGCTAGCATTATTCCGTCTATATCTGTGTGCTGTACATCTACATCTACATTCATACTCTGCAAATCACAAACATTGTAGGTGGCAGAGGGTGCTCAGCACCAATCCCAAACCCACCCATTCCAATCCCGAATAGTGCGAGGAAAGAAGGAATACATACAAGTATCAGTACGGCATCTTATTTCTCTAATCTTATCCCTCCGGTCATTGCGACCTAAATAGGTTGGCGGAAGAAGTATTTCATTTCACTCGAAATTTAAATTTTTTCGCATATTCTCCAATAAATTCGAACGCAAGTTACGTCGTCTGTCTTCCAAACTATCCCAGCCCAATCTATGTATCAATTCTGTGACGCTTTCATAACGACTGTAACAACAAGTCACGAATCTAGCGGCTCTCCTCTGCACCCTCTCAACTGAGTCAGTCAGAACCTTGCGATACGGATCCCAAACCCCACAACAGTAATCCAGATGCGGACGCACTAGTGTTTTATACGCTATCTCCTTTGTTTGAGCATTACAATTCCTCAAATTACAACTTATGAATCGTAATTTAGAATTTGCCTTGCCTACGACGGAAGTTATGTGCATGTCCCATTTCATGTTGCTTTGTACTATCACCCCCAGATACTTCACGGAATCAACCGTGTCAACAGGTGAATTGTTTATTTTGTACTCGTGAACAAACTGATTCTTCTTGTTACTTATCCGCATTGCCTTGCACTTTTTGCAATTAAGTGTAAGCTGCCATTTACAGCACCAATCGAAAATAGCATCCAAATCACACTGAATTTCTAAGCAATCGTCGGAGCACCTTATTTCCCTATAGATAAACGCATCGTCGGCAAACAATTACAACCAGCATTTGACATTGTCACCTAGATCATTTATAAATATTAAGAAAAGAAGTGGACCTATTACACTTCCTTGAGGAATGCCCGAAGTAACATTTATCTTAGAAGAGGCTTCCCCGTCAACAACGACATACTGTGATCGACCAGTTAGAAAATCACGTATCCACTCGCAAATCTGAGCCGAAATACTGTAAGCTCGAATCTTCGCTAAGAGTCGGTTGTGTGGCACAGAATCAAAAGCTTTCTGAAAATCCAAAAAAAAACTGCATCAATTTGCGAACCTGCATCGATAACTTTCATTTTGTCGTGGGAAAATAGGACCAATTGTGTTTCACACGATCTCTTCTTCCGAAATCCGTGTTGACATGGTGTAAGTAACTCGTTCTCATCTAGAAACTTAATAATGTTCGAGCATATGACATGTTCCAGAATTCTGCTGCAGACCGATGTTAGAGATATGGGTCGATAATTCCTAGGATCACTCCGATCTCCTTTCTTAAAAACGGGAATTACCTGGGCTATTTTCCAGCTAGAAGGTACTTTTCTCTCTTCTAGTGATTTACGGAATATATCTGACAGAAATGGTTCAATATCCTCCGCATATTCAGAAAATAATCTTACCGGTTTACCATCGGGACCCGGCGCTTTACCCCCTTCAGGAGTTTTAATTGCTTTACAATTCCTACGCTATCAATTTCTATCGGATCCATCTCTAATTCCACACGATGTGGTAAAGTGGGGATGTTTTCCATGTTTTCTTGCGTGAATGAATTTTTGAATTCGGTGTTAAATACGGTAGCCTTGTCTTCAACCTACCGTCCGTCTTGTATTAGAACTGGTTTATTGTTGTCACTACAACTAACTTTTTTTACATACGACCAAAATTTCTTAGGGTTTTCAGTGAGGCTCTTAGAGAGAGAATTTTCACGAAAGTTATTAAATGCCTCACGCATTGCATTCTTAACACGTCCCCTTATTTCCTCTAACTTATCTAAATCAGTCCGATGCATCGTCCTTTTTGATCGTGCATGTATCTTCCTTTGCTTCTTGAGTAACCTTTTAACCTCCCGTGTGTACTATGGGGGATCGTTCTCTTCCCTGATTGTCCTTCCCCGAGTAAATGTAGGAATCGATGCCACCTCTCTTCAACGGTGCCTCCTGCTACTAAGAAGGTGTGGTAATTATGCCTCAAATATGCTCTAAAACACTCTTTTGAAGCCTTTTCGAATCTGTAAACGATCCTCTCTTTTCTCTTTCTGCGTGTGGTTGTTAGTTTTATTGTAGCAATTACAGCTTTGTGATCACTTATTCCTGCGGTAGTTCAGGCCTATTTGTAACAACTATATCAAAAATATTTTCGTTACCGTTGGTTCAGTTACGAGCTGTTCAAGATGGTGATCTGAGAAGAGGTCTAGAATGATTTCGCAAGCTGCTTTATCCCTGCCCCCAGTAACGTGAACGTAATTAGTCCAGTCGATATCTGGCAAGTTAAAGTCACCTCGTAGCATTATTGCATGGTCCGGAAATTGCCATGCTATATTATTTACATTATTTCTCAAGGCCTCGGCAATATTTACGCTTGCATCGGGTGGACGATAGAACGAGCCTATCACAAGTTTAGTCCTAGCTACGTTGAGCTTGATCCATATGATTTCGCAGACAGTATGGACATCTATTTCGCTACATGGGAGGTACTTACTAGCAGCTATAAATACACCACCTCCTTGGGAATGCAACCTATCCTTACGGAAAATGTTCATGTTACTATTAAAAATTTCGGCGGAACTTATATCCGGTTTTAACCAACTTTCTGTGCCTATTACGATATCAGCATCTGTACTAGGAATAACGTTTTCGAGTTCAGGCTGTTTATTACAAACACTTCTGCAGTTAACTACTAGAACTTTTAATGTTCGGGATTCTTTTAAGCTACCCCTAACACGCGGTGCTGAATTTATCTTGGCTGTCCACAACTGAATTTCCTCCTCAGGGTCATCCTCCCTCAGCCTAAAAAACCCCCCAATGCACTCCACACGGCCCCTGCCACCCGTGTAGCCGATTCCCGTGTGTAGTGCACCCCTGATCTATCCAAGGGATTCCTACAAGACTCAACCCCAGGGCGAAGATCAAGGAATCTGCAGCCATGACTATCACAGAAGCGCCGTAATCTCTGGTTCAGCCCCTCAACACGGCTCTGAACCAGAGGTCCACAGTCAGTCCTATCGACAATGCTGCAGATGGATAGCTCAGCAGAAATCTTGCGGCCAATGGCCACAGAGTTCACCCTTTCTGCAAGTCGCCCTAAGGACGAGAGGATAACCTCTGACCATAGGCAGCAAGCATCATTGGTGCCGACATGAGCCACAATCCGCAGCTGGCTGCACCACGTCCGTTCAATGGCATCCAGGATGGCCTGTTCCACATCTCGGATCAGACCCCCCGGAATACACAATGAATGGATACCAGAATTCATCCCCGACCTCTTCGTCATTTCCCTAAGGGGTTCGATAAATCGCCTAACGTTGGAACTACCGACCACTAAAACCCCCTTCCGCAGTTGTCCAAACTTAGCGGTCTGTGGGGCTGCCAACTAACAGGCTGATGATTGCAGGACTGAATCAGTTCCAGACAATGTGTCAAACCGATTGGACAGAGGTACAAGCTCGCCTTCTTGGGAATCAAGCTTGCACAACTGCCCCCGCATGCGCCGTCGACGTCCAGACACCACACGCCAGCCACCACTAGGCGACGGCCGCATAGATTCCGACATCTCGGTCTGGACTGCAGGTACGATGACTGGTATGGGAGAACCTGCGAGCCGATCAGCGTCTACAGGGTCACCAATACCGCATCTACTGCACTCACTTGCGGCAGCTTCCAGCTGTGTAACTCTTGTTACCAAAGCTGCTAGCTGGGTGCGCAGGTCAGTCACCTCAGGCTGCGTCTGCACACAACACCCACAGTCGCTACACATACTACCTTACAGAAAGAAAAACTAAGGAGTACACGAGAAAAACGGACTCACTATGCGTTCTCAGTAGGAGGCCTTTTGTCAATAACCAAATATACAAAGACGAAGCTTACGCTAACTACGCACTTTAAATTAAATTTGCACTGGAGGTACTACTTCACGTAACCAATCCGACCAACGATTGCAGCTGCTGCTACTGACCACTAATATGCAAAGATGAAGCTACAACTAACTACACACTTTTAATTAAATTATCACTAGAGGTATTACGTCA
This sequence comes from Vandiemenella viatica, assembly GCA_031002005.1. Taxonomy (NCBI): domain Eukaryota; kingdom Metazoa; phylum Arthropoda; class Insecta; order Orthoptera; family Morabidae; genus Vandiemenella; species Vandiemenella viatica. Next base: position 4,280,017 of record JARYHS010009186.1, on the reverse strand, counting down.
CGTAACAGTTCCGACGATGGCTGCTGCTACTGACTAACAACTATACAGAGATGCAGCTAACCATACACTTTGAATTAAAACTATCACAGAAGGCACTATTCCCCATAACGGCTGCCGAAGAACGACTGACTGCTGGGGCTGCTAAACAAATATCGCTGTAGCCGTTAAAACTAAACATTTTCTTAGAGTAATCAAATGTTCCTCTGGATTTGTGACAGAGAATACAAAGGACATTTACATAATTGAGTATGAATAAATATGTTTTAATATTTTTTCCCCCCCGTCGTTCTGCCCAACTCAGGAGCGCGAGTGAACTTATCTAGCAGACGTGTTTTTCCCGTGTTTTCAGAATCTCTTCATCCTTTCGCTGTGCTCTTTCCTACTTTCTTCTGTCCAAGGGTTCCTTTTTCTAATATACTGGCTGTTGGCAAACTGGTGGTTATTGACCATGCTACTAAATCGGTGTCTGTCCTGTATGATATCATCTGTTATTCCAATTTCCTGGAGATCCTTTTCAATTTCAGTTAGCCAGTTTGTTTTTGATTTTCATTGAAATGGCCAGGTTTAGAATTCTTTTTGTTAGTCTGTTGTTAGTCTTTCTGATAATATGGCCATAGAATTTAATGATGTGTCTGAAATTTTTTCCGAATTGATATAGTTCGTGTGGTTTCCTTTTCATCCAAATTCCACCAGTACAAACTGGGCCAAAGATTTCCCTTAAAATTTTCCTTTCTTGGTTTTTCATATCTTTAATCAATGATCTGCCCCCAGTGATCAAATTTTCGAATGTGTATAATGCCTCCGGTTTGATCACAGTGTTATAGTGTCTTAAATTGGCATTTCGGAATATTGACTTTTTGTTGTATCTGTTCCATGTGATTCTGTAGGCTCTTCGTAATTTAGTTATTCTCTCCTTGTTTGCTTGATGATTTAATCCTGCAGGTTGAATAATTTCTCCTAGATATCTGAAATTAGTTACGTGAGTGATAGTGCCAAATCGAGTTTTTAAGGGTTGTCTGTCTTGGTACCGTGAAGATCCTTCCATATATTGGGTTTTATCATATGAGATTTGGAGACCACATTTAGCTGAAATTTTATGCAGTTTTTCAAGAGCATGCACTGCCTCTTGCCTATTGTTAGAGAGAATTGCTATATCGTCTGCAAAGGATAAACACCGCAAAAAGTTTATTTCTGAGTAGCCTGCCAATGGTTATTCCTTTCACTTCTTTCCCAGGTTTTGATTACTTTGTCCAGAACAAGATTGAACAAAAGGGGCGACAGTCCATCTCCTGTCCTGATTTTAAAAGGTTCAGACACCTCACCTAAGAACCTTACTTTTGAAATGGTATCCGTTAATTTCTGTTTGATTAATTCTCTTGTTTCCCTGTCTACTTTGTACTCTTCTAGTATCTTAAAAAGTGTTTGTCTGTCAATAGAGTCATAAGCTTTTTTGAAATCTACAAAGGTGATTACTGTTTGTCTGTTTTTACAGATTTGTAAGATCCTGACTAATGTCAAAGACTGTTTCCATTATGCTATAACTTCTTGATCTAGGATTTGGAAAAAACTTTCTTAAAACAGTGCATGCAGTGTGAAACTTCATTGAAGGGAGGACTAAACTTTTGGAATACTGGAAATAAAAAAATTGTGTATTTGAAATTTGGTGCTACAGAAGAATGGTGAAAATTAAGTATAAAATGAATGCATTTGGGAAATGGTAGACATGAAAAGAAGTTTGTGGAAAATTTTAATACTTGTCACATCCTTTAATTTGTTAGATGGAGCAATAGTTAAAGGAATAATGAGTAGATGAATGTGGAAAGTAGAATGTACAAGACAGATAATTGAGGACATACACTGAAGTGCCAAAAGTAAAGGGATAGGAAAATGCATATGTCCAGGTGTTGGTGCACTAACATGTTGAGACTCTTGTGGTTGGTGTTATAAGTATCCTGTTGGGTTCTAGGACAAAACCGCGACGGACAAAACCGCGACGGACAAAACCGCGAACGGACAAAACAGCGAACGGACAAAACCGCGAAAGGACAAAACGGCGAATACAGAAATACCAGGAATACATAAAACCACAAGAGTTCGTAGATTCTTAGCGTTACCCAGGGTGCACCACGAGGAGGTGATCTACATAACACCCCATTATTTTTTTTATTTAAAAAAATTACACAAAAGCATGAACATTATGGAAAATAAAAATACAATATAGATGCATTATACGAAATATACATCAATAAACCATTAATAAGTTAATATAAATTGTAACAAAATACACAAGCACACTATCTAATAATCGAAATTATGAACTATACCAGAAAGAAATTTCTGTGCATCGCTACAATCATATTCACTAACTAAATTGAAAATCGACTTGGTGACTCTCGCATATGTCATTTTCTGTATTTATCTATCTCCCCTCCCATATTGCACCAATTTAACCTCCGTCAGATTTTGCTGCTTCTTGAAAGCTTCTATGAGTTTCCAAATTGTAGGAGTCGAACCTCTTTTGCTTTTTTTCCCGCTGGTTTAGCAGAATGATTGTGTAATCCATTCGTTTCTGCAACATTTGATTGATTTTCCAATGTAACTCTAGCTGGGCATCTTGTACTGTCATAACTGGTGCATCGCCAATATTTTGGAAGACGGTCGAGATTTACTTCTTTCCTTTCTTGCCTAAACGTATATCCTTTATAAACGAGGTGATTTCCCCCTTTGTTATTTTTTACAAACACGAGAGCCATTATTCAGGAAGATACACAATCTCTTCGGTTACCTGACCACCACAGAATGCTTGGATCTGCCAAATTGTTCGCTCGACTTGAGAAGGGTCAGTTAGGCCGAACCTACCGGAGATAAGCGGGTCTTCCCATTCACTCCATTGTGAAGGCCATTGTCACTCTTTTCAGGTATACAGAAGCCCCATTAAGCTGCATTTCCACCACGCGTCGGGTCTAATTCTTTATTAACCTCAACCAAAACAAAATCGTCAAATGCGAAGTGATGACGCTTGACAGAATAATATTTTGGTGCATAAGAGATCAAAGAGTGAGGGGATAACTTGTAGATTATAAATTACATATACACAAAATGAGTTACAGTACTCCATAATAAAGTAACCCTAGCTGCGATCCACAAATCATTTAAAACTGCGTTAGGATAATATTTTGATGCATAAGAGATCAAACAGTGAGGGGATAACTCGTAGATTATAAATTACATATACACAAAATAAATTACAGTACCGTACTCCATAATAACGTAACCCTAGCTGCGATCCCCAAATCGTTTAAAAACTGCGTTAGGATAATATTTTGGAGCATAAGAGATCAAACAGTGAGGGGATAACTCGTAGATTTGTCCGTTTCGCGGTTTTGTCCGTTTCGCTGTTTTGTCCGTTCGCGGTTTTGTCCGTTCGCGGTTCTGTCTGCGCGGTTTTGTCCTCGCGGTTTTGTCACTTCGCGGTTTTGTCCGGACACGATCCTGTTGTGTTTATATCAGTACAGCATAATTTAACAGATTTTGAGCACAAATTGGTAGTTCATGCTGATGCTGGCTCGTTATATTTTGAAAACTGTTAATTATTTCACCATTCTTTGATCTACAGTGTCAAGAATGCGTTGTAAATATATAATTTCTGGTATTTCCTCCTGCCTTAGACAATGTACACTCCTGGAAATTGAAATAAGAACACATTGACGCCGGTGTGTAAGACCCACCATACTTGCTCCGGACACTACGAGAGGGCTGTACAAGCAATGATCAAACGCACGGCACAGCGGACACACCAGGAACAACAGTGTTGGCTGTCGAAGGGCGCTAGCTGCGCAGCGGTTGGGCACTGCCGCAGTCAGTGTCAGCCAGTTTGCCGTGGCATACGGAGCTCCATCTCAGTCTTTAACACTGGTAGCATGCCGCGACAGCGTGTACGTGAACCGTATGTGCAGTTGACTGACTTTGAGCGAGGGCGTATAGTGGGTATGCGGGAGGCCGGGTGGACGTACCGCCGAATTGCTCAACATGTGGGACGCGAGGTCTCCACAGTACATCGATGTTGTCGCCAGTGGTCGGCGGAAGGTGCACGTGCCCGTCGACCTGGGTCCGGACAGCAGCGACGCACGGACGCACGCCAAGACCGTCGCATCCTACGCAGTGCCGTAGGGGACCGCACCGCCACTTCCCGGCAAATTAGGGACACTGTTGCTCCTGGGGTATCAGAGAGGAACATTCGCAACCGTCTCCATGAAGCTGGGTTATGGTCCCGCGCACCGTTAGGTCGTCTTCCGCTCACGCCCCTACATCGTGCAGCCCGCCTCCAGTGGTGTCGCGACAGGCGTGTATGGAGGGACGAATGGAGACGTGTCGTCTTCAGTGATGAGAGTCGCTTCTGCCTTGGTGCCAATGATGGTCGTATGCGTGTTTGGCGCCGTGCAGGTGAACGCCACAATCAGGACTGCATACGACCGAGGCACACAGGGCCAACACCCGGCATCATGGTGTGGGGAGCGATCTCCTACACTGGCCGTACACCTCTGGTGATCGTCGAGGGGACACTGAACAGTGCATGGTACATTCAAACCGTCATCGAACCGATCGTTCTACCATTCCTAGACCGGTAAGGGAACATGCTGTTCCAACAGGTCAATGCACGTCCACATGTATCCTGTGCCACCCAACGTGCTCTAGAAGGTGTAAGTCAATTACCCTGGCCAGCGAGATCTCCGGATCTGTCCCCCATTGAGCATGTTTGGGACTGGATGAAACGTCGTCTCACGCGCTCTGCACGTCCAGCACGATCGCTGGTCCAGCTGAGGCGCCAGGTAGAAATGGCTTGGCATGCTGTTCCACAGGACTACATCCAGCACCTCTACGATCGTCTCCATGGGAGAATTGCAGCCTGCATTGCTGCGAAAGGAGGATATACACGGTACCAGTGCCGACATTGTGCATGCTCTGTTGCCTGTGCCTGTGTGCCTGTCTGTGTGATCATGTGTTGTATCTGACTCCAGGAATGTGTATATAAAGTTTCCCATTCCTGGGACAATGAATTCACGGTGTTCTTATTTCAATTTCCAGGAGTGTAGTTACTGAGCACACCTACTTAATAACCAAGCCCAGTGTACTATGTCAAAGAACAGCAATCCTCAATACCATGCAGACCTTGCAGTGAAATTTGTCATTGATGAGCTATGTTAGCAGAAAAGCAACGTTAGTGCCTCTGCAAAAAAATTGTCATTGGCTTTTCTCCTTTCCATGGGTCATGAATATATTTTTACAACCCTATATGACTACAGTAAAGTTGCACGGTCAGATGAGTCATAATTACAGTTAGTAACAACTGTTGGAGGGTTATTATTGATTTGAGGAACATTCTTTACAGTTTCAGTGAATGATTTGGTCTCCTAAATATGAATCCAATCGTACATATCTGAAATATCACTGACAAGTCATATCATGCACAACGCTCTGCACTAGCAATGCTTTAACAATGTTGGATGGGTGAAGAGGAAGCTAGGCTGAATATTTCTTCACAGGACTGCTAAAGACTTGAGTTCATGTATGTTGGGATGCTGTACTTTGCTGAGTGAAAGACAATATTGGCAATTCAGTGTATGTCGAAATGTATTAGCCAGATCTTAATAGGAAGAGATTTAAGATTCATAAGAGCGAAGTTTCTCTCGGCATTGAGAATATATCGTATGATGTAACATTTCCTTAACTCGGCTAGTTACCCGAGAGCATTTCATATATTGATGATCGTATCAAACCAACCAAAAGAATTTTGCGAAAGAAAGAAAGAAAGAAAAAACTGCTCAAGTTATGTTAGATTTACTGCATAGCCCTTGAGTGGCAGTTTGGGACATCTTTATCATTATAATTCTTTAACCAAGCTGTGTGTGCCTTAGGCCTCATATCCACTTGAGAATGCTCAGGTGAATAAGCCGCTTGTTCAGTTGAGCGTGCTCGAGTTAAAGGAAATTTTGGTTGATGAGCCTGGTTTCCAATAACTACAGTGCCCAGTAAAAGCTCTGCTATTGACGTCTTGTCATGTGTGAGTGTGGCAGCTGTGGCCTTTATTATTATCCATATGATGCCAATTTTATAGATGAATTGACTTATGAAGGAGATAATGATCCATTTTAAAACTTTATGAGAAATCTAGGATCGATTTCGAACATTTCCTGCATTTATTTGAACCTCATATTAAAAAGCATGTACACCTATGCGTGAGGCGATCTCACCAAGAAATAAATTAATGATAACTTTAAGATTACAGTTCTATACAAACCTGCAGTATATGTTAAAAGTACCTAAATAAAGCATCAGCCATTTCGTACCGGTAATCTGTGATGATCTTGTTCAGTCACTCCAAAATTATATTTCGGTTTGTACCTATTTATTTATTATATACTTTTAATACCAATATATATTAAAAAATTGTTTTATGTTTCCTGTTTTCGTCCTTAGATCATTAATACCACGGTTTAATACCTTCTTAATTTCATGCCATCATTTACTTCGATTATAAATGCTGTTCGTACGAGCTATCCCATAATACCTTCTTTGATGCATACCAGTTAATTGTTGTCAAGCAAGTGTCACATGCACTAGCGCTCTTTATAAAAAGCATCAAACCAACATCCACACTTACTGCTTTGGCTCACCTTTGAGCAATCTAAAATACCGACACAGGACCGGCTCGACCTAGGCACGCTCAGGCGTCCACACAGGATCCGCTCGCTTCACTGAGCGGCTCGTTCGATTGAGCCCGCTCGAGTGCATACGAGGCCTTACAATTCGAAATGGCGTCACACGAAGCTACTGCAACAATTTGAATGGTGTTTTAAAATTATGAAATCTTATTGTCTAGCTTAAAATCTGCAAAACTAGAGTATGACTCAGTGGAATTGAGGAAAAAACATAATTGATGATATTTCTAAATGGATAAAAATATGCACAAGAAGTCACTCAGTATTTTAGATGAGCACACCTTTCAAGAAGTATTTACAAAACATCGTCCTTATACTGGAAATGAATTCTTCAAGGGTGTACCGCTGGATAGTGTTTTGAAAACAGGATATTTCGACGACTAGCTCCGTCGTCTTCATCAGGTGTCGAGACATCTGCACAGATCGGCTGACTGTCGGATACTGACGGTCAGCCGACCTGTGCAGATGTCTCGACACCTGATGAAGATGACGGAGCTAGTTGTCGAAATATCCTGTTTTCAAAACACTATCTGGCGGTACACCCGTGAAGACTTCAAATCAAGCATACGCCGGAAAAGTCTCCGTTCTTACATCGTCCTTATACTGTTTGGCTTCTATGTTGTTTCTGTTTTTGTTTTTTTACTTCAGATATTATTTCTTCAGTTCTTCAAAATGTAAAAATCAAAATAAGTGAAATATGTTAACTAACCATAATAATCTTATATATATATATATATACGTATGTTTTCATATATTTCACTTTTCAGCCACCTCTACCAAGCACAGATCACTGGTCTTTGTGTGTGGAAGTAGCATGGAGTATCCTGTCGTGCACAATGTTGGCCGAATGTCGATAGCTGTGGGGATGTGGGAGATATGATGATTAATGTTGGCCACTGCAGGGCGTTTTCAAATTTCGACCAAACATTTGTGTCTTATGCTGCTCTTTCCTGCCACAACTACATAGCATAGACTATTGGTGTTTATGTGTGGTAGTAGAATCGTGTCTCCTGTCGTGCACTATGGTTGTTAGATGTCGGTAGCTATGGAGGTGTGGTAGATATGGGGGTTGAAAGTGGTCGACCTGTGCAAATTTCATATTTCTGCCGAAGGCGCAAGTGTCATGGTGTATCACTTTTCAGCGAAAATGATCTATTGCAGATCACTGACGTTTGTGTATGGTGGTAACACAGAGTTACCTTTAGATCACAACGTCGGACGAATTTCGGTAACTGTGGTAGTGTGGGAGATATGGTGGTTGAAAGTGGTAGATCAAGGATATTTTCCTATTTTCATCCAAAGACATGTGTGTCCGTAAATTTTACTTTGCTGCCTGAACTACATAGCGCAGATGACTGGCATTTGTGTGTGGTAATAGCATCGCGTCTCCCATCATGCACTATGGTGGTTAGATGGCGGTAGCTGTCAATATAAATTCTTTACAAACACAAACGAAGTCGTGGGTACCAGCTAGTTGTAAATAATATTCGAATTACATAACAGTATTTTTGCTTTAAGAGTCACCAATGATCATAATACTATACTACTCTTTGCGTTCTGTTAACATAGCTTTATTTTTTGCTATTTATTAACTGCTCCAGGTTTCTGAAATACAGTAAGTCAAACTAATTGGAACACTTTAATCAAACCACTTGTACATAGACATACTTAAGGAAACATAACTAAATTGTGGATTTAGTTTAAGGTGCTTAATCTTGATACCTGTACACACATCAGTAAATATCCACAAATTACAACATTATTTTGGTAGCAATGGATAGCAGACATTAAGAAATATATTTTCTGGATTTGTATGAACCACACATATATTGGATTACCAGTAGCAATCCCATTCATAGGTTATTGCCACTCACTCACTATTGGTGCTGAAATGAAGTCTGTCCACTTAGGCCATAATATTCAAATGCCTTACTTGCATGCCCTGTGTATTATTGTTACTGTGGTCCAGGTCAATTTACAACCTAAATGCAGACAAGTCATATTTAGCTTACTGTCCTGCAAGGTGTGATAGAGCATGGGATCATTAATAAAGAATTAACAAACCATTATTTGGGGAGTGGGGTCAGCCTTGGACCAATTGCACAAAAAATGTCTAGTATGTCTGCAGTACAACCTAGCCATAGGGAGTATGGAAGAAGCAGCATATGAAGTTATATCTAAAAGTTAATAAATGTAATTGGCTTTTGATAATATTTCTTTTCATGTCAGGAAATAACTTGTTAAAGTTAACCTACCTATCTGCATTGCAAAAATATGCCTCTGAATGCACTTGTATTTTTGGTGTAAGCCTAAAGTCTGTGTGCAGTATTTTATTGACTTTTTTTTTTAATTGCATTTAGTTGCTACCGTATCATTAGTTCCAGGTTTTAGGTTTTATCTATTTTTAATGTTTTGTTCTAGAAAATTGAGCATACCTACCTCTAGCATACATTTCATACATGTAACTTTACAGCTAATGACTTTCATAATAAAAATCTAGGCTGCAAAGCATTTTTGTCTGTATTAATTGTTACAAGACATAAGTAGTTCATCAAACATGTCTTGTTATCTTACCAGCCTTCTACTGTGTCTTTTACATCTGCTATAAATTAAATATGTCAGTAGTAACATTTCTTATAAACTGGCATATTTTGTGCAGTTTATTGTACTAATATTAAAAGTTTCAGCAGCAGAAACTTTTTTTTTTTTTATCATTTCAGTAGTTTTAAAAGAGACACATTTACAACCACCATCTTGTCATTATTTTAATTTTCTGACTTCAACTGAAAGTGAAATTATTACATTTCTGATTCATACATTCTGCTTGTTGTTAATTTTAAAACGTATTTGTTTATGTTTCTTGTGATGATTATATTGACACACACATTATAATAATTCTTTCATAATTACTGTTTGCAGTGTTTGCTGATATGTGGCAAGCTCTTGCTTCTGATATACAGGCTGTGTCGAAAGAGTCCATTGAACAGTGTCACGGACAACAACCGGGCAAACAGGTCTACATGTCTTTACCAAGGCCAGGGGTGAGTTTACAAAGGCTTTCTCATATACCTTGCTGCCCCAGAATTAAAATAATAATAATTTTTCATCTGTGCCAAGAACTAATATCTATATAAAATTTTCTTGGCCCTCTCACCCAGGAAGCGTGTCAGTTTGATTCTCTGTTTCAAGGTTGCTCTCCTACTTCATTTTCCAGCTACTTCACTGGAAGATGAAGTTGCCAGAAGATGAAGTCTGAAAGCAACTTCAAAACATCTCATCAAAATGACATACCCCTCGCGTGGTAACTGAAGAACATTTGATACACTGGAAAAGCCTCCATTCATTCATAACTAATGTCTAGGCTACCACAGATAACAGTTCAACAAATAGATTCATTGTCTTGTTCACTCACTTGTGTTTAGTAGAAATGTTAATAATCAGCTTGTCAGTTATGTGTAAATTCATAAGCAAGATAAAAAATAAAAATAAATAATAATTAATAGTTTAGCTATATGCAGGAGGCACCTTCTTATATATGGAAAGGCATAACATGAGTCTAATATATCAGTGATACTGTTGAAAAGTCGGTTTTCATTACCATCAATGAAAATTCTGGAATAGTTCCCAATTTGTCTCAAATCCTATGCAAGGCCCAAACAAGTTTACACTTAACATACCAAATATTGCTTTCATGACTAATAGACATATGGTGAGACCATTTTTAATTTCAGTAAGTGAGGCTTACTTCTTTGCCTTGTTAATTAATTACTGATCAACTTGCAATGAAATCCTGTATGTGTTTTGAAAACACGGTACGGCAGTACACCTGCGAAGAGTTCATTGCGAGCTGCAGCTTCCTTCACAGAAAAAAACCAGATGTCCCATTTAAGATATTTGCTACCCAAATGATCTAATTAACAGGTGCTTGTAGAACATTAAAATAATAATCAGGATAGGGAAAATAAGCATGCTTTACCAAAGATAGCTTCAGGGTTGCATTGACACTGAAAATTTCCAGTGCAAACACTTCATAAGCATAATAACATATTACGGAGGGACTTGGGGCCATGATGAAGTGCCCACAATCTTTCATACATCTGCAGTAATATTATCTACACCATTCCCTTTGTGTTATATTGAGTATATTATATCGTGCATATTGAGCCCACCAAAATCCATGATGACTGATTTATGATCACTTATTATTTTTGTGATCTCAGATCTCACACTTTTATCATCAGTCTTTGCTTGGAAATAAAAAATTCATAAATATGTGTATAGTAAATAATGAAGTAAGAGGTGCTAAATAGTAAAAAGGAATCACAAATTGGTAAAGGGAAATGAACAACTACTTACCTTTAGATGATGGATGTGGGTCGTGAATACTAAATCAAGACGAAAACACACATAATATAAGAATTTTTGCATCTTGCCCTTTATCAACAGGAGAACATTATGCCCACAAGGGGGGAGGGTTCCTCACAGAATGACTGTTGGCCAAGAAAATGGCATGGGTAAATTCAAACTGAGGACAAGTAAAATGTCAGTGATTCAGAGCTAATACCTGAGCCTAGATATGTATCAAAATTGATCTGTGGTGTTTGAAAATATCAAAGTAATACAATAAAATCTAAATTTAAGTAAGAAAAAACAAATAAATTAATAAAAAATTACAAATTAAACCAAAGATTCTATGAAGCTAACCTTTGGTTAATGGTGATTCAATTTATGTAGTGGGAATGAAGGCAAGGTGAGGATGAGAGAGAGAGAGAGAAAGTAAATATGAATAAAAGCAATAGTAGTGACCGGGTATTATCTTTGACATACGTATTACTAGACGACCCGTGCGAAAATTTCGCGAATCAAATACTATGAATAGTGAGGTTGAATAGTTGTAATGTAATGAAAAGTAGAGCCGCACTTTTGTAGCAAATATTTATATGTTTAGTGTAATAGGTAGGCGTCGAAATACTTATAGTGTACTACATAACAGCTAGGAAAATTTAAAACAAACTGTCACTGGCCTTAACAGAATACAACCAATCTGATTAAAATGCACACAGCACGTCAAAATCTCTGTTATATGAGTATAAATGTGAATAAAATGTTTATACTGGAATTGTATAGCAAAAAAAAAAAAAAAAAAAAAGTTTCTGTAACAGAAAAAATATATCCAAAAAGCTACTTACTGTATAAAAAACAGTTTGACATCTCTGTGATATTTGCTGCTGCAGTCTATGGACTTGGCTCCGAACTGTCTTATACGCCAGACCTCTTTTGGCATTAAATTCCAAAAAATTCTTTCTTAATTTATGATTTTCCCTAATTGGAAACCTTAATCTTTAAAACGATATGTCATTTATCGATTTTGGTTGGATATTGAAGGATATAAATGCCCGTAATAAAACAAATACACCTTGTAGAAATAATATTGCTACTTTAGCCCATTAAGAATCGACTTCCAAAAACATCATTTTATAACAAGTCGTGTCACCAAAGCGGACATCCTGGTCTTTAAAATTATACATCATTTATCGATTTTGGTTAGGCATCAAGTGAGCAAATAAAAAGTTTTAGAAATGTTGATATTTTTGCTCCATAAGGGTTGAAATAGAAGAAAGTTCTTTCTTAAAATGTTTTTTTTTGCTGTCGTCAGTCTTTAGACTGATATGTAAATGGAGACTTTCCCGGCGTATTGATTCAATGAAAGTTTCACGGGAGTCCAGCCGGATGGAGTCATAAAACGACAACGTTTCGACAACCTGCTCGGTTGTCTTCATCAGGTCTATATAGATGGTATGGAAGCGTTGGATGAATTTCTAGACCATCTTAATGGGATCCATCCCAACATACGGTTTACGATGGAAGTTGAGAAGGACGGGTGCATCCCGTTCTTGGACATTTTAATAAAACGCAAATTTGATGGATCTTTGGCACATAGTGTGTACCGTAAACCCACCCACACTGAACGTTACTTGGGTGCAACCAGTTACCACCACCCAGCACAACGCCACTCCGTATTGACCACATTGGTGCGCAGAGCGAGAGCCATTTCAGATCGTGAGAGCTTACCGCTAGAGTTGAAACATCTAAGGTCTGTTTTTAATCAGAACGGGTACTCTCGGCGACAGATAGAGAGTGCTTTTATCCAGAAGCCACCAAGACCACCGAATGAACAGATTGAACCACCAAAATCTCTTGCCTTTCTGCCATATGCCGGCAACACGACCGGAAAGATTGGAAGGCTCTTGGCGCGTTCTGGTATAAAGAGCATTTTTCGGCCGCCCGCCAAGATACGTGATGTGCTTCGCTCGGTGAAGGATGATTTAGGCCTAAGAATTCCTGGAATTTATTCAATACCTTGCGAATGCGGTAAAGTTTATATTGGACAGACGATCAGAACCATCGCTGAACGTATCACCGAGCACAAACGACACTTGAGACTGGTGCAAGTAGAAAAGTCCGCAATAGCCGAACATGCGTTCGATGAAGAACATAAAATACTGTTTGATGAAACGGTGGTGCTGGCCAGAGTCTCTTCGTTCTGGGACTCAGTAATTCGGGAAGCATTGGAAATTCATCTTAACGATAACAACATCAATAGGGACAGTGGACTGTATTTAAGTGAAGCCTGGAGACCAATTATTAGGGATCTATGTCATAAAAAACAAAAATCTTCTCAACAAGGCCAAATGGACACAAACTGACGCCATGGACATAGTTTGCCAGCTCTTATGTCTACAGGTTAAGCATCGTTGAACGTGGTGAGTGTTTGGATGGGTGACCGCGTATGGCTCAATACGCAGTCCGCAACAACTGATACCCTCGGCTTGCAGTAGAGTGGTTAAGCAACGGTGAGCGTGGTCAGCGCTTGGATGGGTGACCGTTTTGGCTCCATACGCAGTCCGCAACGCTGATACCCTCACGTCCAGCGCGCTGATTGGGCGTCCTGGCAACCCTCCATAAACGACATTTGAATTTCGGCGGCAGCGAAGGAAGTGTCAGCGAAGTCAGTCTGTTTGTGATTTCCTAGAAGCAACATCTATATAGACCTGATAAAGACAACCGAGCAGGTTGTCGAAACGTTGTCGTTTTATGACTCCATCCGGCTGGACTCCCGTGAAACTTACATTGAGTCTTTAGACTGGTTTGATGCAATCCTCCATCCCTTCCTATCCTGTGCTAACCTCTTCATTTCTACATACCCCTTACAATCCACGTCCTCAATTATCTGCTTCATATATTCTAATCTCTGTCTACCTCTGCAGTTCTTACCTTCAACTGTTCCCTCCACTAACAAATTAACCAATCCAGCATGTCTCAAAATATGACCTAAAAGCCTGTCTCTTCTTCCTGTAAGCTTCTTCCATAAACATCTTTTCTCACCCATCATTTCCAAAACTCGTTCATTTCTTACTTTGTCTGTCCACCTAATTTTTAGCATTCTTCTGTAACACCACATTTCAAATGCTTCAAGTTTCTTTCTTTCCGGTATTCCTAAAGTCCATGTTTCGCTACCGTAAAGTGCTGTGCTCCACACATAGAGTTTTAAGAAATTCTTTCTAATTCCTAGATCAATATTTGAAACTAAAAGGTTTCTCTTTTTCATGAAGGCTCTTTTTGCTAGTGCTATTCTGCTTTTAACATCATTCCTGCTTCGGCCATCGGTTGTAATTTTGCTTCCCAAGTAACAGAACTCGCTCACTTCTCCTATAGCATCCGATCCTATTTTTATATTTAATCTGCTACTATTGGTATCATTTAATCTGCTACTATTGGTATCATTTCTGCTACATTTCATCACTTTTGTTTTACTTTGATTTATATTCAGTCCAAAATCTTCCTTCAGTATTTTGTTCATGCCATTCAATAACTTCTCAATATCCTCAGCCCTCTCTGCTAACAAGACAATGTCATCAGCAAATCGTAGCATACTGATTTTTTCTCCCTGAAAACTTATGCCACATGGAAATTTTTCTTTGACTTTCTTCATTGCTTCTTCTACATACAAGTTGAATATTAACGGGGATAGACTACAACCTTGTCTCACACCCTTTTTAACTGATGCATGTCTCTCGTGATTCTCTACTTTTATCACAGCCACTTGATTCTTATATAGTTTATAGAGGATTCTTCTATCTCGATACTTTAGACCTGACTTCTTTAGAATTTTGAACATCTTGTCCCACCTAACATTATCAAAAGCTTTTTCTAAATCAACAAATGCCATAAAAGTATCTTTGTTTTTCTTGATCCGCCCTTCAAGTATTAATCTTAAAGACAGAATTGCTTCCCTTGTACCGCGATTTTTCCTAAACCCAAACTGATCTTCACCTACTATCTCTTCTACTACCCTTTCCATCCTTCTGTATATTATTCTGGTCAGCAATTTTGAAGCATGTGATGTGAGACTAATTGTGCGATAATTCTCACATTTGTCAGCTTTTGCTTTCTTTGGAAGTGTGAAGATGATATTTTTATTAAAATCAGTTGGAATTTCTCCTGTTTCATAACTTTTTGATATCAGCTTGAATAATCTTTCGATTCCTTCCTCTCCTAGAGATTTAAGAAGTTCTGCAGGGATCTCATCAATTCCAACTGCCTTATTTGCTTTCAAGTCATTCAGAGCTTTATTAAATTCTGTTCTCAAAACAGGATCTCCTAAGTCATCCATGTCGACATCGCCTTCCTTTTCCAATACACTATTGCTCAAGTCGTCCCCAACATACAGTTTCTCAATGTATTCCTTCCATCTGTTAGCTCTATCTTCTGACCTTAAAAGAGGTTTCCCATCGGCAGCTTTAATGTTCATACCTCTTTTCTTCATTTCTCCAAAATTCTGTTTGATCTTTCTATATGCAACATCTACTTTTCCTGCAACCATTTCCTTTTCTACTTCTTCACACTTTTCTTGTAGCCATTTTTCTTTTGCTATTTTGCATTTCCTATTTATTTGATTTCTAAATTGCCTGTACTGCTCTTTTCCTGCTTCATCCTGAGCATTTTTGTACCTTCTCCTCTGATCGATCAGCTGCAAAATTTCTTCTGTGATCCAAGGTTTTCGGGCAGCTTGTTCCCTAAAGCCTAAGGTTTCTTTGCCAGCTTTCATTATTTCGGTCTTAAATGCATTCCATTCGTCCTCGGTTGAGCTCTTTTCACAGTTAATTCTTAGAGAATGTTATGTGACCAAAACGGATATTTTAATCTTTAAAAATGATACCTTATTTATTGATTTCGGTTAGTTATGAAGGGAGATAAATGGCTCATGACAGAAAAATGCATTGAAGAAATATTAATACTTTTGCCTTTTAAGGGTAGAAATTTGAAAAATTCCTTTCCTAAAATATGGTGCAACGAAACCCAAGACCTTAAAAAACCTCAGTTTTGAAAATGATTCCTTGTTTGTCAATTTTGTTTAATCATCAAGGGAGATAAATGATTTCAGACACAAAAAATGCATTTTAGAAATACTGATATTTTTACCCTTTAAGGGTTAAATTCAGAAAAAAATCCTTTTCTTAATATGATGTGACCACAGCAGAGTGATACCTCATTTATCTATTTCGGTTATATTTTAATGGAGATAAATTGCTCATGACACAAAAACGTATTTTAGAAATATTGACATTTTTGCCCTTTAAGGGACAAATTACGAAAAATTTGTATCTTTTAAATATAATGTGACCACAGTGGACACCTTAATCTTTAATATGATGCCTCATTTATGTAAATCGTTTAGATATGAAGGGAGATAAGTGACTCATGACAGAAAAGCACATTGCAGAAATATTGATACTTTTGCTCTTTGAGGGTCGAATTCCAAAAAATTCCAGTCTTAATATATGATTTCAGCAAAGTGTAGATCTTAATCTTTAAAATGATACCTCATCAAACAATTTCAGATAGATATCCTGGGAGATAAATGACTCGCAACAAAAAAGACAGCATTTTAGAAATATTAATATTTTTGTCTTTAAGGGTCGAATTCTGAAAAATTCCTTTCTTACAATATGATTGCAAGGAAAGGGAAAATGACTCATCACTCACCAAAGTTGATGGCAGCAACGAGAGAAGAACATATATCACGAACTCACAAAAAAGCTCAATATTTCGGTTATTAAACCTTATTCATGATGGAGAAAATGAGTCATCAGGCTCAGGAGGTGTGCACAATGTAGTAACCCTCAGCGTGTGCACACCTCCCGAGCCTGATGACTCATTTTCTCCATCATGAATAAGGTTTAATAACCGAAATATTGAGCTTTCTTGTGAGTTCGTGATATATGTTCTTCTCTCGTCGCTGCCTTCAACTTTGGTGAGTGATAAGTCATTTTCCCTTTCCTTGCAATTATATTGCCTAAAGCATTTTCCTTTTTCCTTAGTTTAATTATTTCTTACAATATGATTTGATCAAAGTGGAGACCATAAGTTTTAGAATGACGCCTCATTCATTGATTTCGGTTAAGTATGAAGGGAGATAATGGCTTGTGAGAAAAAAAAACACCTTATAGAAATAGTATATAAGATCATTATTCTCCTAAATAACAAAGGATAAGAAAAATGATTCATCACTCACCAAAGTTGAAGGCTGCAATGAGTGAAAAACATAAGAGATGAACAAAAACATAGACAATATTTTGGCTTTACTTGTTGTCATGTGGTAAACTTTAGCATGTGCACACCTCCTGAATCATATAACTCAATCCCTATTACATGAATAAGGTGTAAAGCTGAAATAATGAATGTATTTTGTATGTCTGATATGTTTATCACTTGTCGCAGCCTTCAACTTTGGTGAGTGACGAGTCATTTTCCATGTCCTTTGTTTCCTTTTTCCCTTAATCTCATTATCATCATCCTCAGTTATATATATATATTTCATTCACTTATGTCTTGTTCTATCACTTCCTAACTAAGCTTTTATTGATTTGGTAACTCTAAATTTCCTTGTATTATTAATGCAATTTCATTTCTGGTTTATACAGTAGAGTCTCGCTAATCCGAACTAATTGGGACCGGGCCTTGTTCGGATTACCGATTTGTTCGGATTAGCCGGAGTTACAGTGACTAATTTCTACAATGAAGCATACCAAGCATATAAGTAGGTACGGCATGGTAACAATTGTGAACAACTGGGTGAACAATGGCTCACTCTCACTCCCTCCCTTTATTGTTGAGATGTTTGAAGTGTTCGTGGTCAGTGCACTCTCAGACGGCTCGCGAACTGCTGAGTTAATCTTTGCAATCAATCGCTAACACACTTACAAAATTCGTGTACACTAGCGTGTTATCACCATGAGTAAACGGAAACATACGACGTTAACGCTCAGAGAAAAACTGGATGCTTTGAAGCGAATGGACAGTGGTGAGAATGTATCTAAGCTGGCGACGGAACTAGGTGTTGGTAAGGCAACCATTTGTGATTGGAAGAAGAACCGAGTGAAGCTTGAACAGTGCTGCGCAACGTCTTCGGGAAAAACACTCGAGATTTGGCAGATTCTGAAACATCCCAGTACGATAAAGTGGATGAAGCTCTTTTCTTTTGGTTTACACAGGAAAGAGAAAGGGGAACTCCTCTGAGTGGACCAATGGTTCAGGAAAAGGCTGTTTACCTAAACAAATTAATGAATGGTGATGAGTCTTTTAATGCGAGTACGGGTTGGTTGGACAGATTTAAAAAACGTCATGGGATTCGTCAGCTAACAATTACTGGAGAGAAGCTTTCTTCTGACCATGATGCAGCGAAGGAATACGTGCATGAATTTAATAAACTGATAGGAGAGGGAAGTTATTCTCCCCAACAAATTTATAATGCTGACGAGACAGGCCTTAATTTTAGGGCATTGCCAACAAAAAGCCTGGCATCAAAGGTAGAAGTCCAAGCTCCTGGCTTAAAATGAGCAAAGATCGTGTGACTTTACTAGTGTGCAGCAACGCTGCTGGTAATCACAAGCTTCCTTTAATGATGATCGGCAAATCTGTTAGCCCCAGAGCTTTCAAAAACTGCAACATGAAATCTTTACCTGTATACTATCGCAACCAGAAAAAAGCATGGATGGATGGTAAGCTGTTCAAAGAATGGTTTCACGACCAGTTTGTTCCCTCTGTCCGGCGGTTTTCCAAGGAAAATAATTTGCCTCCCCGTGCTATCCTTTTGATTGATAACGCACCATCTCACCCCAGCACTGAGGAATTATGTGACGGAGAAATCGTGGCGAAGTTTTTGCCGCCGAATGCTACACCACTTCTACAGCCGATGGACCAGGGCGTACTACAAACATTAAAACTGATTTACAGAAAACAATTCTTAAGAATGCTGATCCAAGATGAAAACATTCCTTTAGTTGAAAAAATAAAAAAATAAAAAAATCTGAAGGATGTCGTTTATTAGGCTGCTGAGGCATGGCAGAAAATTTCAGAAAACACTCTGAGAAAATCTTGGAGAAAACTATGGACATCTCTTGAATTTCAGGACATACCAGCTGAAAATGAAGAGGAGAGTTTCCTAAAAATGGTACAGACAATCCATGGATGTGAAGAAGCCTGTGAAGCAGACGTAGATGAATGGATGGCAGCGGATGATTCAATACTGGAGCACCTTACTGACGTTGATTTAGTGGCTGCTGTGACTCAAGACCAGGTAGAAGTGGAATGTTACGACGAAAGTGACAATGAGATGGAATGTGACAAAGGAGAGTTGGTGTCACACACTGACGCGGCAGAAGCCTTTGATCTCGCGCTACGCTATATGGAGCAACAGACCACTGCTACACCAGCTGATTTAATGTTTATCAGACGATGGCACAACTTTGCGTTATATAACAGACTGTCTTCATTACACCAAAAAACAATTACTGAGTTTCTGTGCTCTAAAAAGTAGGGATGAAATGTGTGTTTCTAACCGTTGTAACTACTATCGTAAGTTTGACAGTTTTTTTTTCAGTGTTACGCACTTTTTAAATTTAATCTTTTCTAGCTAATTTTTCTGTATAAATTAAAATTGTGTACATGTACAAAAGTTAACCACACAATTATATAGCGTATGAACTGTATTTTCAGGGTGTTTTAATTCTTTTACCATTTTTTATATTAAGACTATGTAATGCTTTGCCATGTTCGGATTAACCGGACGTTCGGATTACCGGGGTTCGGATTAGCGGGACTCTACTGTACTGGTGTTGTGATCATGCATGTATTTTATTCACAATCACATCATATTGCGTATTAATTCTTCCTTTATGCAAGCAACTGAAAATATTATCTTTTCTGCTGTATTTTGCCTAGTAACTAGACGACCCGTGCGAAAATTTCGCGAATAAAATGCGATGAATAGTGAGGTTGAATATAATGTCACCAAGTTCAGTCATTACTCTTCATACTCCTACTTCATTTATCGATTTTGGTTAGAAATCCAAGGAGATAAATGGCTCGAAACACAAAAAACGTATTTTAGAAATATTGACATTTTTGCGCTTTATGGGTCGAATTACGTAAAATTCCTTTCTTAAAATATAATGTTACCACGGCGGAGACCTTACTTTTTAATGTGATGCCTCATTTATCTATATCGGTTAGATATCAAGGGAGATAAATCGCCCGTGACACAAAAATCGGTAATAGAAAATTTTATACTTTTTTCCTTTAAAGGTTGAATTCCAAAAACATTCTTTCTTAAAATATGATTTCACGAAGCTGATACATTACTCCTTATAATCGTACTTGATTTATCGATTTTGGATAGATATCAAGGGAGATAAATGGTTCGAGAAACAAAAAATGCATTTTAGAAAAAGTGACATTTTTGCCCTATAAGGGTCAAATTACGAAAAATTCCTTTCTTAAAATATAATGTTACCATGGCGGAGACCTTATTCTTTAATATGATACCTCATTTATCTATATCGGTTAGATATTAAGGGAGATAAATCACTCGTGACACAAAAATGCGCTATAGAAAAATTTATAGTTTTTCCCTTTTAGGGTTGAATTCCAAACACATTCTTTCTTAAAATATGATGTCACAAAGCTGAGACATTACTCCTCATAATCCTACCTCATTTATTGATTTTTGTTATATATCCAGGGAGATAAATGGCTCGAGATACAAAAAACGCATTTTAGAAAAAGTGACATTTGTGCCCTATAAGGGTCGAATTACGAAAAATTCCTTTCTTAAAATATAATGTTACCATGGCGGAGACCTTATTCTTTAATATGATACCTCATTTATCTATATCGATTAGATATCAAGGGAGATAAATCGCTCGTGACACAAAAATCGGTTATAGAAAAATTTATACTTTTTTCCTTTAAGGGTTGAATTCCAAAAATATTCTTTCTTAAAATATGATTTTACAAAGCTGGGACATTACTCCTTATATTCCTACTTCATTTATCGATTTTAGTTAGATATCCAGGGAGATAAATGGCTCGAGATACAAAAAACGCATTTTAGAAAAAGTGACATTTTTGCCCTATAAGGGTCGAATTACGAAAAATTCCTTTCTTAAAATATAATGTTACCATGGCGGAGACCTTATTCTTTAATATGATACCTCATTTATCTATATCGGTTAAATATTAAGGGAGATAAATCGCTCGTGACACAAAAACGCATTGTAAAAATATTGATACTTTTGCCCTTTAAGGGTCGAATTCCGAAAACTTTCTGGCTTAATATATGACGTCACTAAAGCGGAGATCTTAATCTTTAAAACGATACTTCATAAAACGGTTTCAGATAGGTATCAAGGGAGATAACTGACTCGTAACACAGAAAACAGCATTTTAGAAAAAATTACATTTTTGCCCTTTAAGGGTCGAATTCTGAAAACTTTCTTGCTTAAAATACGATTTAACCAAAGTGGAGACCATAAGCTTTAAAATGACACCTCATTCATTGATTTCGGTTAAGTATGAAGGAAGATATAGGCTTGTGACAAAAAAATACCTTATAGAAATAATATATATGATTGATGTGTATAATGTAAGTAGTTGAATTTGATTGACATGTCACGAAACATGTTGTAAAAATATTGATTATTTGACATTACTAATTGGTTTAGTTTCTTTATAAATAATCTACTAATACCAGTTAGCATTATTTCATCTTCCATTATTGTCTCTAAGTATTGTGAACCGTGAATGCCTGGAAGACTTCATTCTCATATAATTTATTTGTTGTTCCTGAAGCCACTAGTTCAAAGATGGCAAAATCATCTGATTATTTTTTGCATGATTGGCTTGTAATTCCTCTTCCTTTCAGGTTTTAGCATGCCATATGTTTTGATTGAAAAATAGAACATGTGTTACTAAACCAGCCTTACTCAACAATTATGATGTAGGTTTATTTTAAATAAATGACGTAATTTAGGTTGCCTATTTTCCTTTTACTGACTAATTCCGCATTGCCACCAACCTGTTACAAAGCAAGTACACTGAAAAGTGGAGAATATTCTTTCCGCTTGCACTGCCCAGTCTAGATCGACACTAATGCTCTTCATATAACACACAGTCATTAGGTAACGTTCGTTGTGCACATACGTTCCGAGCCTAATGGCCCGTTTTTCTATTTGTGAGCAAGGCAGATGCCGAAATATTGTGTAGTTGTTTGTCAGCATTAGTGTTCTCTCATCGCATCCGTCCACTTTGGTATGTGGTGGGTTAATTTCCCTTTCTTTTCTTATTTATATAAACACACGTGACACAGCACAGCCCCTGGATGCATTGCTGTCACCTGGTGATGTTTGTCTTAACCTAGGTCACACACTTCTCAGCACCTGTTTGTGGTTTGTCTACATTACAGAAAAAAAGCCCAAACCAAGGGATAACATCACAGACCCACCATTTTCGATAGGTTAAAACCAAGTTGTAACTAAAATATAAAAAGAGTTTCCTGTTACCCTACAGTGGGTAAACATTTAAAATTCAAAAGAATTTTTGCAGTACGTTTAATAGCACCTTATTACGAGTTACCACAAACAAAATAAAAATAAATGTTTTTACTACTAAATCAATACGTATTCATGCCAACCATAAATTAACACTTCAAAAGGGGAAGGATAAAAATAATTCATATATTTTTTGGAAATAAAATCATCACTGACCATAATATATGGGCCCACACTCTTGCAAGAGAAACTTAGGGCAGGTCCACAGTGAATACGTGTTAAAAAATCACAATACTGGTCATTTACAGAAACAACACAGAAAATTTTTGTTGAAATTATTTTCCAAGTCAGTAGTCTTATACCCTGGAAAAGAGAAAACGTGTTGTTCCCATGGTTTTTCTTCTCCATATGTTTTTCAAACTGGGTACCTTACTTCTCATTATTTGCAGGACCTTTCTCCATTTTTGATAATCAGCGGAATACCAGATATAGCAAGCATGGAAAAAAAAGAATACCTGTAATTAAGATTTCACCACTTTCTTTTATCACCTGGGTTACTTCAAAGTTGCTTGTTGACCCATCCTAATTTTCTACAACTATAAACAACAGTAATGGTCAGTCACAATCTTTCACATTGGCTTTCAACTGGAATAGGCAATCGTAGCGAACGGTGAATGGAAATTTACTTATGTAAATATTCTCTCTTTATAAACTATCCTGCCTCTGAACTCTCATTGCTTCTCATCACGGGTACAAAAAATATAGTATTCGATACTAATTGGTAATTAACTTCGGCACTTACCCTTGTATCCAGTGTTAATCCACTGACTTTTGCACAGTGATGAAAACAAAATTCAGTAGTCAACTCACACTTATTTGTCTCACATGCTGTAGTGATGGAGCTTGATGTTGGGGGTCAAGCAAGGTGCCTTATTGTCAGCTATGAGCATGTATTTTTCACTTTCCTGGTACTTTTGGTTATAAACATTCGGTATGCAAAGTCATTGCCTTAATTCAGTTGCCAGCTTCCTTTTAAATAATTACACTACTAAGTTTATCACGGGAAGAGCAACAGTTCTTCCTGTTAGCATAAATCCTGCATTGCAGGGTTTGCTTTAGTGGACTACTTCTTCCATTTGTGCCAGTCTTGTGCACCTCAGCACCAGGCATTGACTACATGCACGTCCTCCTAGGAGGGACCCGGCCGACACTTCCCGGGTCTCCCTCCTCGTCTTCGGCCCTTTGAATCTATGTTGAGTGCTGTTCTCACAACCGATGTGTTGTTGCTACATAGTACGTGCATGTACCGTTGCAGATGACGCTCCTGCATTTCCTCAGGGATTGTAACCACACCAAATGCCGCCCAAACATTCTAATTCCTGATGCACTCCAAATCTAGTGAATCCCTGCAGCCACAAATCATTTTCAATTCCATGACATGTAGCTGTTGTTCATGTCTTTTAATGACTAGCCATGATGGCTGGAGCTGATCAATACACAGGAGCTGCAGGTGGCATTGGTGGATGAGGAAATTCTTCAAAAGTGTTGTTTCCATAGACTAAGGATCTCTGTCGGTTTCGGTAGCAGTTTCTACTTTTCATCCATAATGGTCATAACATGTCTAAAACGTTGTTTGGAATGGTGACAACTCTTTGCTAGTTGGTTGATGTTTTTTGCTTCTTCTGAGGTATTTAACTCATTGTGCATGTTCCTATAAAGGCCTTCTTTTGCCTTGGTCATTTCCTGTTTTGCCACTGCTGATAGGAATCAAGTTCTGATTTTAGCCAGGTTTTATAGGCTAACTTCTTTGTCTTGATGGCATCTCACAACTTCTCATTTCACCACCACACTTCTTTGTTGATGAAATGACATCCAGATTTGATTGTGCCCATGATATTCGTAGCACTGGTCTTGATATGTTTGGTGACTGTTTATCCAGACTTTGGTGGCCATGTTCTGGTGTTTTTATGTAGCCTAAAGATGTTTTCAGTTAACTTTTGGCTGCTTTAATTTCTACCATTTAATTTGCTCTAATGTAGACAAGTTTTTCTTGTACAGTTTGAAGCAAAAAGCTGAAACTGAGGAGGAGCAGATTGTAACAGCCCTCAAACATAAAATTAAATGTAATTGTATTTTATGAAGCACTGATAGTAAGCTAGAGTTTGGTTGAATATGATCTGGTAGGTTTGTTTCACAATTAATTGTAAATCAGTGTATATAGACCTCATTTTATAAAAAGAAATTACTTAGGGGCCATTTAATATGTTTAAGAACAGTACTGTGCAAGAGAATTGCTTAAATGTTTGTAATTCCAAGTATTAATGCAAGTTACGATGTCTAAAGAACAATATGATACAGTTTAAAATGATTTCTGTGAATAATTTTGTGTTTAAGCATCTTTAATTTCCATTTCTGACCATTTTGTAATGATGTTAAATGATTATGTATTAATTTTGATTGTTTTTAAAACATTTCAATTGTTTAAGTAATTGTCAATGTTCGAGAAATATCTGTTGGAATCTTTTGAAGTGTTCTTGAAATTTCGATAGACCCTATATAAAGAAATCAGCAGGACAGTTTTAGTTAAAACAGATTCAATTTACATCGGCCAAGGACTGTGTTAGTAGTATTGTATGCAACCTCTGGATTGTATGAATGCTTGTAAACAGTATCGTTGACGTCTTGTTGTATGAAAATAAAACAAATGTCAAATTGAACTGTATGGTGGATTACTTAATTATTGTATTAATTAAACCATGAACAATTTCATAAGATGATGTCGGGGTGTGGTGTTGTCCGATGGTATAACTTTTCCATCATTATGTAAATGTCTTATCATACGCAAAATAAATTAAAACTTTTGCATCAGTTACAAACTAACCAATAATCAATCTGCATATTCACTCCACCACAGCTAAAGATAAAGAGGGGTGGTGGACATTTTCTGTAAAGGGAGCAACAATTAAAGTATGGTCTTATGTTACGAAAATTTTCCACCAGAAATGAATTTCCACTGGATTTATTCTTGAACAGTCTCAAGTTTCTACTGGTATCAGGAAGCAATACACTCATGAACATGGAACTCTTATCAGATTTCAATTACAGCAGAAGATTCAGGTTACTTTCAGGCTCATATACACTAGAGTACGGCTTTCACTGGCACGCGTAGGTCACACGGTAAACCCTTTGAATTTAGCTTTAGTTCCCAATATTTGAATAACTGTGAATAATTGTTTCTAGAATTTGGTGACATCCCACCAAGAGTTTATTGAATTTTCTTTTGAAGGTGCTAGTTTTTACATGATGTTGGTTTGTATTTCAACGTGGCGAAGAGTTGCTCTATCACGTTTCAGTCTAAAATCTCTCCAACCTCTCGCCAACACATACCGAACAACTTTGGCTTGCTCAAGTATGAAAAGTCACTGGACACTGAGACTATATTGCCACCCCTTCTTTTACTCTCCGACTGCTAGCCTTAGTACATGATACTCTGATGTAGTCTCAGGACTTGATTGTACTGCCGGACCTATCCAGAAGGATTACTCCAGAATTTCCTCTCATCTTTTTCATATTTTAGTATGAAGTAGACAAGTCAATTTTTAACATTTCTTGTTAGGACATGTAATTTAAAATTTTCAGTGGTTTAAGTACGAGAAATTTTTAAAGTTTACAATAACCAAAATATCTTACTTTTTGGCTATCTTAAATATTTAGTTCCTTGTGGATCTGTTTATATCAACCAGTTTCTTTTAATTCTATATTTCTTTTAATGTACAGTTTTGATCTGTATTTATTTTTCTTTAGAAGTTACTGTACTAAAAAATGTAACTGTGATTTAATTTCAACCTTGACATTGTCGATTACCATCTTTCAAAATATAATATCTTTCATTTTCCATCATGTTTTTAAATTGGACTTCCATTATTCTTTCTAATTTTAAATCTGCTTTCACTTATTTGGAATGCCCCATTCACGAGATCTCTGATTCAAACCCATGTACTCGTCTGGCTCTAGTTGCCACATTTTACGTCTTGTTATAGTCGTCAAAATGTTTAGAATGTATTTGACTTAAATGTTCTTGTTATTCTCTGTACTTTTTCTTTATTTGTATCCTAAATGGGCCATATTTTATATTATTAGTAAAAGTTGTTCTGCAATATTATTTCTATCTTTTCTTTTTAAATTTATGTTTTAACCTGAAATATTGTATTAAAATCTGTTTTGGTGCTGAGAATGTATTATCATAGTTAAATTTCCATCATTCATTTAAAAAGAGAGCTTGCTTTATTGTCCTATCCTAGATTCTATGTTTGGTTTGTTCCATTAGACTGTGATGTCATCTGTTCTCTAACTCTCAAAACTTATTCTGCACGATTGCTTTGAAAATTGAATTTTCTCTCTGTATAGACCTTATATCCAAATGATTATATTCAGGGCCGGCGTTAGGGGAGGGTAAGCGGGTCAAAAGTACCCGGGCCCACCGGCTGATGGGGGGCCCCGAATACTGATTGTAAGGGCCCTCAGGTCATCCCACCCATTGTTGTCCGGCCAGTTTGTAGAGCTAAAAAAAAAAGGTCGCTCATTTTACCCGGGGCCCGAAATTCCTAGCGCCGGCCCTGATTATATTTATAATTGAAACCCGCACATGAGGTGTGATAAAATAATAATGATTTTTTTTTTTGAAACTTTTATTTATTCATCTTCATCAATGTTATCCCCTTCAAAACAGTCCCCATTAGATATTGTACACTTATTCCAGTGCTTCTTCCAATCCCTAGAATTCGATTTTTGGGATCTCTTTGAGCTCTTACACTGATGCACTTTTAATCTCATCTATGCTTGACAAACGACAGCTCTTCATGTTTCTCTTTATTTTTGGGAACAGAAAAAATCACATGGGGCCATGTCTGGCAAATATACTTGTACATAAATATCAACCTCCTGATGCTCGTAAACCACCGCCCGGATCCTTCCCGTATAATAGACCACGATATAAAATGTGGAGTATGCATCCACCTACCACGACCTCTTGCAACCCTACTACTGGTTAAACCAACTCACCTACCTTCAAAGTAGTTCCCTTTAACAGCAATACACCAGAGGAGTTGTTGTTTCCACTCTTAGCAGCGCTGGAAGGCTTCAAGTGTTAGGGCTGTTAACTGGTCGGTCACAGTCTCTTGAATGTTCTCCAGTTTCAGAAAGATGTCGCTTTAAAATATGTTTCAATTGCGGGAAAAGGAAAAAGTCACAATGACTTAGATCAGGTGAATAGGGAGGAACAACAGGAATGTGTTCTGAAGTTAAAAAAAAAAAAAAAAATCACTTATAGAAAAAGCCGTGTGACATGGGGCATTGTCATAATGAAGCCTTCACTTGTCTGCAATGTCTGGTTTCACACAGATCATTCTTTTTTCGAGCCTTTCAAGGACACCTTTGTAAAACATTTTGTCGACAGTCTGTCCTTATTGTTAAACGGTGCTCTGATATCCTCACACGCTCAATGTTTTCATCATTTTTGAAGTTGGAGGTCTCCCTGAAAGAGGTTGATCTTCAACGTGCCAGTGAAAAAACTTGTGCTCTTGATAAGAAATGTTCCCCACAGGACTGTTTCAACTTATCAAACGTCACACTCGTGGATTCCCCAAGCTTAACACAAAACTTGATTGCGCAACGTTACTCTAAATTCCGATGTTCCATATTTGTAACACACAGCTTCACTGATGGCAATGTAAAAATAATGTGTTGGCTGAACGGAGTTGAAACTCGGTCTGAGCAAGTGGAAGGGAAGAACAAACCAGTCCAGCACAGACCAATAAACACAACGTTGTCAGATCGCTCACAGTGTTACCAATCTAATTACACCTCGTACACGTTTCTGATTTTTATCAGTATACTAGTTTAAAACAGAGCTTTCTTCTGATAATCTGATGTTGGCTGCAACAGAAAATTTGTTTTCTGTAGTGACTCACCGCAGGTGTCCGACACGGTGTTTGTGGCACCTGACATCACCAGCTCAGCTGACACGCCGACTCGGCTCGAGGACGGCAGTCACTGCGAGGAATTGTTCATGTGCTCAGCTGTGTACAAATCAATCGATTATCACTCAATAATCAGTCAACATTTGGGAAAACCTTTACATCTTTTTGCCCACAGGTCTTAGAACACTTACTTAGCGTTTTCTACAATACACTTAGTTTAATTTTTACACAAGAATTGTTATCAGAAGTGAGAGTGACCTGACTAGAGTGGTGGCCATGTTGCCAAATTCATACACACTGTAAAACTCGCAAGAAATTAAGGAACCCTCTGACTGGAAAATTGCTCAGTTAATTCCCATTTTCAAGTAAGCAGATCGGAGGAACCCACTTCTCTAACATCGGTACTGAAGCATGTTATAAACTCTCACATTTTAGAGTTTCTGGACGAAAATGAATTGCTTTTACCAAACCATCATTGAAGACCTAGTTGGCCCTATTTTTGTATGAAATAATGAAAGAATAGATGCATCCTCATGTTGAAGCAATTTTCTTGGATGTTCAAAAATGTTTCTACTATGTAGCATGCAAATGTCTTCTAGCAAAGATTCGAGTGCACAGTATATTGGATCAGATTTGTGAATGGATATAAGATTTTCTAACTGTTCAGTCGCAGTGTTGTTGTTGAAGGAGAAATCTTTTCTAATCTAGAAGTTACATCAGTAATTCCTGAAGAAAGTGTAATAAGACCACTTTTTCTCTTAACATATTCTTCTTCAAGATCACTTATAAAAATTAAGAACAATGGGTGTTGTTTGCTGATGATGCAGTCATCTATCGGAAAATAAGGTGCTCTGGTGATTGCTTAGAAATAAAGCGTGATGTGGATGTTGTTTCAGAATGGTACTGCGAATGGCAACTTACAGTAAATTACAAAAAGTGGAAGGTAATGTGCAAACCTAACAAAAATAATTCATTTCTTCACAAGTACAAAATGAACCGCTCAGTTACTGACATGGTTGTAATAGTACAAATCAACTTCAAATGGGACCTGCACACCTCCATCATAGCCTAAATTAATTCCACATTGTGATTCATAATGCATATTTTGAACAATAGTAGCACTCATACAAATGAGAGAGCATACAAAACTCCCATGGTTTCATATTTTGATTACTGTTGTGGAGTTTGAGATCACCATTGAAAGGGATCGAATGAAACAGTGGAGTTGGTTTGTGACTGCTTGTTACAGTGCTTGTGAAAGCGTCACTTACTGATACGTAGATTGGGCTGTGATCATCTGGCCGACAGATGATGTAAGTTTCATTTGAATTTATTACTAACTGCATGAGTATCTTCTTTCATTTTCAAAGGTGATGTAGTACTTTGTCCACCAAGATATTTAGATCACATTGGTACTCGAGATAAGATCAGAGAAATAACATGATTAATGGGTGCTTATATTTTTCTTCGTGGTTTTCAGGATTGGAATACATAGAGTAAAGACTAGTTTTGGTGCAAAGCACCCTCTGCCACCAACAGTATTTTTGTGTTGCAAATTATGGATGTAGATGCAGAATTGATACTGTACCAAATCTTGAAAAATTATTTTGATTGAGTCTGTAGTCTTGCAGCTTACCAGAGGACTGGGAAACTACAAAAGTAATACTGGTTCATAAAAGAGGGGTGACAAATAGATTTATAAATTACAAGCTGATTAATTTGACATCAATAGTGAGTAAAATGATGGACAAAATGATATGAAACCACATGAGAAATACCTGTGAGGAAGTGAATCGGTTTGCAAATCAATAACATGGCTTTAGGCCAGGATATTAACGTGAATCTGAATTCATGGGCAAATGCAAAATATTACAGTTGAAATAGGAAATAAGTACACGTTCATAGTGTAGCTCTTGATCTTTCAAAGAAATATTACAGAGTGAAGTATAAAATGATAATAAAAAATGTGAAACTGTTGAGTGGATTAAAAAGGACTTGGCTGGAAGAGCAGTTCTCAAAGGTAGAAAACAGAGAGTCAGGGTAGGAAATATATATATATATATATATATATAAATCTTATGTCACCTGAAATAAACTCCAAAACTATTTAATTGATTTTCATTAAATTTGGCTTACTGCGTGTTATTTGGTCCAACTTAAAAGATAGGATAGTTTTTATCTCAATTATTGACATCAATATTTATTATGAGAAATAAGGCTTTCCCGGTGTATCTATGATACAAAATCTTCACAGGTTGTCTTTTGATAATATTATCTGGCGGGAAACCTGTAAAGATTTTGTATCAATTTTTATTATTGTGAATTAAATGTTTAATAAATGTTTTTCATAGGACAGTGGTTTGTAATTACTTATAAATTCCGCAAGTTTGAGCGGTCTGGTGGCTCAGCGGTTAAGCCGTCTGACTAGTGATCGAAAGGTCCCTGGTTCGAATCCCTATCTCGGTGGCAATTTTCAAAGGCACTTAACCTGGCCTTCTCCTCAGGCAAAAGTTGCTGTGTAATGTGAAGTGCACCAGGAAGGTTCTGTGGTTCATATTTCCACGTTAAACTGTAGGCCCCCCTGTACTCTGCAGGATTGGCGGGCTAGGTTAAGGCGGCTATGACAGGGGTGGAATGAGCAGCCAATAGAACCCATCATCAGGTCATTACGACCACATGAAATAGTTCCATAAGTTTCTAACCGATGGCAATGTCTTAATTTATCGACACATCACTTGGTTATCTAAGTTGGGTAACCATCCAGTAGAAGGTGGTGTGTTTCAGTTCCTTTGTACCATGCCATATGTGTTTCTGTTTACGACATAATCAAGTTTCTTGAATTTTTCGTTTATTATCATTTTTATAAGTGAGCTGTGTATCTATACTAATATTATACATGTGAAAGTAACTCTGTCTATCTGTCCCTCTGTCTGCTTGTTACATTTCTTGGGCTAAATGGATAATCAAATCGCGATAAAATTTGACGAGGAGATGCTATTTGACATTAGGATGGACATAGCATACTTTTTTCTACATAACATGTTGCCATATAACTTTGAAAAAATACTGTACAGCGATAGACTGACATGTAAGATGGGTAAGTCTCTGTACTACCTTTGCACGTAGCTTTCTGGTTGCTCAGTGGTTAAAGAACTTGCTTACTGATGTTCGGAGCATGGTCTCTGGTGCAGATCCCCATGGAAGCAAAGACTTATAAAAATTGTTTTTTATAGTTTAAGTCATGTCTGGACAGTCGGTTGTTCAGATTGCATGTTAAACTGTAGAAACCACAAATTTAGGGGTGCAATGTGAGGCAAATCGTGGGAAGTCTAGCAATGCAGTAGGTATACACATTTTTATGTTATATTGATCCCTCAGGGGTTGTTACTCCCACAGTAAGTGTGTGATCTGCACTAACCTATACTAATGTTATAAATGCGAAAGTAACTCTGTCTCTCTGTCTGTTTGTTATGTTTCTGGGCTGAACGGATAATCCGATCGTGGTGAAATTTGATGAGGAGATGCTATTTGGAATTAGTGTAGACATAGCATATACTTTTTCCTGTATAAATAATACATGTTGTCATATAATTTTGATAAATTACTGACTGGCGATAGACGGACTACCTTTGCACATAGCGGTATGGTAGCACAGTGGTTAAAGCTCTTGCTTACTGATGTTTGGAACGTGGTTTCTGATTCATATACCCATGGATGCAAAGATTTTTGATCGTATGAGTCACGCCTGGACCGTCAGTTGTTCCGATTGCATGTTAAACTGTAGATACCATAAATTTAGGGGTGCAATGTGAAGCAAGTCGTGTGTAGTGTATACTATGTTCAGATAGGAAAGGCGGGCCAAGGTCACTCTGCTCTAACCCCACCCTACTACCCCAGCCCCTACAGGCAAAGGGGAAACAGCTGCCATGCATGCGGAATCATCATCGCAACGTATGTGGTACAATATGTTGCATCTAATTTGATGATTTCTTCAGTAAAATTGAGCATTTAAACTGTTCGTCGTGAAGGAAATGAGTGAATCCTATGTGAAAGACATTTCGTGTATACCAATTACAATTTAATAATGAAAAAAGTATTTACATATCAATGAATAAAACTTCCTGCTCGAAGTCATTATTTTTAGTTTTAAAAGTTGCGCAAGACATTTCGAGGATTAAATCCAATTTTTATGTGTGTTTCCCAGTGAGAGTTTACTCTCGAAACACATCGTTTAAATTTTGAAATGGAAGTGACATTGACTCGAAGCGATACTTTCTGTTTACAGAAATCGTTGACATAAACGATAGCCGGATTTCACACAAGTGCATAATGTATGCGGTAAATATAGCTGAAGCAGAGTTAGAAATGACTTACGCTGTCTTCATCTTCACTGTGGCTTTCACTGGAATTATCATCGGTTTCCTCACGCAAATTTATTATAATTTTTTCGACACGTTCATCTCGTAGTCCATCCTTCACAAAGTCTTCTTCTTGCAGACCTTCTGCATGACGAACACATTTCTTCCAGTCTTCTATTGTCACGTGGCTTATGTCATCCTCCAGTAATTTTCTGACATCTTTAATTTTAAAAGTAGAATTTTTATTGGCCACTTCTCTTTTTATTTGAGCCCATATAAGCTCAGTGGGATTGTACTGGCAATGGTATGGTGGATGCCGTACAACTTCGTGTCCCATTTCTAAAGCCAATTCATCAAGCTCATATTTCCTGTAAAAACTACTGTGCTGCTTATCCAAAGCAAGCAACTCTGCTACAGTATGCGATGGATAATGTGGTATGCCCTTTTCTTGAAGCCATGACACAATTTCAGCTTTTCTTGAGTTAGTGGTGGGAATTTTTTCTTTGAGTTTTGAATGATGACTTGCATTATCCATTATGAGAACACACCCTTCTTCCAGACTGTTAAGCAAGTTATAAAACCATTCTCTGAACCCTTCACTATTCATTTCTTAGTGATAGTTGCCAGAACTTTTAGACTGAAACACTAAACCAGCCCCTTCAACAAATCCATGAGTTGCTGATCCAGCATGACAAACGATTAATCGAGAGCCTTTACCTACAGGAACCCTGAGGCCACCATTGCATTTAGAGTGTTGCCAAATAAACTTCCTTGCGTGATTTTGATTAACCCACGTTTCGTCAAGGTAGATGACAGGTCGAAGAGGATGTTCCTTCCTTAAACCGTGCATTTTTCTTAAAAATGAGGCCCTTGCTGCAACAATGTCTGTCCTTTCCATCAGAAAACGTCTACCGTCATTACATTTTCTGTATTTGAAGTCGAGTGCTTTTAATAACTTATGCCGAGAAGTGACACCTCCAGTGTAATTAATTTTATCTTTCAGTACCTCACGCAATTTTGGTAAGGTTCACGTGGATCATAAAATTCTAGAACGGAACGTCGAATTACATCTTTCTGACAGTCATCATGACCGGTTTTTCTCGGTGAATGTTTTTCTTTGGAGAAGAAAAGGACGGCCTTGGAACATTCAGCTGGGCTTCGCGAAGAACACGCTGCACTGTTCGTAACGATACGCCGCACGCCTCTGCCCTCATTTCTTGCGGTTCCCTAAAAAGTATATTAACTTTCTCTTCAGAGTTTTCTTTAAAAAATTATACACGTGAAAAATAATTGTTTTTGACTGTTGCCTAATGTAACAACAATCTGACACCATCTCACTTACAGAGTTTTATAACGGTGTATCGGAATAAACACGACAATACTGCGACAAACGACATTGCCTGTAGGCAGCGGTCTGCTCGGAGGGGAAGGCATCTGGAGGGGGTGGTGAGGTGAGGCACGGGGCGAGGGGCACATGACCTTGACGCGCCACTTGAGAGCGAACGTAGTATAGCAATGCTGTAGATGTACACTTTTTTACATTGTATTGATCCCTCAGGGGTTGTTACTCTCACAGTCAGTGTGTGTGATCTGCACTAATAATACTATTATTGCAGAAATAAGTCTCTATCTTTTTGTAACATTTTGACGACTAAATGGCTGTACCAATATTGATGGAATTTGACAAGGAAATACTTTGTATTTGTATGAAGGGCACAGGACATTTTATTCAGTATTAATAACAGTTGTAATCATAAAATTTTGAGAACTTATCGAATGGTGACAGAGACACGGATGTGTGTGTTGGTCTGTAATATTACGAATCGGCTGCTCAAGCTGTGCTTCTTGCGCATTATGTTCTTTATGATTTGTTAATAAATTTTGTTTAGATACCAAACGTATTATTTAGTGTAGATGTTGATTTTCTCTGTGCTATTAGTTTGTGTCTGCTTAAATGTTTCTGGCACCAGTTTATTTTGCCTTCTTTTTTCACATGCCTTGCGGGCATAAACAGAGCATGAGAAGCTAAAGTTGTTAGAACCCAAGAATTGGATGCTCATGCAAAGAAAAGACCAAGCTGAAATAAAGCTGCCCTTTACCACCCCCCCCCCCCCCCAATCCCCGCACCTTCATTTGTTTTTCTGTTTTTAAATATGTTGGAAATTGATTCTCTTCATGAGACAGGTTTGACACTAGAATGATATAGTGATGGCTTTCCTGTCATATTATACCAACTCAGTGTTGTTTGGGACCAATCCTACGTTACCAACAGCTTTCTATATTCAATTCTGGCAACAAAATTCTTAATCCACACGTACAAAGTTGCGGGTATCTGCTAGTAGCATCAAAAGAGGTGAAAATGAAATTTAAGGGTGCCATGGGATTGTGTATTGGGGCCATTGCTATTCATTATTCTAATGAATGATTGTTTGTAGTTAAATGTTAATCTGTTTGCAGGTAACATAATGATACATCATAAGATCAAACTGGGAGAGGCCTAAGATCAGCTGGAAGGTAACTGGTGCAGAATATCTAACTGGGTAGGTCAACAAAAAGTGAAGATAAATACCAGGAAGAGTCTGCTTACTAGGCACATACAAGGGGATACAAAAAAAAAAAAAAAAAAAAAAAAAAAAAAAAAACGAATATTTTGTAAAAGCTATATATTTTCCAATTTTTACAAAACAACCTTATCCCCTTCAAACCAAGCTCCAAGGTAACTCACTACTCTCCGACATTTGACCAATTAATTGTCTGTCTACATTCTGAGATCACAAGTTTTCGAATTTTTTCAACATTTTTGTCAATTCAGGCAGTTGATGGACGCCCAGAACGAGGTTTGTCATCAGTCGACATGTTATCATTTTTAAACTGAGCGAACCACTTGTATACTTGAGTTTTTTTTTCCATAGTGTCATCTTTGTAAGCTGTTTTTAACATTAAAACAGTTTCAGCAGCATTTTTACTGAGTAGAAAACAAAATTTCAGAGCTGTATGTTGTGCACTTATAATTGCCATCATCAAAAATAAAACAATAACAAAACTGCACTAGCAAAAACAATCACTTCAAATTAACAAAACAAGCCAGGTCGACAACACAGGCGGCACTTAACTGACAATGATTTGCGCTATAAATGCCTGGCAGCAGAAACGCGTACTACACACACTCCGCCCACGGCAATGCTATTCCGGTTATTTTTGGGTACCCCCTTGTAGATCAAAAGAGACAAACTAAAAGTTGTTTATGATTGTAGTATCGGGAAGGAATAGATAGTTGAAGATGTGAAGTGTAAATTCTGCTGCATGACAGTTAATCATAAACTCAACTGAGCAGGACACATTGGCAAGGTCGTAGGAAAAGGTTACAATATCCTTCATTTACTGGAGAGTGCAATGGGGGGATGTATCATATAAGCAGGAGAATTCAGTAATTAAAATTTGATGACAACATTGCTTGAAGTTGGTGGTGTAATATGGAAGCCACAGTTTTGGTATCAAATGCAGGAGTTGGAGAGAGTGCTAGAATTGGGAGTCATTGGAAATCAGGAGAGGGGTGAATAGAATGCTGGAAGTGCATAGGGCCTTTGGTAATTAGGCTTGGAAAAATGTTGGTCAGTGATTTAGAAGGGGTGAATAGAAAGTAACAGCATGAGTACAAGCTGGGATAGGGTTTCATATATAATTTTCTTTTATAGGTAAAAGAGTCAAGGATTGAAATAAATTACCAGGTGATTATCATTGATGAATAATTTACCAATAGTTCTGAAAGAATTTAACATTGAAATTCACACATTGATATAAGATAATAAAATAATAATAATAATTAGAGCGGCATAAACAGACTAGTAGGGAAATAGCCATTATAGTTAATGTTAAATTAATAACAAACAATGAAATGAGCAACTGTAAGGTAAGATCTGTAGTCTACTTCCCGAATGATATTGAAAATATCTAGTCATAAAATAAAAAAATAAATATTTAAAATAAATTTTAAAAAATCTGTTACACAAGTAGAAAATTTGAATTTGCTGTTATTTTGACTCCACATGATACTATTTTGGAAGCTAAATTTTTATGCCTTGAACAGCGTTTAGCCCAAATGCAATTTTGTGCCCTCCACAATTGCTCAGTAAATTAAATGTTAATAAACAATGCCAATGCAACTGTGTTTATACGGTTTTAATGCCGTACCCATTTTGTCTCTCATCCAGGCATCACGGCATATTCAATGACCAATCTATGTTGAAATTTACTTTTAGTTTACAAACTTATTACATAATTTTTAACACAGTCCTATACTGAAATGTTTACTGATTCCTTACAACTTACTATTTACATTGGTGGTGTTAGGGCTTGTAACCACACATCTCTGCTTTTCTCGAAAGCATGTTCCAGCTAAAACCGTGTGTCTTGAATGTTGCTAGCTAGGTGTAAACGTTTTGCCTATTCTCTACCCTGTTGTTTACGGTGGCCATCTTGTTTTCTTGCCGTTATGGTTGTGTGCTGACAATGCACAATTTTGAAAATGTGTGAAAGAGTCATGTTTTACCAGCCTTTTTTCAATTTATGTATGGTTATTATTATTATTTCATATCAGAAACATGCAGTTACACAATCACAATCATCAAATTATACTGGACGAGTACTTGGCCACTTCCAGTGCATTTTCTGAGGCCTCATACAGTTCAGCTGCCGAACAGGATGCTGGAAACAGTCGACACTGGAGCATGTGCTGGACAGTCTGGTCTTCACCGCAGTCGCACTTGATATCATTGATCTCAGCATAGCCCCATCTTGCCAAGTTCACTTTGCATCTGCCCACTCCTGATCTCAGCCTATTCAAAGACTTCCATGTCAACCATCCCTTGTCATAACCAGGTGGCAAAGATTCAGACACTCTTCCCCAGCCATGCGGAAGGGGAGCCTTAGCTTCCCATAGTTGTAACCTGGCTTCTTCAGTTGTCATTGTAAGTTCCTGAGATGTTCTTAGGAAACTTTTTCAGGACTTTGCCTGTTACGTATATGCCTATATAGTGGATGATATTTTTCATGGTTCACTTTCCTCGCTTCCTTGTTCACTGCTATTTCCCTTCGAACAGAAGGTGGTGCCATTCGACTGGAGTTGATTTTAAGCAGCCTGTTATGATTCTGCACGTGTCATTAAGTGCAATGTCTACTTGTTTGGCATGGAGGACAGGCATACTCTGCAGCTGAATAACATAGCGCTAAGGCAGAAGTTCGAATTGTTTTAGGTTGGCTGCCCCACTGCGATCAAGCCAGTTTTCTTATGAGATTTTTCCTACTGGAAACTTTCAGCTTGGAGTTCATGCAATGTTTCCTGAATGTAAGTGATCTGTCAAGGGTCACTCCTAGATATTTTGGAGTGTCACAGTGTTCTAGTTCGACCCCCGACCATGTTACCTTTAACCTACGAGTAGCTTCTTTATTCCTTAAATGAAAAGCACATACTTGTGTCTTCGTAGGATTTGGTTTAAGATGGTTCGTGCTATAATACCTTGACAAATCTTCCAGAGCGTTGGTAAGGGTGCTCTCCACTGATTCAAAGTCTTTGCTCTGTGAGACCAGAGCAAGATCATCAGCATACACGAAACTCCTGCATTTGGGTGGTATAGGCTGATCATTGGTATATATGTTAAACAATAATGGGGCTAGCACACTTCCTTGGGGTAGACCATTCTTCTGTGACCTCCAACAGCTACACTGTCCTTGGAAGTCAACAAAGAATCTTCGGTTCTGCAGAAGAGTAGCAATGAACTTACTAAGACTGAAATTCCTGGTCAGATTGTAGAACTTGACTAGTAGTAGCTGATGTTTGACGGTATCATACGCTGCTGACAAATCAACAAATACCACCCCTGTTACCTTACAAGCTTCAAATCCATCTTCTATAAACTGCGTGATATTTAGTAGTTGTCCTGTGCAACTGTTAACTGGGCGGAATCCAGCTTGTTCAGGAATAAGCGATCAACTACAGGCAACAGCCGGTTTAAGATCATTCTTTCAAGCAGTTTGTAGAGGTGACATAAAAGTGCAACAGGTCTAAAATTCTTTGGACTGTTTCCTTCTTTGCCAGGTTTAAGCAAGGCGATCACTCGGCTCTTCCGCCATATCTTTGGAATTTGACATTTACTCATGCAGTTGTTAAAGAGCTGAAGCATCCACTTCTTTGTTGTTAGACCAAAGTGCTTAATTTGTTCTGTCCTAATGTCATCCAGGCCTGCTGATTTTCCATTTTTGCAATTTCTTATTGCCTTATCCAATTATTCCATGCTGAATGGTATTGTGAGGTCATTATTCTCCTCTTGGCCTTCTTTCCGCAGTTTGGGCATCAGTTGGTGGCAGTAACATTATAATTAACTTTGGTCTTAGTTCGATCATTGTTTAGATGCGTCAGTAGTCTCCATGCTTTATGGCTGTCTCTTGCGAAATCTAAGTCTTCAACAGTTTTAATCCACTGATTCCGCTTTGTCTCTTTAATAATGGAAATGAGTTTGTTTCCTGCTTCCACTGTTGCTTCACCAAAAGGATCTTCTGTAAATAAATTGCTGTATTCTTTAAGTAGAGCAGCTTGATCTGATGTGTGAGTATATATGTTAGTAGGTCAGTTTACTTACAGTGCTTATTGTATTTTCCTTTATGTAGGATTAATGTGTTTATTGGTTTGAATACGTTTGGTTTGTCAGATTAATACGATCATTTAGTACCTGCTTACCACTGTCTATTACTTTCTGAATTTGTTAGTTTTCTTGTAGAGTGAAGTTGATGTGTCTGTGGTTGTTAAGTGGGAGGATTTGCATATCTGTGTTAATGTCTGTTGGTGAATGATGACTTTCTATTAGATGTCTGGCAAATGTGGAGTGATTACTGTACTCAAGTGCTCTCACATGTTCCTTGTATCTGGTTCTTAACTGTCTTTTGGTCTGTTC
Source organism: Vandiemenella viatica (assembly GCA_031002005.1). Classification (NCBI taxonomy): domain Eukaryota; kingdom Metazoa; phylum Arthropoda; class Insecta; order Orthoptera; family Morabidae; genus Vandiemenella; species Vandiemenella viatica. The sequence continues at coordinate 4,240,125 of JARYHS010009186.1, read as the reverse complement.
TATAATTTGGTCACCTGAATTGGATTATCAATAATTAGTTCATTTATCGTTGTAGTTTATATAGATTATTTTCGACAAGGAACAACAACTAGCATGATACCTCAAGCACACTTTACTTTATCTGTTCACTTCTTCACCAATAACTGAACATTAATGGGCAATAATTTTTTTCCAATCACCATAGCAGACACGTAAATAAATAGACCAATATGCAATAATCTTGCTTTCCTTCTGTTGTCGATTAAATTTTGTTAATATATTCCAAAACATCTTTCTCGCCACTTTTCCAAATTATAATGCTTCTATAATTCAATTTCTGCTTTTCAAATAATATTAATGGTTACACATCTGTTCCAAGTCTTTGCCTAATCCACATTTTTAACCACCAACGTACTCTCAATAAAACTTTCTACTGTATGATTCAGCTAATACCTATCCCCTTGCTGCTTATCTTGAAAGAGATTTATATTAAATCACAATCTTTCATTTTCCTAACTCATTATAACTTAAAGAAGTTGGTTTATTATAAATCATGGTAGTGATGAAAATCTAAATGCCTTTAATTATTATCATTTACAGAATGCACCCGTCATCAGTGCTTCTCGTAGATGATAGAAATACTACCCACAGTAGGCCGTCGATGCATGCCACCAATCCAGCACTCAGCTGACAGCACCAAACTGTCAACATAAACATTTTCACTCCCATTAAAGTGCCCCTAACACTTTGATCAGAGCTGTCGTATCGGTTAAAAGATGGCCATCATCCTGGCTTGTGTGTTCCAGTATTCACTGTGTACCACCCTCTGCAATTCACTAGTACCACACAAATCACTGTCGTAGCAGCTCGCACTGCATGAGAAGCAGTTTCGTGGCATGACATTCCTTTTTCCCAGATACCAGTTGTTCTGCCGTGTTTAAACTCTTTCGCGTGCTGATATTGTGCCCTTTGATGCTGATGAGGAATACCTGAACGTATCTCACGTTTCCTCTTTGTTTGACGGTGCTGCGCTGACCTGTCCAGTCACACAATAGAGGGCACTAGATTATTATTAATTTAATTGTGACGGAGCTTACACTCTGGTGGCAATTCCCTCAGTCATCTAATTACCCCTCATTATTTTATGGGTTTGTGTGCACGCAATCTCTCTGCTCACATCATCAAATTTAGGATAATTAAGACCATTTGTTATGGGTGTTGCAATTTTTACAAACAACAGTGTAATTAATTTAATTTCTCTAACACAGTAACAGAGCTAATTTCATTGAACAGACACTCGTTGCTACCAGATACCCAATTTTAGGCAACCTCTGCTGCACGACATTTTTTCAGTCGGTTTTATACATCATTTATAGGTCATTGGGTGATGTTCATTGTGACACATGTACGGAGTCTAATGGCCAGTTTATCTACCACTGATGAAGGCAGATGCCGAAATATTGTGTATTTGTTTGTCAGTATAAGTGTTCCCTCTCACTGCACTGTCCACTTTGGTATGTGGTGGGTTAATTTACCTGTCCTTTATATGTATGTATGTATATATGTATGTGTGTGTCAGATTTGCTGAGTCTGCTGGATATTTGCTCATTAATAAAATCTTCTGATATGGGAATATGTGTTTCTATAGCATTTTTGAATGGGGAATTCAAATCCAAAATCAGAAATTGCACAGTTTTTTAGTTATATGAAAAAAAAATATTTTAACTTCCAGATAATTTCTTTGCTGTACAAAGAGAAATTGACAAACGTAGTCAGCAACATCAACTTCTGCATTTCACTAGTTTTAAAATTCAAATGTTAGTACCTTTTTCTGTACTTCTGCTACATTTTGTAATGTAAAAGACATTGATAAAGATGAATAACTGAGTTTATGTTAGACCGATTACACAGACGGGAGACTCTTTAAAGATGCATCCAAAATTAGTTTAAAGGCAGTTCTGCTCCACAGTGGGAACGTAATTTCTTCTATCCTAGTTGACTATGCTAGTATGATTAAAGAGTCATGTGACATTTTTGAATATATCCTCACATATATTAAATACAATGAACATAAATGGAAGATATCTGGCAACCTCAAAATTGTTACCATAATATTGAGTATGCAACAAGTCTACACCAAATTTGGGTGTTTCATATGTGAGCGGGATAGTCACAACAGAAATTCTCATTATAAGATGAACGAATGGCCTCGTTGAAAAAGGAAATAAATTGTCTGTGTAAGAAACTTGTAGCTAGTGAAGATGTGATTCTTCCTCCACTTCACATCAACTTAGGCCTAATAAAGCAATTTTTCAAGGCCATAGATAAAACTGGAAGAGGATTTATGTACTTCTTAAACAAATTTCCTCGTTTGACACCAGCAAAGTTAAAGCGAGGTGTGTATTTTGGTCTCCAGATTAGACCCAAATTTTGAAGAAACACTGATGTCAGAAGATAAATGACTATAAATTGATATGTTTCAAGAATGTCAGCAATTATTTTATGGGAAAATAAAAAGCTCGTAGATTTTTTAAATGAGATTCTTGTTGAATACTCAAAAAAATTGTGATGCAGTATGTTGCTGAAAATGCATTTTCTGCACTCTCATATGGATTACTTGTTGGAAGGCTGCAGCGACACGTCTGGTGAACGTGGTGATAGGTTCCATAAAGACAGCATGACTTTAGAATAGCTGTATGAAGGGAATTGCATGCCTGCCGTGCTGGCTGATTATTTCAGGCATAAGTAGAAGAAATAACACTATCAATAGTAGGAAAATATTTTTTTGGCTCATATTTTTCACTTTTTTAACTCTGTGTATAATGGCCAAAGTATTTAGTAGTTCATCGATTGATGAAAATATGTTTTGATAACTTTTAGAAAGACTGGAGTTTAAAATTTTTTAGTAAAAAAAAAAAAAAAATAAGTTAAAAAAAATTAACATCCCTATTTCTAAAAAACTGTGCCTGATAGAAGAAATCTGAAAGCAGATAGGAGTTTAGTACACAAAAAGAAAAAAGATTTTCTTGTAGAACAGTGTAACTGCGCATACTCTTAAGAGTATACAACATCTAATACAAAATATTAAACACACCAGTCGGTGGACTAACAAAAGTAATTCGTTCATTCTCTTCCTTTCTGAAAGCTTTTTTGTATTATCTTCCCTCCTCCCTAACCCCCCACAACCCTACAGCCACCCCCCTCCCTCTACCCCCTTCTTCTATCATTATGAGTAAGAACTTTTTTTTCAAATCAAATATTTATTCATCTGTGCTGTAATTCATTAGAACAACTAGAATATACCCTGTGTTTTAAAAATATGTCATCTATCTTGGTACTTGGCCACTTTGATTTTTGCAAACTTGATTGGCATTGTTTGATAGCTGCGCACCAAGCATGGTGGCTGAGTGGCAACACTCTGGCCTCACATTCAGGAGGTCATAGGTTTGAATCTCCGTCCGCCCATTCAGATTTGTGTTTTCCATCATTTTCCAAAATCACTTCAGGCCAATGCTGCAATGCTTCCTTCAAAAGGCCATGGCCAAATTCCCTCCTGTTTGTTACCCCAGTCTTTTCCCACCCCTAATGATCTTGACATCAACAAGATGTAAAGGTGGGAAGAAATAAATTGTCACAGCTTTTTAAAGGAACTGTCCTCGCATTCAGCTGTAGCAATTTTGCGATATGGAGGAAAACCAATATGAGAATGGCCAATTCAGGCAATTAATCTGCTACCTTTTGAATGCTAATCCCTAGCAATAATGTCTCATTAGGGTGGTTTGTTAGAAGCAACTATGTAGTAATTTTACTCCAAACATTTCCTCCCAGCGTTCAAAGAAATTACGTGTTTTTGACTCGAAGATGTTCTAGCATACTTTGGCTGGAAATGTTCAAAAAGGTGTAATACACATGGAGGATCCTTGCAATGACCTGCAAGGTTGATAAAGTAATCAGATTTTTATTTTAGCTTGTACATTCTTATAAGAGAACAGAATTAGGACAGTTAACTTAAACTCTATGAGGATGTCGTTAGAAACAAGCCAAAGATGGAAATAATTTCAGTTTGTGAAATTTATTCTCATAAAATTGTTTTGGCAGGAGAAAATGACTGTCATTGTTGCAATAGTTGAAGCTGAGTTTTTATAATAAATCAACCGATTGCTTCAGGACATGACAGTTACATTAGCTCATACTAAAATTTTGTAACTTGCCATATTATGAATTGTTTTATCAAAGATGATTGATGGGTAAGAAAAACATTGCACATTTATATAATCAACATTATAGATAGTCCCATATACCCAAAAATGTTTGCAGTCTGTCGTTTTTATCTGGTCAGAATGTTCTGGTGCCAAAATAAGGCAGCTGATATGAAAAACTATTATTACAACAAAAACTCTGAATTTTGAAGCAACGATAACACTCAAAGAAATATAGCCAGAATGCTTGCTATTTTGCAATGGCTATTATGTATAATTTGTATTTCACTCTACAACAGAGCTTAATTTGCATCCACTGCAGTAGTACTTGACAGCTACTGCATCATAAAATGGTATAACAATAAATAGAGTTATCACAAACAGGTAATAAGTGCAATAAATTATCTGTGAAAATACTTAAAAGTATGGAAGTTTCATGTTTGTATTGTTTGAACTCGAAAACATACACACTCAAAATGGGTTTCGTAATCATATTCTTCTTCTTCCTGTCCGGTATTAGGCCTGGTCTCAATCTCCTCTCCAGATCCTGTTAATAAAGTTCAACAGTCATTCTTTAAATGTCCTGTCCGGTATTAGGCCTGGTCTCAATCTCCTCTCCAGATCCTGTTAATAAAGTTCAACAGTCATTCTTTAAATGTCCTGTTGCTAAATTTAAAAAAGTTCCATACAAATGCCATCATCTCCTGTAGCTCTGTTACTTCTGCAGGCTTTCAGTACTGATTGTAACTCTTTGTAGTGACTGTCATCTGGGCTGTTAGTCTCTGGTAGTGACATTACCTCCAGTTCATTGTCTGCTTGCCTTTTCCAGGTTTCTCGTTTATCAATCGCTCTTTTCCTCTTATATTCAGTAAAATCCTCTGCTTTCTTTGTTGTCAAGTATCTCTTATAAGCTTTCTCTTATCTTCAATAACACTCTTGATTTCTTCATCCCAGACTCTTAATCCTTGTTTTCTATTCCAGAGTTTCTTCATTTTATAAGTAATATTATTATTATGTTTATCTGTGTGGTTATATTATCCCCATTATTGGATACCAATCATGTCTATGGAAAGCAGTAGTCCTGAGCTGGAATCTTTAAAAAAACAAAAGTTATGGATGGCAATGGTGAATGTACAAATAAATAGACTACCTTGGGAAACGTCACTAAGTACTTTTATGTTGAATAGCTTGTGTGAGAGGAAATTTTCTTTCACACCAGGCTGAAATAGTAAGTTTTTGGGAATCATAGTATTGGCCTCAAATCAAATACCCAAAAAATCTAAAGAAAATGTTTAACAAGATAACTTACAGCTTTCAGACCTGTACACTCACTGAATTTGTGAAAGGTGAACTTGGAATGATCCAAATAGCTATGGAATGATCAATGCTAGGTTTCAATAGAAAAGACAAAAAGAGAGTAACATTTTACCAGATTAATTAGTAAGGTCACAGACATGGTGCTGAAGACAGCCTTCTTGATCTATTATTTTACTGTGTGTGTTGCTTGGAGGAAAGATGAACAAAATTTGTTGAAGTGGAGCCTAAGGGATCATCATAGACTGATGGTATGAAGGTGTACCAAGGTCACTTTACTTAGTTGGCAGAGACCATTTCACCCGAGGAGACTGCCCCAGTTCTGTATGGAGAGCTAGGCTCCGAAAATATAAATAGTATTTTCTCTCTCTAATTGTTACCGACATTCTTACAGACATTAAGAGGAAGTGGGTTTGTTTGCTAAAAAAGGCAGAATTTCTTCCTGATCTTCACTACTCGTATTCTCCCATCTCTAATAATCTCAATGAGGTATAAACCTGGGAAAAATTTTTTTTTTGTTGAAACATTGGAGATGTTATGTATTAAATTTCTAATCTGTAGTCGTAAATAATCATTTGCATACTTTTTTTAAAGCCCTATCTGGTTGTGCTTGATCTGTGGGTTTATTAGCATGCATGACTCTGTGTCGCTGAACTTCTACAGGTATTGTCGCAACTTCATCCTATGCTAGAAAATCTGTGATTGTTCTATTGAACTCGGTGATTTGTTCTGCATTGGTCATTTTGATGCATTCGTTAGCAAATCATTTTAATATTAATTTTTTAGCTGCATAGTGTCAGTCATTTATTCAATCTTTGGAATTGCTATAAATGCTTTTTAAGTCCTCTATAACTAAGCTACTCCATTACTTTATTAATCATCCTGTATAAATGTGACATTTTTTGTTAGTTTTACAGAAAAATGTTGCATTTTTCCTATATGCATCTGCAGAAATACAGAGATTGAGAAATTTTTTTATTTTTATTATTGTGTAATCTTATATATAAAAATCAATGTTTGTTTGTTTGTATGTTCGTCTTCTATGCGTTCCTGTACCATTTATCAGATTGCAATGAAACTTTGGAGAGTTTTCGAGTGTGCGCCTGCGAAGGTTCCTGCGAAAAAAAAATTCCAAAAAGTCGCCCCCTATTCCCCATAACACCCCATAGTTTAGGCAAAACCACATTTTTTATCCGATTTAGATAGGAATTTGTACACTTATACTTTAAAACAAACATAAAAATACTGCCTACATACGGTTTCCGAATATTAATCCCCTCGCCCCATATCCACCCCCATACTTTAGGCAATACCACATTTTTTATCAGATTTAGATAGGAATTTGTACACTTATACTTTAAAACAAACAGAAAAATACTGCCAACTTATGGTTCCCGAATATTCATCCCCTCTCCCCCTTTCCAACCCCATTACGTTTTTACCCCATAATTTAGGCAAACCACATTTTTTATCCGATTTGGATAAGAATTTGTACACTTATACTTTAAAACTAACAGAAAAATACTGCCTACGTATGGTTTCCGAATATTCATCCCCTCTCCCCCTTTCCAACCCCATTACCTTTTCACCCCATAATTTAGGCAAACCACATTTTTTATCCGATTTAGATAAGAATTTGTACACTTATACTTTAAAACAAACAGAAAAATACAGCCTACATATGGTTTCCGAATATTCATCCCCTCTCCCCCTTTCCACCCCCATTACGTTTTTACCTCATAATTTGGGGAAACCACATTTTTTATCCGTTTTAGATAAGAATTTGTACACTTATACTTTAAAACTAACAGAAAAATACTGCCTACGTATGGTTTCCGAATATTCATCCCCTGTCCCCCTTTCCAACCCCATTACGTTTTCACCCCATAATTTAGGCAATACCACATTTTTTATCCGATTTACATAGGAATTTGTACACTTATACTTTCAAACAAACATAAAAATACTGCCTCCATACGGTTTCCGAATATTAATCCCCTCGCCCCCTTTCCACCCCCATAATTTTTTCACCCCATAATTTAGGCAATACCACATGTTTTATCCGATTTAGATAGGAATTTGTACACTTATACTTTAAAACAAACAGAAAAATACTACCTACATATGGTTTCCGAATATTCATCCCCTCTCCCCCTTTCCACCCCCATAATTTTTTCACACCATAATTTAGGCAATACCACATTTTTTATCCGATTTACATAGGAATTTGTACACTTATACTTTAAAACAAACAGAAAAATACTACCAACATATGGTTTCCGAATATTCATCCCCTCTCCCCCTTTCCAACCCCATTACGTTTTCACCCCATAGTTTAGGCAAACCACATTTTTTATCCGATTTAGATAAGAAATTGTACACTTATACTTTAAAACAAACAGAAAAATACTGCCTATGTATGGTTTCCGAATATTCATCCCCTCTCCCCCTTTCCAACCCCATTACGTTTTCACCCCATAATTTAGGCAAACCACATTTTTTATCCGATTTAGATAGGAATTTGTACACTTATACTTTAAAACAAACAGAAAAATACTGTATACGTATGGTTTCCGAATATTCATCCCCTCTCTCCCTTTCCAACCCCATTACGTTTTTACCCTATAATTTAGGCAAACCACATTTTTTATCAGATTTAGATAAGAATTTGTACACTTATACTTTAAAACAAACAGATAAATACTGACTACGTATGGTTCCCGAATATTCATCCCCTCTCCCCCTTTCCAACCCCATTACGTTTTCACCTCATAATTTAGGCAAAGCACATTTTTTATCCGATTTAGATAATAATTTGTACACTTATACTTTAAAACAAACAGAAAAATACTGCCTTTGCATGGTTTCCGAATATTCATCCCCTTTCCCCCTTTCCAACCCCATTACGTTTTTACCCTATAATTTAGGCAAACCACATTTTTTATCAGATTTAGATAAGAATTTGTACACTTATACTTTAAAACAAACAGATAAATACTGACTACGTATGGTTCCCGAATATTCATCCCCTCTCCCCCTTTCCAACCCCATTACGTTTTCACCTCATAATTTAGGCAAAGCACATTTTTTATCAGATTTAGATAAGAATTTGTACGCTTATACTTTAAAACAAACAGAAAAATACTGCCTACATATGTTTTCCAAAGCGCATCCTCTCTCACCCTTTCCAACTGAAAATAAATGAAACAGCAGTTTAAAATTTATATGTAAATATTTTTTCATTTAATCTATGTGCCTACTAAGTCCAGCAATAGTGAAGCATTGCCGGGTCAGCTAGTATATTGATAATTGGTGGTCTATAATATTATCCATTGAGAGTACCACCTACAACTTATACTGTACTCCCACATAGTAACTGTCAACTATCTTGCATGACTATTAAGTCCATCTAAGTAATTCTGATAAATTCGTACGAATGATTCAGAGTTTTATTAAATCGTATCATTAACTTTGATGTAAACACTCTCGGGTCACACAAGCCCTGTAAAGGAAATCCTAGAATTAATATGATACCATTTTGATCACGGAATGGCATAACTCTTCAGACACCTGTTTATGTCAATGCAGTTTGCGTGTGACAGGAGGTACTACAAATAAACCGACAGTGTCTGTGAGGTTGCCACTTTCTCCAGTGGTAGCCAATTTGTATTTGGGTGAATTGAAAGAAAGGGCCTTATAGACTGCTCTGTTTAAACCCGCCTGTTTCTATCACTATGTGGGTGACACGTTCTCAGAGTGACCACACAGCTCCCGGACCACCGAAGTTCTGTTCAGCCGAGCATACCCTTCACTACGGAGGTTGAGAAGGATTGGACGCCCCCATTCTGGAACGTGTTAATTAAGTGCAAGCCAGGTGGCATCGGCACTCTGTCTGCCTACGCAAATAGACTGGGCCACCTGCTTTAACCGTCCGGCTCATTGCAGTATTGTATTCACCAGGTTTGTCCGTAGGGTGTGCGCATCTTGGATATTGACAGTCTACGAGGTGGATTATTGCACCTTCTGCAGACTTTCAGGTAAAATTAACAAATTAAATAGATATTTCTTCCCAGCCTGCTGAAATTGACAGTTGAACAAAAAAGAACTGTCAAGATCGCAAGCAGTGCTACCTTATGTTTGGAATACCTACAGATGTCTTTCAACCACCGGCAAAGATACGAGATATGATGTGCTTGGTGAAGAGTGACATTGGCTTTCCTAGAGTCTATTTGATTCAATGTGAATGTGGCAAAATATACACCAGACAAACAGTATCAACCATTGAGAAATGCCGCATCGAATACCAGTGACTATAACTTGCTAGCATTAGCTGAACAAACTGGAAAATCTCCAACAGGACTGAAATTTTGGCTCAGATTCCATGTTTCTGTTATTTAATAATTAGAGAATTCCTGGAGATAAGTCCAAGCAGTAACAAAACGAGCAGAGATGGTGGTCTCATTTTGAGTAGAGCGTGGAATCCCATCATCTGTTGTGATCTGCAATAGTGGTGCATCATACATCTGAGCTGGAAAGGATCTAGCGAGACCGCGTTCTTTGCACACCTCGTGTGGGGCCTAGTTGATGTGGCTGCCCCCCGAGTGAGAAGATATGTTTGCTAACTGCCATCGGTACTTATACGAGTCAGAATTGCGAGGCGATTGTAGCAAGTGATGTATTGTTGCAGTAACCATTCCCGGTCGAGACATCGTGCGTGGCAGATGTTATCTGGCTGAATGTGCCAGGGAAGACTACATACTCACTGCAATAATAATTTGGTATTTAACATTGCTCTGTTCACGTAAAATAAAAATTGATTGAGGGTAAATGCATACACTGTAATATCTATTTCTTTAGATTATTCTATATATGGAAAAATCTCTTATTGCATCTGGCGTCAACCCAGCGCAAATCATGTGATCTAGTCTTTCTGGGTTTGTAGCTGCATAATTTTGTCAGAACACAACATTTCGGCAGCTACGTCTGCTTTGTACATTAGCTGCCATCGTACACACTTTGTGACAAATACTTTGGTAACTGTCAAAATAAGGTATTTTAACAGAATTACTGTGCTTAGCAATATTGAGGTCTTTGTTGCAGCAGTATACTGGAAGTCTGAACTCTCACAATGCATATTACATTTCCCACTATCAAGGTATTTGTGGTTTTGTTAATATTAACAATTTGCTGTTATCTGTGATAAGTGATGGTTTCTATCTGAGTATTCTTTCTTTTAATTTGCTTCACTGCATATTTTATTTCCGTGAGATCCAATATTTCTTTAATGCTGTTTGCATGAAATAACATTTCAGTAATTGCATTAATTTTTAAATAAGTCCTGAATCTTAAGAGAATTTAATTGGTTTTTAATTTTTGCATTTATTCTTGCTAAATAAGTTTGTACAATATATACCATCAAGGTGAATTGTTTGAAATAAAATAATATTTTTGCTATGAAATTGCAACATTCAAGAATTGTCATCATATAATGGAAATAAAATATTTAATTTGGTAATCTATACATATTGCTTTTCTTTTTTGTTATTTTTGTACATTGGCTTAAAATGTAACATTTTAAAATTGCTTTTGCAGAAACACGGCACAACAAGCAAGCCCTTAAAACCAGTGAGGTTAGACTCGGAGGTAAGTCACTTCAAAAAGTTATCATCATCAGGATGGCCCATTCCTCTTTCAACTTCTCCTCTTCACTGTCTTTTTATATATGTAAATTTTTTCATAAAATATACATTTGCAGATTTCTTGCCAGACAAGGTGATTGAAAAATGTACTCGATTCAAGATTTTGTCTGGTGTTACAGGTAGTTTCTGACATTAACACATTGCTTTAATCTCTCACTTGCATGAGTGCTTTCATGCTGTAGTTTGCAACTTCTCACTCACACAATGATGAAATTAAGCTTCAACTGCACCAGTAACATTACAAGTTAACAATGGGCTGCTGCCTGCTTTCAACAGCAACTGCTTCATTTGCAATAATGCTGAGCATTTCTTGTAATTTAATTCTTGTTCTTGCCAATGTATATTTTTACTTTTGTTTTTAATTCTGCACTTTTGGTTCAAAGCCAACATTTGTGGAGCTTATAAATGTTTGCTCTCCAATGAATTACTCAGTTGGGTTATAAATATCCTATTACTTGTTTGTAATACAGCACTGGAAATTTAATTAGAAACTAACTTGTAAAAAGCACAAGAGGTTTCAAGAAAAATTTGTTTATTTGATGTGATATATATATACCGAAGTGCCAAAAAGTCATTGGATAGGTCGCACCATGGAAGAAATGTGGTACGCAGTTTTGGTGCTTTCATTTGTACCTTTGTGAGTTGTACGAAAGGTTTTTTCGCACATGATTTTGGCCACACAACATAAATTAATAGACGTTGACTGAAGAATGGTATTAGTCATTAGATACATGGACATTCCATTTCAGAAATTATTTCTTAGTTCAATATTCCTGGATCCACAGTGTCAGAAGTGTGCTGTGAATGTGAGAGATTTTTGTCATTTCCTCCCACCACGAACAATACAGTGGTAGACCACATCTAATTTAATCACCGAGACCACTAATGTCTGAGGTGTCAGTGTTGACAGACGGGCAGCAGTGTGTCAAAGAACAGCCACATTCGACGGAATGTACGACAGATGTGACTTTACGGACAGCACAGTGAAATTTGAGAGCTGATGGTCTATGGCAGTATAAGAAAAACTTTGCGCTAATAAAACACCATCGGCTGGGCTCGTGAACTTATTAATTTGACTAAATAAGTAGATAAATTTAGCTGAGTTCCAATTCCATTTGGTAAGAGCTGACGATACGGTTCAAGTTCGGCGCAGACCCCACGAGGTGTCAGAACCCAGAAGTCAGGAAGGCCCACTGCAGGCTGGTGGTGTTCCATCTCGGTGCAGGCTTGGAGCTCTAGTTAATCTGAACGTCGCCCAGACTTGATTATGTTCAGCTACTTGGGGACCATTTGCAGCCATTCACGGTCTTTGTGTTCCAAAAGAATATTGAACTTTTCCAGGACAACAATGTGCCATGTCACCGGGCCAAAATCATTAATGGTCTGAACAATTCTAGCGAATAATTTGGAAACGCCAATTGCCAGACACGAATCCAATCGAACGTATATGGGACGCGACCTGAAGCTCAGTTTTTGTACTATGTCGTGCACCTTCAGTACTTTTGTATTTATGGTCAGTTGTAGAGGAAGCATGGCTGACCATGCAAAGGTGTTGATAGGATGTTGGGATTCGGATATATCCGGCAAGTTTTGGCGCTTTGGTGTGTAAATAAAACAAATTTTAATAATCTGAATCTTTTTTTACAAGGTGGAATTCATATTAAATGTTAAATCTTGTTTATGTATGTCATTCTTCATTTAAAATCTGGAAAATTTCTTATTTTTTCTTGTAATATTGAAGAAAATATGTTGGCAATTTTTTTCACACTTAAAAAAATGAAATTTCAATATATTAAACTTATATAGTGTTATTATTAAATTTAGATTCCAATTTTTTAATAAAAATTTTAAATGGAAATACTGCTAATTACTTCATTGTAATAAGCCCTGTAGTAGGAATTAAAAATCCTGGTTAGTCTTAGATACACAAAGCTAATGATTGAAGGAAAAAAATTTCTGTTGCAGTAAATGTAGTTTTTTTGTTTAAATTTATTTTAAGAAAATGATACACGATTTGGCAAATAAAGTTCTGCAGGTAATAATATCAGCAGAAGCTATACCATTCCTAGATTAGTGACAGCATGTATGCTTTCCATGTCATAGCTGCAAGCCAACTTAGCTGTGCGTCGAGTTTAAATTGCCCCCTGGTGGTTAAGTGTTGTGCCAAACTGTTAGAAATGGCATACAGTAATGCTACTGTTTTCACATTTTGCAGGAGCAGGCGAAGATAGCGAAAACGGGGCTGGAGATGAAGTTGATATCGTCTGAGATGGATGCTGAAACTGAGAAGTGGCAGGAGAGTGGGTCCGCTCTGGAGGAAAACAATGACATTGTGAAGAGAGCCAAGAATATGTCTTCCATGGCATTCTCTATGTACCAGTTCACAAGAGGTGAAGGAGCCCTCAAAACCACACAAGACCTCTTCACTCAGGCGGAGTATTTTGCAGAAGAGGCAAATCGGCTGTACAAAGTAGTCCGGCAGTTCTCTTATCAGGTGTGATTAAATTTCAGTAATTAAACTAACCACGGCATGGAATTCAGATGTGTTCACCACTGAAATATTGTGTTATATGTGCTTGCCCTTTTTTGTGTTCACTGCTGCCCTGCTGCATCTGTGTATGGTTAGTATTGGCTTAATTTCCTCTGCCTATATATATACACATATATACATGAAAAAGAAAGGGAAAAAAACACCCAACACTCACCAAAGTTGAAGGGACGAGGTCAGCAGCAACGCAAAACGACATACAAACAAATACAATATTTCGGGTGAAAAACCCTTTCTGAAGTTAGAGGTAGGTGGCTGGGCTTGTGCAAGACTTGCGTTCAATGCAGTCACTCATAGAACGCAATAGACCGTCGGAGGTTGGGGGGGGGGGGGGGGTGGAGGAGCAACGATAATATAACCGCAAGAATAAGAAAGATTAAAAATAATAGTTACAAAAAATATAAATAAAAATATAATTGAAAAATTTTAAAAAATATATAAAACTATTGTACTGGCCAGTGGTGGGTGTATACGGTGAGGATGGAAGATATTAGCGAAAATTAAGGCCTGGGGGATGTCTAGTCTGCAGGATGTGTTGATATGCCAGTTCCCAGTTCAGATTGAGAGGTAGTGTCTGGAAGTACTCTAATGGCTCTGACTGTGAAGCAGTTATTAAGGTCGCGGGTGTTGTGAGTACTGGCATGGTGAGCAACATGGAGGTCAGGTTTTAGGAGTAAACTGTTTGTCTGTGACCATTCATTCTGATGGATAATGAGTTTGAGGTCAGGCCAATGTAGGAACCGTGGACAGTGGAGGCAGGTGAGCTGGTGACGCAGCCATTCATTACGTCGTACGCAAGTCTTGCACAAACTCAGCCACTTACATCTGTTGACTTGAAGAAGGGTTTTACCTGAAATATTGTATTTTATTTGTTTCTGTGTTGATTTGTGTTGCTGCTGCCATCCTCCCTGTTAGGTGTATTTCATCTGTCTTTCCATATAATATATGTATATATATAAAAAAGGATAACGATATAACCACCACTTACCTTAGATGACGGTTTCATGAGGTGAACACATAAAAATGCATAAGAGCAGGAAAAACAATGAATATTTCGGAACTTGGCCTTTCGTCAACAGGAGAACACCATGGGAGACCTCTCACTGCCTTTCCATTTTGATGGAGGTTTTGTTACTTCATTAACCACTCTTTATATGTTTCCTTCGTTTTCTTCTAATTTTCTTTCACTAATTTTTTGTTGTGGTGGAGGTTTTGTTCTTCATTTAACCTTCTAAATATCGCAGATCACTTGCGTTTATGTGTGGTAGTAACACAGAGTCACCTTTCGATCACAACATCAGCCGAATTTCAGTAACTGTGGTAGTGTGGGAGATATGGTGGTTGAAAGTGGCTGATGAAGGATATTTTCGTATTTCAACAAAAGACGTGTGCCTCCGCATATGTCACTTTTCTGCCACAACCACATAGCATAGAGCATTGGTGTTTGTGTGTGGTAGAATCGTATCTCCTGTCGTGCACTATGGTTGTTAGATCTCGGTAGCTGTGGGGGTGTGGGAGATATGGGGGTTGAAAGTGGTCGACCTGCGGCAATTTCATATTTCTGCCAAAGACGCATGTGTCATGGTGTATCACTTTTCAGCGAAAACTATCTATCGCAGATCACTGGCGTTTGTGTGTGGTAGTAACACAGTCACCCATCGATCACAACGTTGGCCGAATTTCAGTAACTGTGGTAGTGTGGGAGATATGGGGGGTTGAAAGTGGTCTACTTGCGGCAGTTTCATATTTAAGCCAAAGACGCATGTGTCATGGTGTATCATTTTTCAGCGAAAACTATCGATCACAGATCACTGGCATTTGTGTGTGGTAGTAACACAGTCACCCATCGATCACAATGTTGGCCGAATTTCGGTAACTGGGGGAGTGTGGGAGATATGATGGTTGAAAGTGGTAGATCAAGGATATTTTCGTATTTCATCCAAAGACGTGTGTCCTGCCTGAACTACATAGCGCAGATGACTGGCATTTGTGTGTGGTAATAGCATCACGTCTCCCATCGTGCACTATGGTTGTTAGATGTCGGTAGCTGTCAATACAAATTCTTTACAAACACGAATGAAATTGTGGGTACCAGCTAGTAAAATATGATATTATTAATCATTTACAGTGACAAGTTAGGGTTTTTTTTTTTTTTTTTTTTTTTTTTTTTTTTTTTTTTTTTTTTTTTTTGTATATGACCAAATGGCATATAATAGGTTCAAAAAGGGAGAAGATTGAAACAGTTGCAGGGTGACCTGGACAGGATATCTTGTTAGTAGGACAAAATGGGATGAAGATAATTGGAAAGAAGAGTCAATTTATTAGGTACACAGATTAAACACTGAAGGTTGATTACAATTATAGGATTGTTTGTTGAAGATTTCAAACTTTTGAAGAGAATAATGAGGAAATGTACCAGAGAAGGGAAGGAATTGGATTACAAAACTTGGATCAGACCTTTGCTGAGTTAAAGATCTGTATTGATACTAAAAGATTTCTATATTTCAAGAAAGTTGTTTTGCAAGTGCTCTTCTGTTTTTAACATCATATATATTATTTCTCTTAGGTATTTTTTTGTCACAAGCCTGTATCTTCCTTCATACTTCACCGAAATCAATGAATGAGGTGTCATTTTAAAGCTTATGGTCTTCCCTTTGGTCACATCATATTTTAAGAAATGAAGTTTTCGGAATTCGGCCCTTAAAGGGCGAAAATGTCAATATTTCTATAATGCTGTTTTCTGTGTTATGAGTCAAATATCTTCCTGGATACCTATCTGAGATCGTTTAATGAAGTATCATTTTAAAGAAAATAAGATAGGATAGGGAAAATAAACAGTTTCCCGTCACTTACCACAGATGAAGGCAGGAGGGCGAGACACGTAAAAACACAAAAACAAAAGAATTACACAATATTTCGACTTTTTAGTCTTTGTAGACTTTTGAGACATATGGCAGGGGGAAAGATGTGGTCACATCCGAGCCTGCCACATGATTCATGTGGCAGGCTCGGATGTGGATGAGGAAGACTAAAAAGTCGAAATATTGTGTAATTCTTTTGTTTTTGTGTTTTTACGTGTCTCGCCCTCCTGCCTTCATCTGTGGTAAGTGACGGGTAACTGTTTATTTTCCCTATCCTATCTTATTTTCAGTGCCTCGCGGCAGTTTCTTTGTTTCCTTTATCCTATCATTTTAAAGATTAAGATATCCGCTTTAGTGACGTCATATATTAAGACAGAAATTTTTCGGAATTCAACCCTTAAAGGGCAAAAGTATCAATATTTTTGCAATTCGTTTTTGTGTCACGAGCCATTTGTCTCCCTTAATATCTAACTGATATAGATAAATGAGGTATCATATTAAATATTGATGTCTCCGCCGTGGTAACATTATATTTTAAGAAAGGAATTTTTCGTAATTTGACCCTTAAAGGGCAAAAATGTCAATTTTTCTAAAATGGTTTTTTTGTATCTTGAGCCATTTATCTCCCAGGATATCTAACCAAAAAGAATAAATGAGGTAGGATTATGAGGAGTATTTTCTCAGCTCTGTGACATCATATTTTAAGACAGAATGTTTTTGGAATTCTACCCTTATTGGGAAAAACTATAAATTTTTCTATAACGCATTTTTGTGTCACGAGCGATATATCTCCCTTAATATCTAACCGATACAGATAAATGAGGTATCATATTAAAGAATAAGGTCTGCGCCGTGGTAACATTATATTTAAAGAAAGGAATTTTTCGTAATTCGACCCTTAAAAGGCAAAAATGTCAATTTTTCTAAAATGCGTTTTTTGTATCTCGAGCCATTTATCTCCCTGGATATCTAACCAAAATCGATAAATGAAGTAGGAATATAAGGAGTAATGTATCAGCTTTGTGAAATTATATTTTAAGAAAGAATGTTTTTGGAATTCAACCCTTAAAGGAAAAAGTATAAATTTTTCTATAACCGATTTTTGTGTCACGAGTGATTTATCTCCCTTGATATCTAACCGATATAGATAAATGAGTTATCATAATAAAGAATAAGGTCTCCACCGTGGTAACATTATATTTTAAGAAAGGAATTTTTCGTAATTCGACCCATAAAAGGCAAAAAAGTCAATTTTTCTAAAATGCGTTTTTTGTGTCTCGAGCCACTTATCTCCCTTGATATCTATCCAAAATCGATAAATCAAGTACGATTGTGAGGAATAATGTCTCAGCTTTGCTGAAATCATATTGTAAGAAAGAAATGTTTGGAATTCAACTATTAAAGGGAAAAAGTACAAATTGTTCTACAACGTATTTTTGTGTCACGAGCCTTATATTTCCCTTGATATCTAATCGATATAGATAAATGACATATCGTATTAAAGACTAAGGTTTCCGCTGTGGTAACATTATATTCTAAGAAAGGAATTTTTCGTAATTTGACCCATAAAGCGCAAAAATGTCAATATTTCTAAAATACGTTTTTTGTGTTTCGTGCCATTTATCTCCCTGGATTTCAAACCAAAATCGAAAAATGAAGTAGGAGTATGAAGAGTAATGACTGAACTTGGTGACATTATATTCAACCTCACTATTCATCGCATTTTATTCGCGAAATTTTCGCATGGGTCGTCTAGTCATTTCTTATTCGGCTGTCAGTTGTAATATTACTTCTTAAGTAACAGGGTTCACTTACTACTCCTGGTGCTGCTTGTATTTTTATATTTAATCAACTATTATTGCTATCATTTCTGCTATATTTAATCACTTTTGTCTTGCTACAGTTCATATTTTGTCCAAAATCTACGTTCACTATTTTGTTCATGCAGTTCACTAACTTTCCAAGGTGCTCAGCCTGTTCTGATAATGGGACAATGTCATCAGAAAATCATAGCATACTAATTTTTTCCACCATGAACATTTATTCAACATTCAAATATTTCTTTACTTCCTTTATTGTTTTCTCTAGTTACAAGTTGAATATACACTACAACCATGTCTCACACCCTTTTTAACTGATGTGTGTCTGTCATGATTCCCTATTTTTATTACAGTCACTTGATTCTTATGTATATATTAATTATTCTTCTATCTTGATATTTTAAACCAGTATTCTTTAAAATTTTTGAACATTTTGTCCCACGTAACATTATCAAAAGATTTTTCTAAATCAAATAATCTAATATAATTTAATTGTGATGGAGTACAGAATCTAATGGCAGTTTCCCTATACACCCATTTCTCCCCTTTCCTTTTCCCACTTAATTTTTTCCTCTACTAATTCCAACTTTAAATTCTTTTGATAAATTATTCATCATTTTTCTTCATAATTTATTCCAATCCCCAACCTACTACCTTCAGAAGAAAATTGTGTCACACCCTTATGCCTGTAATCAAGTGCCAATTTGTGGTCATGTCATAATAGTGCCTTTATTTTTCTTGATCTGCCTTTCAAGTATTAATCTTAAAACCCAAAGTGCCTCTCTTGTGCCATGGTTTCTCCTATACTCAAATTGATCTTCACCTACTATCTTTTCCACTGTCATTTCTAATCTTCTTTATACTACCCAGGTCAGTAATTTAGAAGCATATGATGATAGACTGATGGTGCGATAACTTTCACATTTATCAGCTTGTGCTTTCTTCAGATGTGTGAAGATGATACTTGACTAAAATCAGGTGGGATTTCTCCTGTTTCATAACTGTTTGATATTTGTTTGAATAATCTTTGTATTCCTTCTTCTCCTAGAGACTTCAGGAGTTTTACAGGTTTCTTATAAATCCCAACTACCTTATTTGATTTCAAATCTTTCAAAGCTCTTTCAAATTCTGCCCTTAAAACAGGATCTACTAAGTCATTAGCGTTGACATCACTTTCTTTCTTCTGTACACTTTTTTTCAAATCATCCTATCATACAGTTTCTATATGTATTCCTTCCATCAGGTAGCTCTATCTTCTCAGTTTAGAAGTGGTTCCCCATCGGCAGCTTTAATGTTTATACATGTTTTCCCGATTTTGTTTGATCCTCCTATAGGTCACACCTACTTTACCCATGACCATTTCCTTTCCGTCTGCTTCCTCGTCCTTTTCTTGCAGCCACAGATAATTGAGACTTTTAAATTAGTATATCGAATAAATCTTTTGCATTTATGAAAAAAAATCACAAATTTAGGGTGTGGGCACTTGAACATACATAATGAGAGTTCATATAGTCCTGACACTTTTGAAATGCCAACTGCCCCACTGGTATATATACACAACGATCCCTTCACTTACCGTCGATGGAGGCAGGAGGGTCAGACATACATAAAATACTCCTTACAATATATCTGTTAATAATCTCACTCATGGGGGAGGTGAGACATATGGTGGGGGAAACATGTTTACACATCCATATGCAACACACAATTCACAATATGTTGGGTAAATTCATAGCTAGTAGAGGAACGCTGTGCATAGGTAGAACACTAATTTTTGCGTAATGAATGTGTTAAATGCTAGGATAAGAGCAATTCAACTCCAGTGTAATAGAAATGATTTATTCACATGGTGATCACGTTTATTCGCATTGTTGTCTGTTTAATTCCCCTTCTGCAATGAATGTTGTTAACCAATAATTCTGAGAGCTGAATCATCAATTTCCTATCTTCTTCATCATTCATAAGTTATGGACTTACATTAATTAGCCTTAGTTGTTTTTATATGCTGCAAATCCTTTTTTTTTGTCTCATTATTATCACATTTTTTAATATTAATTTTCTTAGTAACTGGTTTTCTTTTTGTCAAGGTTCCTGGAGGGCCACATAAAAAGGAACTGCTTGAAAACCTAGACAAGGTGCCAACCTATGTCCAACAGTTACAATTTACTGTTAAAAATCCAACTGTCGGCAAGGCTGCCACTTTTACAAAAGTTGATAATGTTATACAAGAAACTAAAAGTTTGATGGACTGTATATCCAAAGTAGTTACAACTTGCTTTGTTTGTGCCACAAAGGTAAGAGAAGATTTTAATTTGCTTCATTATTTAAAAAAAATATATATATATATGAAAAACATGTGTTTTAATGTTCATTAATGTTAGGGAAATTAATTACTAGTAGAGGAGCTTGTTTATACTTCATCAATTGAATGTGATCTATTAAGGGCAACATGAAACAAGAAAGAATTGTCTGTAGCTCTAGAAAAAAGCAAAAGATGACACGATTTGTTTTGGAAAAAAATCTTAAAGCGATCCAATACTTTAAAACAATGAAAAATGAGCGATCCGAGTGTCAAGATAACAACTGTATAAATTTGGAAACATGAACTGAATAGTTAAAACATGTCTGATGCCATGTATAAGATTTGTGGGGAAATCTGTGACATGAAAAAGCTTCCAGATATGTGAAACGGTGTTAGTATTACATTTACTCTGTGAATGTGGCATAGGTGGCGGTTTAAAGTGCTAGCATAGGAATTACAATAAAGAGAGTTAATTATCACAATCACCATAATTATGGTCATATTTTTTTGCAAGATAAAAATTTGAAGATGGAAATTGTATCTCAAAAACTTGTAGTCAGCAGTTTAATAAGAATAATAATAATAATAATAATAAAAATTTTATTGTCATTAAACTGTCATAGCAATAGACAATGTCAAGAATACAATAAAAATGGCAGTAAAAATGCCACTAGGCAATGCAAATGAGGAAAATATGGAAAGTAAACCTGTCACTCACCACAAATAAGTACATCAGTGCTACAATATACATGGAGACACGAATATATAATATGTTGGTACCTACCCTAGTGATGACTATTGGAGGACACACCCAACAGTTTACTGTCTCTGATCCCTTCGTATGGGCCACCTCTAATTGTGGTTAAGGTTTGCACAGAAATATTATAAACTCTGTTCATTGCAGCCCTCCTGCCTTCTTCTGTGGTGAAATGACAGAGTTACTTTCCCTAGTATTCCTTGTTTATATTTATTAGTAAGAATAGATTTTATTTTTATTATTCCAGAATTATTGTGATAAAAGAATTAGCTTTTTATCACATCAAATATGGGCTTTCTGTGAAGTCCTTTATAATTGTGAGACATTGTATTTTATATATTTTAGATCAATTTATAGCACTGCTGAAGTGCACAGAACAAATACATTTGACAAATACAGTTCTAAATTAGCGTTTGTCACTTCTTTCTATTTAAAAAAAAAAAGAAAACAAATACTTAATTTGCAGGTTGTGCTTTTATTGTGCCAGACTATTATTAATTTAACTGTGATCAATCACAAGCTCCGGTGGCAATTACTTGTCAGCTATTTACCCGTTTTATATTTCATATTCTGAAACCATCTTGCACACGATTAACTGAAATTTGGATTTTTTCCACCGTTTTCTAGTAAATATCCGTGAACTCTAGGTGAATAGTTTTCACAACAACATTTTTATTTTGCTATTTGTATGAGCAGTTGTTGAATTAGCGTGTGAAAGTAGTGACCCTTTTTGTGAAACTATATCATATAGTGGGGAGGCTAGTGTACTTACTTGCATGTTTCTGATTGTGATAAAATGCTGTACCGTAAGGACCGTCAAGTGTTGCAGATGTTAAAAAAAAGTCAGCTAAATGAAAATGTAATCTTGTTCAAGACATCAGAGAACTCAATCACATTATCATCATAAACTACACTGTTTTCCTGCCTGACTGAAACAGTTGATCACACTCCATTAACTCACTCGGATAATGTGGCACTTGATTAGGTAAAGAGGTAAATATGGACACTGTTTCCATTAGTGTAACACACTTCCGGGTTTCATCTCTAGCGGAGTACCTGGCGTTGTCCAATACAATTGACATAGAGTTACCCACACACTATCTTTATCTTTCATAAAAGTCACGTGATCCGTTACTGAATTTGAAGCGAATCTACATTCACCCACCCCTAAGCAATAGGTGGGTTGAAGTTGATTTATCCATACACTATTTGTATTTGTCCAAAAAGATTCATATGTACCAAGCTTCATTAATTTGATACCAGTCATTTCCGGTAATTAACTAAATGGTGATTTAGCCACACAGTTCTAAAAATTGGGTGGGTTGGATGCTTTGATACAGAATGTCTGTTCCATAATAGTCCATGCTACATTTCAGCCTAATTACAATATCTGCTAATGTTGCTGCTTGAAAGTTGAAATATGTACTGTACACACATTAATACGTATCACACACGTGAAAATGTATCTGTTGTGTGTCTGTTCTTTCTGGCATTTTGCAGAAAATACAAATTTTAACTGGATTTTCAGAATTTGAAACATACGTCTTAAGACTTAATGACACATTTATTTTATGAATACTTTGGCATTACCTGAAAACTGCTGAATCAATTTTGAGCAAGTTTTCATTTCTTGTATCTTAAAATTGTTGAAGTTACCCTCACAGATCTTTAGAACACATTTCGGTTTTCTTCACCAGGAAATCAAATTCCACGTGGATTTACTTCTATAACATTAAACATCCAATCAGAAACATGTATAACATTTTATGAAAAAATCATTCAACAATAAGGGCATTATGTATGCCGTCAATGACAAAGAACTCTTTTGCATATACATATATCAGGGATTCCATGATAACCAAGATGTCTCAATTTCATTAAGGATTCTTACGTAACTTTATAAGACAAACCAAAATTGTAGTTTTTTGTATTTCACTTATACTTTTCAATAAATTCTGTCTCTTAGCTGAGATGGTTAGGTTGAAATGTGGCCTAGACATAAAAAAAAACTATGCCTAAGCCAAATTAGTTGATGGATTCTTATCTAACTTGAATGTTCCAATATCTTGATTAGTTTTTGATATATTGTTTTCCTAAATTGAGGTGGTTGGTTTGAAATTCTGTCTGGATAAGAACATTTTTTGACAAAGTTGCACGGAACTACAGTTTGGACCTGCACAATGGGTGTTTTAGTTTCTTCCTAGTGTTTGTGGTTAGGTTTAAATGTGGCCTCGACCTGAATAAAATTGTCACCAAAAGCACAACTAAAATTTGACATTCGAAATATCAAGAACTAAGCGAGATATTAAAAAAAATCTTTACTTTTGATTTGTGTCATCAAGTTACAATTTGCGGTGCCACGTATCATAGAAACAGCATTACTAAACATCGCAATAAATTATATAAAATGTGTAAAAGCTAGACCGTGTCAGAAACTGGGGTGATATGCTGGTGACTAGCTGTTGAAATGCTGTGTTTGTATGACAGCCAAAGCATCCAGCTGCACTCCCGTGAAGTTTACGTTGCGTCACTATGCCGGGAAAGTCTCCACTCTCACGTCTGTGTTTTGAATACGAGTGCCTGCACGTAATCAGCAGCTGGGTGTGCCTTGCGTACAAGCCTCTCCATTTCCTTCCTTCTTTCTTCCCACCACCTCTCTGTCACAACCTCGATCCAGTCCTCTCCTCTCTTCCGTACACATTCCTCCTCCTCTCGGCCATCCGTCCCTTGGTCTTCCTCTGGGTCATATTCCATGCAACTTAATTTTGTGGATGTTCCTTGGGATTCTCTGCTTCTTCATTACACCATCTTAGTCTGGTCTTCTATATCATTTCCTATAGGGGTTCCTCTTCATGGTGCGTCTAATTATTTTATTCTACTAACACTCATTCAACCTCTTAAAAATTTCATTTCACTTGCTTGTACCCTGCTGATGTCCCACTTCTTCATTGTCATGTGTCAGGATAGGCACATAGTACATGTGATAACTTACTCTCTTGCTTCTCCGTGACACATCCCTACTCCATATCAGGCACCTGAAGCTCCCTAAAAATACCTATGCCTCTATTGCCATCATTCCTTCCACTTTCCTACAAAGCACTCCCCAAGTACATTAAACTGTTTACCTTCTTCAGCTGTGCACCTGCCATCACAATTCCTCTGGCAATTCTGTTCTTCTTTCTAGTTGTTACCATGTACTCACATTTCTTCACATTATATTTTTTTGCCATATTCCTCCTCACAGTCTGCCCATACATCCAACTGCCTTTTCACAACCTCCCAAGATCACTAGGTTATACGCAAAAGCCATTGCCTTCACATTTTCCTCACTGCCAGCTTCTCCATTATTATTATTATTATTATTATTATTATTATTATTATTATTATTATTTGCTGTCGTCAGTCTCTCGACTGGTTTGATGCATTCCTCCATACCTTCCTATCTTGCACTAGCCTTTTCATCTCAACATACCCCTTACAACCAACATCCTCAGTTATCTGCTTCATTTATGCTGATCTCTGTCTTCCTCTGCAGTTCTTAAATTCAACGTTCCCTCCTCTAACAAAATAACCAACCCTGCATGTCTCAAAATATGACCTACTATCCTGTCCCTTCTTTCTGTAAGACTCTTACACAAAATTCTTTCTTCGCACATGATTTACAAAACTCATTCGTTTCATACTTTATTCGTTCACTTAATTTTTAACATCATTCTATAGCACCACATTTCACATGCTTCAATTTTCCTTCTGTCTGGTATTCCTTAAGTCCATGCTTTGCTGCCATAAGGTGCGGTGTTCCACACATAGAGTTTTAAAAAAATCTTTTTGAGTCCTAGATTAATATTTGAAACTAAAATATTTATCTGTTTCATGAAGGTTCTTTTCGCTACTGCTATTCTGCTTTTAACATGATTCCTGCTTTGGACATCAGTTGTAATTTTACTTCATAAGTAACAAAATTCAGTAACTTCTGCTATCGCATGTTACCCATTTTTATATTTAATCTACTAGTATTGGTATCATTTTCGCTACATTTAATCACTTTCGCATTTCTTCAGTATATATTTAGTCCAAAATTCTCCGTAAGTATTTTGTTCATGACATTCACTAACTTCTCAATATCCTCAACCTGTTCTGCTAACAAGACAATGTCATTAGCAAATCGTAGCATACTGATTTTTTTTTCTCCTCGAACATTTAAGCCATATTCAAATCTTTCTTTCACTTCCTTCATTGCTTCTTCCACATAGAAGTTGAATATTAATGGGGATAGACTACAACGATGCCTCACACCCTTTTTAACTGATGCATGTCTCTCATGATTCCCTACTTTTGTTATAGCTACTTAATTCTCATAAAGATTATAAAATATTCTTCTATCTCGGTATTTTAGACCTGACTTCTTTAAAATTTTGAACATCTTGTCCCACCTAACAATATCAAAAGTTTTTTCTAAATCAACAAATGCCATAAAAGTATCTTTGTTTTTCTTTATCCACCCTTCAGATATTAATCTTAACGCCAGAATTGCTTCTCTTGTACTGGGGATTTTCTAAACCCAAACTGATCTTCACTTACTATCCCGTCATACTACACTTTGCATTCTTCTGTAGATTATTCTGGTCAGCAATTTTGAAGCATATGATGTTAGACTTATAGTGCGATAATTCTCACATCTGTCCGCTTGTGCTTTCTTAGGAAGTGTGAAGATTATTTATTAAAATCGTTAGGAATCTCTCTTGTTTCATAACTTTTTGATATAAGTTTGAATAATCTTTGTGTTCATTTTTTTCCTAGGGATTTCAGAAGCTCTGCAGGAATCTCAATTCCAACTGCCTTATTTGATTTCAAATTGTTTAAAGCCCTATCAAATTCTGTCCTCAAAACAGGATCACCTATTTCATTAATGTCAACATCAACTTCTTTTTCTAATGCACTGATGTTCAAATTGTCTGCATCATACAGTTTCGCTCTGTTTTCCTTCCATCAGTTAGCTCTATCTTCTGCACTTAGAAGAGGTTTCCATCGGCAGCTTTAATGTTTATACCTTTCTCCTTCATTTCTCCAAAATTCTGTTTGATCTTCCTATATGCAACAGAATAAAATTGCTAAGAAGCTGATCAGGGGTAACATGAATGGAGATTACGATGAATGAGAAGATTAGGGACACAGTGAAAGTTGAATCCTTGAAAGAGAGGATGGAGAAGGAAAGACTTTTTGAGAATCCTAATTTTGGAGTAGTGGTGTTTCTCAGAGAAGTAAGGAGGCATTGCCAGATGGAGAGAGGAAAATTGAGACTTGTGTCCAATGCAGACATCACCAGTGGCTCAAATGATGATTTTTTTAATGGGATAGCATAATAGTATCTGTATAGTGGGGCAAGCACCACTAAATAAACTGTGAGATGATTACTTACATCACTAAGTGCTGCACTGGATAAAAGATAGGATTCAGATGAATACGCTATAGGTAAAACTGAGGAAATCTTGTTTATAATGTACAGTACTTTGATATGAGCAAAAAAAAAAAAAAGAGAAAGAAAAAAGATATCAAGCACAGGATGAGTCATAGAAATCTTTTCAGTTTCATAAATGCAAAGCAAGATGCAATGATTTTTTATTATTATTATTATTTGAAATAACAAAGAATGCAGTTTTAATTTACTTGGTTTTGAAAATGATATCTTGTAAATGTCTACCTCCATTGTCCAAACACTGATGGAGTCTATGCTGGAAGTTGTCCATGACTCTGCGAATTGTATTCAGAGGAATAGCATAGATTTCCTCAGTGATGGCAGCTTTCAGTTCATCGATAGTTTGTGGACAATGCCCAAAAACCTTATCCTCGAGGTAACCATAGAGAAAAAAAAAAATCGCATGGGGTTAAATCAGGCAATTTGGGGGGGGGGGGGGGCACCTATTGTCACCTTGCAAGAAAATAAGAAACGAACAGAAAACATTTGTCTCAGAATTTCTATCGTATGACGTGATGTATTGGCTGTAGCACCATCTTTTTGGAACCAGGTGTTGTCATTGTCATGGTCGTGCAATAATTCATCTAATTTCAGTTTAAGTCAATGTTACAGCTTGACCATCTTCTTCAAAAAAGTAGGGACCCTACACACCAAAACCTGCAACAGCACACCACACTGTCGTTCGAGAGCTGTGGAGTGGCCGATCGTAAGGTTCCAAGGGTTATTCTGAGCCGAGTATCAGAAATTTTGTTTATTTACAGTTCCAGCCATGTGAAAATGGGCCTCGTCACTACAGATCAAAACAGCAGTACGAGGGATATTCTGCAGAATGTCGCGGCACAAATTTATTCGTGTGTCTGAGTCTCTTTCACTTAACTCTTGCAATATCTGCATCTTGTATGGGTGCAATTTAACGTCTCTATGGTCGATTCTTCTGACACTACTAGCAGATAACCCAAGTGCAGCGGCGTGTTTAAGAACAGAACGTTGGGGGAATTGTTGAATTGAAACCTGCACTCTATCCACACTTTCCACTGACGTTGATGTACTAATTCGACCTGCTGGTTTTCTTTTTATTGTCGAAGATTTCTCTCTTAAATTAGAAACCCAGTTCCAAATTCTTGGTTCAGTGGGAATGGGATGATGACAAGCAATAGCAAAATGTACACTAAAAACACGCTGTGTTTTGATCACAGATCCGCCATTTTGAATGTAATCTTCCACTATGAACGCTCGATGCTGTCCCGACCAAGCTGTTGCTCACACTGAAAACTGAATGTCATGGCGCGTCTAACGAAACTATCCCCACCCTTTTGCTCCCTCCCGCGTTCAGGCAATGACCTTATGGAATCAGTAAGATTTCTATGACTCACCTTGTATATCAATTTATTTTTTTTAATAAAAAAAAGAGAGAGAGAGAGATTCTGTCAATAAATGGCATAAAGGTTTCGAAATTCTCCACTTGTTGGAGAGAGTGATGAGGGGATATATGAGAGAAGTAAAGGAACTGGGTTAAAAAAGTTTGGTCAGACCTTTGCTTGAATATGGTGTTGTAATATGGGACCCACATTTTAGGTGTCAAATACATGAGTTGGAGGGGATGCAAAATATGGACTGCTAGATTTCTTTCTGGAAATTACCATGGAAAATCAGTAACATATATGACAAAAGGCCTAGACTGGATGGCGAAGAGGGTCATGGGAGTTTATGAGGCATATATTGGTGATGAGACATTGAAAGATATTGGTGGAAGAATTAAAAGTAATGCATGGAAGAGAAAAGATGACCATGACCACAAGCTGGCATTCGATTTCCGGCACAAGGTGGTAGGAAGGTTCTCTTTTTTAGGTAAGGGTGTCGGAGATTGGAATAAGTTACCAAGAGAAATGATGAATAATTTACCAAAAACATTGAAAGAATTTATATTTGAAGTTTTTGAGGGCAAATATAGGTGGGTGCAGGAAAGGTAGAAGAAGGGTCTGTAGGAAAATTGCCACTGGAGCATGTGCTCCATTGCAATTAAATTAAACAGTCAGGTCATTGTCCATTGGTGTGTGGAGCATACAAGAAATGTGTCAGAGACAGTTTTATTTTGGAAGCAATTGAAATAGGAACAGCTAAATCATTAGTAATTGAGGATACTAGATTAGTGGGGTCTGGAAAATGGAAATGAATATTCTAAAGCAGCATTGCACTGGTAAGTTATGGAATTTGGAATGATGGCACAGCAAAATGAACAACTACTATGTAGTGTCACTCGATTTGGTTGAAAATGAGGGCAGAATTGTGTCCCTTGAAATGTTCCGAGAGAGTGACATTTCCACGTGGTTGTTATTTAATACACAATACCTTCAAACGTTTCTGTCATACACCACTGTAGTCATAATTACCAATGTATCTGTCATTACAACAGATTGAATATCTATTATTAAACCATAGAAATAAATTTTTAATCAGCACCAGAATGTCACAAATTGAGATTAATATATGCTCTGAACTTTAAAAAATTTATTGGAGGATTTATTAATCCCAACTATTAAGTTGCATAGTAGTATACACTTTATATTCACTGACTTGTGCATTAAAATGTTGTCAAGTTTTGCTTTTCAGTTTTCTCTATACATGCCACAGCGAGTTGAGATCAGCAACTGGGCCTTGGCCGACCACCACATTCCTGGCTTTCTCAGCCCACAAGCTATGACGCGGTTTATTAAGAATCCGTTTGGATCCTTACCTCGATGATAAACTCCACTTCAAATAAGTAAAATACTTATACGGAGTGTGTGCCTCTTCGTAACTAATATTCAATTTTGAATGAGTAACCCCTGTATTAACCCTGACCAACGTTTCTGTTTATGTGTGATTGTGTATAACAGCATGACTATAACTATGACTGTCCTGAATAAAAACAAACCCAGTGTGTTATTTTATCACTTCTGGGCCACGCATAAAACGCATCTTAAAGAGCACAGGCTTTTACACGATCATAGTATGGCAATACAGGTCTTTTTGTATGCCTCGCCATTCTAAAATCAGCATTGGTAAACTTAAAGAAGGTTACTTCCTATACGCTGTCATATGTATCTATCGTAACTAATATTATTTATTTTTTTAAATATGTTTTTCACACATCAACTGCCATTTAGTTGCTGTTTGTTTACTACCTTGTGCATTACATGTTCTCCTACTGAGGAAGGATTTATTGCACCTTTGTGTACTTTTCTGTTTATGTGATAAGTGATAGTTTCTCCATCTTTCCTCGTCCGGACATCCAGATTTGGGTTTTCCATGGTTTCCCAAATCACTCCAGGCAAATGCTGGGATGCTTCCTTAAAAATACCATGGCCGAATTCCTTCCCATTCCTTGCCCCCATCCTTTCCCGTCTCTAAAGACCTCGCTGTTGAGAGACGTAAAGCAGTTAAAAAAATCCTTCTTTCCTTATTTGCTTAATAAGTTAATTTTATATAAAAACAAGGGAGCAATTATAGCATCATTAACAGTGCAATGACAAGGATTTATAATTTTTATAATGAATATATAGAAATATTTTATGTTATTTAAATTTAAAGAGTAGGGAGGTGAATAATTGTTTAAGGGAATTCACTACTTACATTAAAGTTCCCATCATTATAGCTAAAATGGTGAATCTTGAGAGGACCAGTTGGTGGTGTTTCAGATCCAGTAAGCAGTACACTGATTATTGTGTGTGTGTGTGTGTGTGTGTGTGTGGATTTCTATAACTGTCTACGCAATTCAAATGGTTGGATTTTTGCACATTTCTTCCTTAGAAATCCATTTATCATAAAACACAAATGCAATTTATACTGATCACAGAGAAATTATGGTCTTCATTATATTATTCTTATTTATGATGAATGTTTGGCTCTAAATGTGACTCACCATCCTGTATCTTCTATCTGCTAATCTCTTCAATAAACTTGTTTCATCACCCATAATTTTCAAAACACATTCATTTCATACTTTTATCTGTCCACTCAATTTTCAGCATCCTTCTATAGCCTCACATCTCAAATGCACCAATTTTTCTTCTTTCTGGTATTCCTAAAGTCTTTGCTTCGCTACTATAAAGTGCTATGTTCTGCACGTAGAGTTTTAAAACGTTCTTTCTGAGTACTAGATCAACATTGAATGCTAAAAGATCTCTCTTTTTCTGGAAGGCTCTTTTTGCTAGTGCATTGGGGTGTAAGGATTTGGGCAAAACTATAATAGCCTTTTCCAATCAAATATCAACCTCTCTTTCATGTGGTGCAACCTGTTTGCACGGACGAGGCTCTGGTGACTGAAAGATTCCCGGTATAAGGAGTCACCCACTGCTTGCCAACGGCCTCCGAAAGGAGGGCGGAAGAGCAGGTAGGGGTCCAGGGCTCCCTCTTGCCCTTGGGGTTGGAAATGGCCCCTAAAGGCAGATGAATCAGAAATGATCAATGGCATGGGGATGCAGAAGCCAATGGGAAACCACTGCATTAACGACCCAAAGGGTATTCCGAGGACATTTAATGGCTTCTTCCTGGGTAAAATATTCCAGAGGTAAAAAAATCCACCAATCAGATCTCCGGGTAGGGACTGCTCAGGGAGGAGTCATCAGAATGGATAGAAACATTCTACGAGTCGGAGCGTGGAATGTTAGAAGTCTGAATAGGGCAGGTAGGTTAGAAAACTTAAAAACGGAGATGGAACAACTTAAGTTAGATGTAGTTGGCTTTACTGAGATTAAATGGAAGGACGCACAGGATTTCTGGTCTATGGGAACACAGGATAATTAGCACACAAGCTGTCAATAGAGTCACTGGTGTAGGATTTGTAATGAATAAGAGAGTAGGGAAGCGGGTGAGTTATTACGAACAGTTTAGTGACAGGATTATTTTGATGAAGTTAGAAACTAAACCCGCCCCAACCACGTTAGTACAAGTGTATATGCCAACATCACAGGAAGATGAAGAAGAAATATAAAAAATATACATTGAAATTGTAGAGTTAATCCAATATGTGAAGGGAGAGGAAAATCTAATAATCATGGGTGATTGGAATGCAATAGTGGGAGAAGGAAAGGAGGGGAATACTGTAGGAAGTTTTGGTCTAGGAGAAAGAAATGAGTGAGGAAGCAGGTTGTTAGAATTTTGTGAAAGATATAAGCTAGTAATGGCAAACACACTGTTTAAGAACCATGCCAGAAGGATATATACCTGGAAACGTCCTGGGGATACAGGCAGATATCAGCTAGATTATATCATCGTCAAACAGAGATTCAGGAATCAAGTTCTAGACTGTAAAGCTTACCCAGGAGCAGATATAGACTCTGACCATAATTTGATAATAATGGAGTGCAGGCTGAAATTAAAGCGAATAAGGAAGCAGTATAAACAGAACAGACTGTAAGTGAATAAACTGAAACAATCTAGCACAAGAGAAAAATTTGCAGAAATTGTTGACTTAGGTCTAAGAAGTAACTCTGAAAGGAGTTCAACCGAGG
This sequence comes from Vandiemenella viatica, assembly GCA_031002005.1. Classification (NCBI taxonomy): domain Eukaryota; kingdom Metazoa; phylum Arthropoda; class Insecta; order Orthoptera; family Morabidae; genus Vandiemenella; species Vandiemenella viatica. The sequence continues at coordinate 4,207,678 of JARYHS010009186.1, read as the reverse complement.
ACGAATGGAATGCATTAAAGACCGAAATAATGAAAGCTGGTAAAGAAACATTAGGCTTCAGGGAACAAGCTGCCCGAAAACCTTGGATCACAGAAGAAATTTTGGAGCTGATGGATCAGAGGAGAAGGTACAAAAATGCTCAGGATGAAACAGGAAGAGAGCAGTACAGGCAATTTAGAAATCAAATAAATAGGAAATGCAAAATAGCAAAAGAAAAATGGCTACAAGAAAAATGTGAAGAAGTAGAAAAGGAAATGGTCGTAGGTAAAGTAGATGTTGCATATCGAAAGATCAAACAGATAATACATACACCAGAAGATGTACAGTCATATCATATATGGTACATTCAAAAAAAAAAAATCCATAACAAAATAATACATACACCACAAGATGTACATAACATATATGGTACCGTAAACAATTACATAACAAACTAAATACATACACCAGGATATGTACAGTCATAGCATACATGGTAAATTAATTATGTGAACTATATTTCCACAAGATACTGGCAGTTATTTTTAAGATACCTTAGAAATAAATTCTTCGACAGAGTAGAAAGAGTTGTCAATTAAAAATTCTTTCAATTTTTTCCTGAATTTATTCTTATCATCTACTAGACATTTAATATGTGTTGGGAGCATATTGAAGATATGTATCCCTGAATATTGGACCCCTTTTTGAACAAATGACAATGACTTGTAAGTCTTGTGAAGATCATTTTTACTTCTAGTGCCATAATTGTGTATTTTACTATTTGTTTCAAACAAAGTATAATTTGTGACTACAAAGGACATTAATGTGTATATATACTCACATGCTAATGTTAAAATCCCTAACTTCTTCAACAGCTCTCTACATGAAGTTCTATTGCTAACCCCACACATAATTCTTATTACACGCGTTTGGGCTCTGAAAACTTTGTCTCTATGGGTAGAATTGCCCCAGAATATTATTCCATATGACAATACGGAGTGAAAATAAGCAAAATAAACTAGCTGCCTCATACGGGGATCACCTAAAGCTGAAATTGTACGAATTGCAAATGTGGCTGCTCCCAATCGCTTTAGTAAGTCAGAAACATGTACTTTCCAATTTAAATTATGATCAATATACAAAACTAGAAATTTCACTTTATCTACCTGTTGAATGGACTGGCCTGTAAATTTTATGTCTATGTCAGGTGTTAATCTGTGTGATGTACTGAATTGCATATACTGAGTTTTATCAAAGTTTAAAGACAAGCCATTAGCTGTAAACCATTTATTAATCAGTTCAAAGACATAATTTGAAATATATTCTGTAGATAAATCTGGAGTGTTTTTAATTCCTATGTTTGTGTCATCTGCAAATTGGACAAATTTTGAGTTTTTAGATGAAACACAGGGTAGATAATTTATTTATATTAAAAACAATAGTGGCCCCAATATAGAACCCTGAGGTACTCCACACCTGATTAATTTCCACTCAGAAAACAGTGGACCTCTTAAGGCAGCCTTAAAATTCTCCATTGACACTTTCTGTTTTCTATTTAGAAGGTAAGAACTAAGCCATTTATTAACAATGCCATCTATACCATAATACTTAAGTTTCTGTATCAGAATTTTATGATCTCCACAGTCAAATGCTTTAGATAAGTCACAAAAAATTCCCACAGGAATTAATTTATCATTTATTCCTTCTAAAATATTGTCAGTGAATGCAAATATAGCTTGTTCTGTTGAATGACCCTTTTGAAAACCAAATTGTGATTTAGTTAGAATATTATTATTTTTTAGATGTTCATAAACTCTATTGTACATTGCTTTCTCAAAAACTTTGGAGAAGGCTGTTAGTAATGAAATTGGTCGGTAATTCGATACGGCTGCCTTATCTCCCTTTTTATAGAGTGGTTTAACTACAGCATACTTAAGCCTTTCTGGAAAAGTACCCTCAAGTAAAGATATATTAAATAGATAACTTAGTATATTACTTAATTCTGTGGAGCACAATTTAATTAATCTGCTAGAAATCCCATCATAACCACTTGAGTATTTGCTCTTAAGGGATTTGATAATTTTTCTTATTTCTTCTGGAGTAGCTAATTTTATAGACATAGAGTTAAATTTTTCTTGGAAGCCTTTTTTGACAAAATCCATACTGTGTGTCACTGAGCTATTAGCAGTCAACTTATCAGCAACAGATAAAAAATGTTTATTAAAATTATCAGCAATTGAGAAATTAGATTCTACTGAATTTTCTTTGACAAAAATATCATTACTTGTTTGATTACTCTTTCCTGTTTCCTTTTTTACAATGTCCCATATTGTTTTAATTTTATTTTCAGAATCATGAATTTTATGTTTATAGTACATACTTTTAGATTCTTTAATAACCTTTTTCAGTATTTTGCAGTACTGTTTGTAATGTGTTTTAACATTAGCATTCTCACTGTTCCTAGAGGCAATATACAACTTCCTTTTATTAACGCATGATGTTATAATGCCAATAGTTATCCAAAGCTTTTGTTCTTTTTGAGAAGCACGACACTTTTTCAAGGGGAAGCAACTTTCAAAGAAATTTAATACAATGTTACTAAAAATTTTGTATTTTTCATCCATACCTTGAGCACTGTATACCTGTTCCCAGTTTGTGGTATTCAGGCACTTTCTAAAACAAGTAACTGACTCATCATTTATTACACGCTGAAGTTTAAAGACATTACTCTTAGTGCTAGTTCCTATTGAAGTGTTGATGGTTAATAACTGGGCATCATGATCCGAAAGTCCATTGATGGATGGCTTGATGGTATAACTGAATTTTGAGGTATCTAGGAAAACATTGTCTACAGCTGAGTAACTATTATTCATTATTCTAGTTGGAAAATTAACTACCTGAGTTAAATTGAATGAACTGACTAATGATTCTAACATGACTTTACAGGGTAAGTTATTTAGAAAATCTACATTAAAATCACCACATACGACTATGTTCACTTCTTTTCTGCTTAAAAATGTTAATAAGAGTTCAAACTGGTTCATAAAAACAGAAAAGTTTCCTGATGGTGCTCTATATACTGTTACTATTATGAAAATTTCATTATTGAAACTTAGCTGTGTAGCACAGGCTTCAAAATGTTGGTCAACACAATATATGCTAATACTTATATCCTCAAAACAATAACCATTTCTAACATAAGTGACAACTCCTCCTTTCTCCAAGTTCGTTCTACAATAATGAGAAGCTAAATTAAAGTCGGTTACATTTGACATACCTATTCCTGAAGTTATATGGTGCTCCGACAAGCATAAAACATCAATTCTATTGATGTCATTTAATTCATTTATGAGGACTAGCAATTCATCCACTTTATTTTTTAACCCTCTGATATTCTGATGTAATAAATTAATCCCTACACAATTTTTAATTTTGGTATCTGAAAACTCATTATTGTTTAAAACTAATTTCTTTTAAAACTCTCTGCCTAATACATGATCCTAATCTAAAAAAGGAGCTGCCCTAACACCATTAACAATAGGTATCTTTTCATGTGAATTTGTGGCCCCAATTAATTGTTTTGCTATGAGATCTGAAAGAACCCCCTTCCCTCTACTATTGAGGTGTAGGCCATGCCTAGTATAATCCCACCTATCAATAGCATCTACAGGTACCAAGCCCATGCCGGAGCCAATATCAGACATAAGATACCGTTCCAGTTCCAGATTCACTCGCCTCACAGCAGAGTTCATCTGTGGCCGATCATAGTGTCTCAAGACTGACATCACACTGACCCGAGTGTGGCACGTTGCTTCTGCTATTTTCTCCAGGTCATCTTTGATACTATACCTATCATTCCTGCCCAAACTATTTCCCGCTCCTCCCACTATCACTACATGATCCTCATATGTGAAATCCTTACACAAAGAACCTATATCTTCTACTACCTGACAAAGACTAGCACTAGGTTTGAAGAAACTCATGACCTGGAAACCTGATCCTAATTTTTCCTGTACCAATGGCCCAACACATCGTCCATGGCTACTACCTAGCAGCAAGACTTTCTTTTTCCCTAATCCCTGCCTACCAGACTTAACTACACAGTTTTTCCTACAAGTCTGCTGCTTTTTACGTAAACCTACAACTACAGAATCTTCACACTTCCAAAGAAAGCACAAGCCGACAAATGTGAGAATTATCACACCATTAGTCTAACAACACATGCTTCAAAATTATTGACCAGAATAATGTACAGAAGGGTGGAAAGGGTAGTAGAAGAGATAGTAGGTGAAGATCAGTTTGGGTTTAGGAAAAATCGCGGTACAAGGGAAGCAATTCTGTCTTTAAGATTCATACTTGAAGGGCGGATCAAGGAAAACAAAGATACTTTTTTGGCATTTGTTGATTTAGGAAAAGCTTTTGATAATGTTAGGTGGTACAAGATGTTCAAAATTTTAAAAAGTCAGGCCTTAACTATCTAGATAGAGGAATGCAACATAAATTATATAAGAATCAAGTAGCAGTAATAAAAGTAGAGAATCATGAGAGACAATCATCAGTTAAAAAGGTTGTGAGACAAGGTTGTAGTCTATCCCTGTTAAATTTCAACTTGTATGTAGAGGAAGCAACAAACAAAGTAAAAGAAAAATTTCCTTGTGGCAGGGAGAAAAAATCAGTATGCTACGATTTGCTGATGACATTGTCTTGTTAGCGGAAAGGGCTGAGGATGTTGAGAAATTATTGAATGGCATGAACAAAATACTGAAGGAAGAATTTAGCTTGAATATAAATAAAATCAAGACTAAAGTGATGAAATGTAGCAGAAATGATACAAATACTAGCAGATTAAATATAAAAATAGGATCGAATGCAATTGGAGAAGTAAGTGAATTCTGTTATTTGGGAAGCAAAATTAGAACCGATGGCCGAAGCAGGAATGATGTTAAAACCAGAATAGCACTAGCAAAAAGAGCCTTAATGAAAAAGAGAAATCTTTTAGTTTCAAATATTGTTTTAGGAATTAGAAAAAACTTTTTAAAACTCTGTGTGGAGCACAGCACTTTACAGTAGCGAAACATGGACTTTAGGAATACCGGAAAGAAAGAAAATCGAAGCATTTGAAATGTGATTCTACAGAAGAATGCTGAAAGTTAAGTGGACAGACAAAGTAAGAAATGAACGAGTTTTGGAAATGATGGGTGAGGAAAGAAGTTTGTGAAAGAAGTTTGCAGAAAGAAGAGACAGGCTGATAGGTCATATTTTGAGACATGCTGGATTTGGTTAATTTGCTGGTGGAGGGAATGGTTGAAGGTAAGAACTGCAGAGGAAGACAGATTAGAATATATGAAGCAGATAATTGGGGACATGGGTTGTAAGGGATATGTAGAGATGAAGAGGTTATCACAAGAATGGGAAAGGATGGAGGATTGCATCAAGCCAGTCAAATGACTGATGACAGCAGAAAAAAAAAATCTGCTTTTAACATTAGTCATGCTTCAACCATCAGTTGTAATTTTACTTCCCAACTAGCAGAATTCACTTACTTCTCCTAAGACATTCAATCCTATTTTACTATTGAATCTACTATTATTGCTATCATTTCTTCTACATCTGATCTTTTTTGTCTTTCTTGGGTTTACATATAGTCCAAAATCCTTCAGTGTTTTGTTCATGCCATTCAGTAACCTACCAGTATCCTCGGACTCTTTTGCTAACAGGACAATGTCATCAGCAAATTGTAGCATACTGAACTTTCTCTTTGCACACTTATGTGAATACAAATTTTTCTTTCACTCCTTTATTGCTTTGTCTACATCCAAGCTAAATATTAGTGAAGGTAGACTACATCCTTGTATCACGTTCTTTTTAACTGATACATATATCTCATGATTCTATATTTTTATTATTAACACTTGATTCTTATACAGTTTACAAAGTATTCTTCTGTCTCGGTTGTTTAGACCTGACTTCTTTAAATTTTTGAGCATTATCAAAAGCTTTTTCTACATTACAGTACACCATAAAAGTACCTGTTTTATCTGACCTTCAAGTATTAATTATAAAGCCACAAGTGCTCCTCTTTTACCACAGTTTTTCATAAATCCAAACTGATCTTCACCTACTATCTCTGCCCTCTCCGTGTTACTTGTGGGAAGGAAATTATACAAATAAAAATGGGACATGCATAACTAGCGAGAGGTTTTAGGAACTACAAATTAGGATAGGGAAATGACCCACGGGTTTCCTATAGATGATTATATTAATTTTTGGGTCTAGCTCTTTATCGACAGGAGAATATTATTGGGGGGGAGGGGGGGTGTTGTAGGAGACTGTCTCACAGAAAGACTGTTGGCCAGGAAAATGGTGGGGTAAATTCAAACTGAGGACAGATAGATGGTAGTGATTCATAGCTAATACCTCGGCATTGATTAATATTAAAACTGATCTCTAATGGGTGGGAAGAGCAAATTAATATAATAATAAAATCTAAATATAAATAAGAAAAAATATTTATTTTTAAGTTAAACTAAAGGCTCTATGACATTTAACATCACCTCAGGTTAGTTATGGTGCAATTTAGGTAGTGAGGATGGAGGCAAGGAGAGGATAAGCAAAAAGTAAATATAAAGAAGGACAAGTGGCTAAGAACTGTAAAAGATTAGGCCAGAAAACATTTTGAGGCAACCTCTATGGCTCATTACGATAGTTGGAGGGCCACGCTTCACGAGACGCGCCGACACCGGACACCGCCAGTGCAGCTCTAGTTCTCACAGTGGTAGCACCACACCTGAAGACGGAGGCAGTGCTAGCCGCCGAAAGTAATCAGTCGCTGTGTTGGGAAGAATGTTTTCGGTCGATTAAAGGAGATCTTGTAATTGCCATATTAGTGTTTTCACTCGGTGTAAAACTAAGCACTCAAATGTCGCCTACTTGATGTTGTATTTGAACAGATAACTATTTATATTCTTAGAGCGAATTCTCTGGGTGAAGACTGCAGTAAGAATCGAGCAGTTTTACGACTATTAAAACATTATGCCAACAGCCACCGATCACGGCGGTCATAGATAGAGGGATGTTTTATTGTATTAACAGTCGAAAACCGTTAATGAAACCTGCCACGGCTGCTACTGGGTGGTCTAGGTTGAAGGTGTGAACAATTTGCCTGTGGCCACTAATTCCGACGGGAAGGACTGGTCAGTAGTAAGGCCAGTGTGTGAAGTTGTGCCGAAAAGGCAGGTTAGTGGGCATACGAGGTGCATTTTTGTCACTCTAGCGTATCAAATAAGGGAAAGGTTATTCCTGTGGTTGGATTAAAATAGGCCGTTGTAGCTTTATGCATACTACAAGATTCAAAATAAGGCCTGGAAAGAATTCATGTGGTGATTTTGGAGAATCCAAAGGAGGCTATTGGTCTACCAAGATGTATTGAGATGGGGTGGTACGCTTAAACTTGTGCTCGTGACAATAGGTGAAAGGGCATATGTTTCAGGGAAGGCCCACAGGAAGTCATGCCCACATCACAGGATTTGGTTAAACAATATTGGGACTAGGAGGGAACTGGATGACTTATATGTGACTGCAATTGATTTTCAGATGTATAAGATAAGAGTAGTTAAGTGTATAGTGGGTGGCTGCATGAAAGTAGCAATTATGTATTCTGACCTCAATCTCCAATAAAACCCTTCCAGCACTTATTGGTTATTCATGTTACAATATGATGTCTCTCTCACGAAGTTCTTTATCACGGACAATATTTCATTAGTGTGAAAACTAATATGAGTAACAAAGCACTCACGAAGTTGAGTGAAGGAGAGCAGCAATAGCAAAAAATCAAATAAAAGTAAAAAAAAAAAAAACAATATTTTGGGCAAAACCCTTTCTCAAGAACATAGAGATATGTGGCCATACTATTACAATATTTTGTACTTAAAATTTTCTATTAATATTGATATCCTCTCACATTAATTACTTTGATTACGTCCACCCGTTTCCTACTATTCCGTTTCTCCAGAATAATCGATTCCACATTTTCTCACCTTATTTCCCCCTCCACCACAACCCCTGCCACTTGTGTTCTCTATTCACTGGGGGGAGGGGGGTCAGTGTGATCACATCTGACCTCACCTACTTGCGAGTATAAGGTGGACATTGAAATATTGTGTAACAAGTGTTTGTGTTTTTTGTGTTTTTCTTTCCAACTTGCTGTCATGTATGGTGAGTTTTGCATTGAACTTTGTATCATTCCTTAGTTTCATTGTGTTTTAACATTTCCCTGCTCATTACTGTTATTATACAAGTAACAGCGACCACACCAATCTGTGGAGCTACAACAAGCCTAGGTTTGAATTCCTGGCACTGCTTATCGTCTGTTCTGATTGAGCTTTTTGGGCAGTTTCACACAATCACCAAGGAGAATGCTGGGATGGTTCACTAATGCCTCCAAACTGGGGAAAAAAAGAGGTTCTTTCATATAAAAAACAAGTTATACATTTTGCAAGCAGATCCAGCCCCCATTAGAATAGGCTCACCAATCTGTCAGAAGCTGTGACTCTATAGAGGCCTCTTCATCAACTAGTGCTAACTGAAAACAGACATATGAAAAGGGAAAATAAACCCAACATCAAAGCCACTTACATCCAGCCAGCAAGTGGTTGAGAAGCTGAGGGGACAGTGGTGATGGTAATGGAGGGGCTGGGAGAATACTAAATTTATAATACTCACTTGAATTGAGGGAACACTCAAAAGTAATGAACACCCAGTAAAATAAATATAAAGAGAGAATGCTAAATATAAAATTTATAAATTACCATATGGTTTCAGAAAATACTCTGACATCCTTCACTGTAAAACATATTACAATGTGGGAACCTGCAAAGACTGACACTAGATGGTATGAGTTGCTGGTATAAATTGTATGCCTGTAATCCTTGCCTTCCCACAGTTGGAACAACCTAAACATCTGTTGGGTTTATTTTCCCTAGCCTTCCTTATATATACTGTGTTAAAGCATCTTCCTTCCTATTATTATTGTGATATGTAAACAAATGTAAGATTAAGCTGGCAATTGACTAATTATAGGTGAAAGAAAGAAAGAGAGTGATAGTGACAAAAGAACACTTCGCGCACACACACACACACACACACACACACACACAAAGCAACAATATTTTAGGGAATGCCCGCTTTCATTAAAATACTAACATTTCACCAAGCTTACACATATACAGAAGTACATATTTTTTAAGTTACGTTGCCTGCTGAAGATGATGTGGGATGTTGTGATAGGTATAGTGATCAGAATGCATTGATACAGGAACAGTTAGTGTAGAGGTTTTCATATTTGCTAAAAAATACTGCTACAGTTCAGTGTTATTTATTGACAAGTTACAAGGGGCACGTTTCATGGGTTATAAAAAAAGAAAAAAAATAGTGTGTTGGTTGATTGTTGCAGTGCAATAGTGAGTAATGAAGATGAGGCTCTTGGGGAGACGTAATACATATTCAGAGCTTAGAGGTGAGCCTGGAATAGTCATTATTCATGGGGATTTGAATTTAATAGGTATCAGTTGGGATGGAAAGAAGATTACTAACACAATGGAACAGAAATTTGGAAATACCTTGTTTCACACAAGTATTAGAGCACAGCACAAGGGGTCCCAACATGTCATGTATATTCCTAGTAAAGACAAATGATAATCTTGTCAGACCTCAATTAGCTAAAGTAATAAGTGATAGCAAAGCAATTCTGATGGATAATACAGGCTTCTGTAACCAGTGGCCTAAATTGCACATATTTTAGAACTGGTTAGAGATTTATAGGATGCTCAGTATAGAGAAAGAAGGCACAAGTGCAGTGCAGTTGAAGCGGAATTGATCCAGTAAAATATGTGCCAGATGTTAATAAAAAAATAGGCCCATAAAAGCTAGTGGTCTGCAGCATTATTTTTGACAATTTACTGGTCCGAAAGAATGAGAAACACTGCTTTGTGTAGATGTACTGGACAAGCTACACCGCTCAACTCGTCACCATTAATCAACTGAATATCGGTAGTAACGAAAGACCAGCTTCGGCCACACTGTCTGTCGCACTGTGACGTTGTGCTCCCGGCTTGTTGTTATTACAGCAAACTATTACGTTTCTCTAATGGTTCTGTATGTTTTCAATTGCAAACTCACAAAGGAACTATGTATTATGTTTAAATTCACACATCAGTGATTAGTTGCTGTTTGTTTACTTGTATCAGTTCATTGTAGATATTCATTTGGAAATGAGAAAGAAGGATACAAGGACCTGCGAAACTTTTAATTTCCTTGGCTTTCACTGACGCCATGTTAATGGTGTAATAATTACAGCTGTATGTGAGTATTACCAGTTAATCAAACATACATTCCAATATAGTGAATGTATCAATGCATGTGTGATAGAAGCTACGATTTTCGAATGGCAATATTATTGGAGGTTATGGTTGGGAAGAAATGCAGCCTAGACCAAAATGGCAACCAACACACAGGATAAGACACAATGAATTTATTTTTATAAACTATTCAAGCTATGTCTATTACTTCGTGCCGATAGAAGTAGTTCCATATTTATTGTGCGTAACGTGGCCTGGACAAGGATTATAACTGAGTTCTTAGGATTCCTAATTTATTTTTTATTAGTTGATGCAACAGACGTTGTCCCGTCCAAATTTCAGTAAGTTTGTTTGTGATCGTTTTGTGAAAAGCTGTTGCAATGTGTAAACAAAGCAAAATGAGGAAAAAAACAACATATTTCAGAGTGATCATTGTATTTATTAACGATTGTGTTCATGGTTATTCAATTTGAGGTGGAGTACATTCAGAAGTAGGCCAATGGGAAATTTTACACGCAAGATGAATCCTATCGGCAGGACACTACTGAAATACTAGAAATGTGTGAAATGCCTGGAATGTGATCTACTTGGAACGATATGGTTTTGTTCCAAAATTTTAATTTGCAATTCTGCAGAACTTGGCCATCTCACAGTTCTTTGAATGGTTGCATTCCTGATGAAGTGAAGGATGCAATTTCATTCTGTGAGCGAATCACTGCTAAAATCGATGAGATAAAAAAGTTTTTTTTAAGTTCCACTGGGAGCATCCAAGTTCCATCATACACAACCCCCATGAGCATAGTTTTGTTGCTAATTCAACAATAGAACATTCGTTCGAACTGATTCTCTCAATGTGTCATAGTTATACTGTTTTTTGCATTTCAACTCTTGATTAAATGTGTGGTGCATTGGACGATTGGGCACTGTTATGACTAATTGAGGTAAAACCCAGTTTGGTATCATCAAGCACGTGTCCTCGATGGACTAGAAATAAAATAACTACATTTGTTGGACATATTATGAAGCAACACAAAAATAAAAACAGATAGTTTTAATTTAGGCTGGAATGTGTTTTTAAGATTTTTTCTACCGGATCTTTCAATTTTTTTTTGATAGAAAACATTTAATTGAGTTATTTCCATCCCAGGAGGATAAGGAACAAAGCAAAAAAGAATTACTCATATCCATTGATCAAATCTTGAGTTATAGTCTTGTAATGATGCAACAATCCTGAATCTTGCCGGTAACTTTTCCAATTTTTCTTTCCCTTACTCAGACCATCACAAACATCTGAAAAAATAAAAATAGCTTGAATTGGTTTATAGAAAAAAGCTCTTTCAGTTTTTTTTCCCCCAAATTTCCACTTTTCCTGTTCAGACTAATATGAACTCAGTCCAGCCATCCTCAAGTGATGCGGTCACCGATGAACAGCATTTAATTTTTATTGTTATTATTAGTAATTATTGCCCATGAGGACTGTTAAAACTCAAATTATTCATGATTGTTCAGGTTTTTTCTTTCATTATTTATTTGTCTTCTTCTTCTCTTTCCAAAACTTCTTCATATATTCACTTAGTTCCTGTTTCCTTTGTTCTATCCATTTTGTTCTTCTTTTCTTCTGTATTTTAAATTTTGTGCTCATAATTTTGTTCCTTAATTCTCCTCTTTCCAGTGTCATTTCCTTGCTGATCCATGCATGATTAAGTCCTCTTCTATTTCGTGGAACCAGTTGGTTTCCCTGAGTGAGCCATTTACCACATAAAATATCCTGTTTGTGAATCTAGTGTTGTTCATTCTCTGCAAATGTCCATAGAATTGTAATCTGTGTCTTCTGATCATGTGTCAGTCTATCTGTATGTTTGTATAGGTCTTTCATTGATCTTTTCATCCACATGACTTCTTTATGTATTGCTCCAAAAAAAATTCTGAGGATTTTGTACTCAACTTTTTCCACTTCTGTGATGCCTGAAACTCCATTCATGGTTGTTTCTGATGCATATAATGCTTCTGGCATTACCACTGTATTGTAATATCTAAGTTTGGCCTGCCTTGATATATTTCTTTTGTTACAATATTCCCATGTGAGTCTGTATGCCTTCCAAAGTTTTTCTGATTTTTCCACATTTGATAGCTTGTTAGACCCTCCTACTTTTATGTATTCCCCTAGATATTTGAATTTCTTGACTCTTTTTTTGTTAGCAAACTTTGTTTGTATGTTGTTGTTTTGTTTTTCCATGTATCGCATTTTTTTCATACGAAATTTGTAGCCCTGTTGTCGCAGCAATTTGATGTAGCTGTTTCAATGTGTCTCGTGCTTCCTGCCTATTGTTACTAAGTATACTGCCAGGTCATCCGCAAATGCCAGGCATCTTATGATTCTTTTTGTATCACATGTTCTTCCTAGCTGTATTCTTTTGACCTGTGTTTCCCATTGTTTGATAACTTTTTCCAATACCATGTTGAATAAAATTGGCAATAATCCATCTACTTACCTGACTCCTGTGCACATTTTGAATCACTCTGATGTTTCCCTCACAAATTGACTCCCAATGCCATATTATGATTAATCAGAAGATCATTGAATGTGTATCAAGGTATACGTATCTTGGCACCACAGTAAACAGCCCATGGGATCCATCTGATGAAATAAAGTCACACATTGGTAAAGCCAGGGATACTTTCAATAAAATGAATAACCTTTTTAAAAGTAGTAATTTATCAATTACCACGAAGATGAGACTCCTGCGCTGCTATGTGTTCTCTGTCCTCCTGTATGGCGTTGAAACATGGACAGTAAAAGACTAGAAGCTTTTGAAGTGTGGCTATATCGGAGAATGTTGAGAATACCATGGACAGACCACACCACAAATGCTGAAGTGCTTCGCAAAATGAAAAAAAGACATGTAAATACTGACCACCATAAAAACACAAAAGCTTCAGTACCTAGGCCACATCATGAGGAATAATAGCCGTTATGAACTCCTGCAATCTGTTCTCCGGGGGAAATTACCATGAAAGAGAAGTGCTGGTAGAAGAAGAACTTCTTGGTTAAAAAATCTGAGAATATGGACCTCCAAGACAACTACGGAGTTAATCCAAGCATCAACGAACAGATATGAGATATAAGTTTTTCTCGGCGTATCTTCGATATAAATTCTTCTCGGATTTGCCGCCGAATTACATTTTCTATTGTCAAGCTTTCGGCGACTTTCACTGCCGCCATCATCAGGACTGTTGTGTCTGAAGGAACAACAGAAACTGGACTGAATAGCGGAACTGAACGAGCCAGGAACGTTGTCGACTTCCGATTGGCTGACTCCAATGACGTAACTATTCCTTTACTGCGATTGGTCGGTTGCGGAACCAGGCGTAGATATACACCAGCGTTGTACTGATAGTTAGCTCCACAGCGAAACCAAAGCCGAGGTTGTTAAAATGGATAGACGATGGATTACCTACGTTAATGTTCACATAACGTCACTGTTCATATTGCATCACCATTTACATTATTCACCACTATTAATTATGATGTTTAATCTCGATAATCCTTAGGGAGCCAAGCGGTATTCTGATTGGCTGACACAATAACTGTTCTCATAGCGTCATCGTTCACATTATTCTTACACAGAAAAATCCAAAGACTTCTTTAATGAAAGACCCCACATTATATATTCTTAAAAACATTTACTGTCATTAATTATGATGTTTAACTCGAGAAATGCATAGGGAGCCATGCGGTCTTCCGATTGGCTGACTATAACCCCGGTTCTGTAATACTTGTCAGTGATTGGTCGGCTACAGATTCAGCTGTAGATGTAGTCGGACCGATACGCCGTGTTCCACTCTCCACTCTCCTATCGTCCGTCAGCGAGACACTTGGTTGTTTAAGAATGGCAAAAACTGGCTTCCATGCGTCACTGAGCCATACACCCAAGTCCCTGTTCATATTGTTATTATTCAGGCGTATCTCAATCGCTTCTTTAATCACAGATTCCCAAACAACCAAGTGTCTCGCTGACGGACGATACTTACTATACTTGCTTCTTCTTAGCAGTAATCCCACATTGCAGGGTCTGCTTTAACTTACTATACCTACAACATCTTATAATTTTAATATGCTAATTATTTATCATTTCATTTGTAATTGGTTTTGCCTAGATTATCTAGCATAGCAATTTGTACATATCAATAAAAAAAAAGTTTAATTTCTGCTCCTAATGTTCACATTTACCATTAAAAGGATAACTTAATTGGCTTGGTTTCACCTTGACTATCTCATTATTTTCCTACTGAGTGAAGTGAAAAAGTTCGTGACCACTTTATCATTTAGTTTATTTAGATAAGATACTTTAAATTCGTTAGTAAGGTCAAATTTCCCATATAAGGATTCACAGCATACATTTTATCTAAGTATTGAGGCAGTATAAGTTTTAATGCTAATCAATTGCCATTAAAAACAAGAATACGATATAAAAGGAGAGGGTTTCTCATACTCTGATTTGATCATCTCTTTGGGTTTCCACCTCTGATTAAATATTTTTCCGGTTACAGTACAACCTGGATTTCCGAGGCCTGTCTTCCCGTGGCGCGTCCGGGTCCCCATTCCGGGACGAGGATGGCACGGGGGCCGGAGCCGGGGGAGAAGGCGGCAAGATGGGGGGTGCGCCCGGCTCCGACCCCTCCATCTGACAGTTCGGGATGGCCCGGAGGGCCAAGGGCGACGCGCGCCGCACCAGGGTGTCCTTCCTCCTGTTCTGAGGCCCTGCTGCGGCTGCCGAGGAAATCTGCGGACCGGCGCGAAGTCGGAGTGCTTTGGACGCTCCTGTGTGTGCTTGCCTGCCGGTGTTATGAATTACTGTGGAACATTTAATAAGTTTACAAAGTATCTACATCTACACCGTGTTGGCACTTCTGGAGACAACTTTAAGTCAGATTGAAGTTCAAAAGTGTGTAATTTTTGGGAAAAAGTTAGGTTGATCTAGTTACCAGTTTTTCCCCTTTTTGTTTGTCAAACTGAGTTCACTGTATGTTTATAATTTTCTTGTTGAGCGTATAGAAGAGAAAAGTAAGCACAAAAATATTTAAGTATTTGGTAACAACTGTTATGAAAAGCCTCTAGTATGTGAGAATGAACGTAATATTTTTTTCTTTTGCTTCAGTTATCATTTCCACATTTGGAAGTAAATGTTAATTTATTTCAGTTTTTGTGTTAAATGTTATTTGTGTTGTGAAACTCTAGGAATACATTTAAATTTTATAATTTACTGATCTTAGAATTTAACAATTTTAAATTTTGCTGTTCAATCTATTGAACAACTTGGTAATCTGTTCCTAATACTGTATAATATTATACCAGTGTTATATAATTTTTAAAGTTGTAAAAATATTAATTCTAATGATATTGAAACTGAAAACAAAGTGCACTGCAGTTATTTGACTGTATTTTTAAGACAGGCAAATATTTGTTTTAAAGTTGTTATATGATAGTCAAGTTTAATATCAGTACTGGATTAAGCATGTATGTATAACATATTCCTTAAAAACAGACTCAGATTTACTTTGTACTTACTATAGAGTAATTCAATTTTATTGTGGTATTATTTGAGTTGTGTGTTAATTCTGAAAGGCTATAACTGATTAAATGATCTCCGGTGTTAGATGCTAGTCACTATGCAAGTGTAGTCATTGAGTAAACCAAAAAACTGAAGAAGATGTAAAGCATATTAAAGTTGCAGATCTGTGGCTTCCTATTGCTGTGCACAACTGCATAGCTGTTAAATATCCTAAAAGAAGTATTAATATATAATTACATTACATCAAAATATTTTGCCGTGACTGTAACGTGAGCTTCCCAACATTCCACCAGTGCTATAAGAAGTAGTGAATAAATTGTGTGATAGTGCATATCAGCGTAATCAATTATACAATGTGCTATTGGAGTATTTACTGTGCCTGCAAACTGACTTTTCGAAGACTAGAATTTTGTTTGATTTTATAGACAATTTTTCTCAATTTTTACAAGAGAAATGTGGACTTGGAGGTTGATAGTTTATTGTTACAGGCAGTATTGGATTTTTTATTTTATTTTTACATATCAAGTGAGGAAGTCATTTACAAGCCTGCAGCATATTGAAAAGTGTATTTTTTTCTCACTGAAGGAATGCACCATATTTCAACAACAATAAACAGTGTTCAGGACTTGAAGAAAGAACTAGTTGTGCAACAAGTAATATCTAACATATTAGTATATTTAACCGAAAACTAAGGTGCAGAACATTAGTTTAAATAAGAACATAGCGATAATAGTTTACCACAAGTGGTAGCTGGAAGACTCAGATTTCCAAAAGCACATATAACTGTGAACAGCAGAATCTTTGTATGTTAAACCTGTTTGCAGTTCATCATGTACACTGGTTGGGAATCAGGTAAAAACTAACACATGCTTGTATTAATATTGAATTGTGGGATTGGGGTTATTCAAAGTAAAGGGGAGGGGGAAATAACAGAAAAGGAGGAAAGCGTGAAATGCATGGAATCAAATGTACCCCAAATAGACTATAATTTATACAAATAATCAATGGTGGTGCCACCTTTTGGAAGAGACAAAGTTAGGGATAATGAAACAGTTTTCATTGTTCTTTAGGAAAGAGGTTAAAGAGAGAAAAACTTCCTTGGCAGTTGCTGACTAGTATATTACCACCTGCAGTGACAGCCTCTGTTTCAAACCAACCAACCTGCACCAGTGCCTTCACTTATACTCATTTGATATAACGTCTTGGTTGAAGACAAGATTACAAGGTCATTTAGCAACAGTTATCGAGTTTTCTAGTTTCTGATTAGTTGTTCATCATATTCTTTATATTCATAACCGGCCTATTTCTTTGTACACTGACACATACAATACATGCCTGCTTCACGGGTAGTGTTATCTGAGCCCGTTGAGTTCAGGTGATGGCATTTGTCTTTTACAAGTTGCGTTCTAGATACACCTCTCATCACAACTGAAAACGCATCCCCTCCAGTTTTTCTTTTTGCTCCTTCATCCCTCCCCTCCTGTCAGTGATGAAACCTACCAAATCATTTATGTGTGATGATGTTTCTCCACTTCTGCAGCAAGCATTGCTTATTACAGTCGATTATTTGTATGAATTGTATTTTTATTTTAGTATGTTCCATTGAATACTTTACGATTTCTTTTATAGAGAAAATTTTATATGGTGTGTTAAACTACTCTCCTGCCTCTTTCATTAGGATTCTTCTCATACCATTAGCTTGTAATGAATAGGTAGTTCCTCTGTGATTCTCATAGCATTTGTCCCTAATGTCATTTATTTTTATTTTGCTTATTTTCCTATAAATAGATAGATTACTACCTTAGTGTTGTTGCATTAATCTGAAATGATCTTGTCATCAATCATCTATCTGAAGAATGAAAGTGGAATGTTCTTCCCAATAACAGAGAGATTAACGTTTTACAACAACACAGCTGCTATCATAATCCACTCGAATCTAGCACACAGCCAAAGGATCCATATCTAACCACTTCCTAAATCAGTTAATACATTTTACCAGCATTCTTGCTGATTTAAAACAAAATTTCTCACATATGCACTCCTTTTTTTTCCATGTTCATTGTAAAAGTTAGATGAGATACAATTAGAGCTTGACACAAGCTTTCATATATTACAAACAAAGTGAGGAAGTTTTTGCATACATTAGTCATATGGTCATATTAACTATTGTGGAAACCATGGAAAGTATGTTGCATAAAGGATAAATTAAAACCTGATTCAAGTATCGAACGTTTTTTTAGATAAGGGACTACATTACAGTATTAATGGTGTTTGTACTGAATACAGTTACAGTGCCCAATGTTTTTTGCCCTGACACATTTCATTTGTATCGGAGTAATAACAGTGAGCCGCAGCTTACCAGGCAGCCCCGAGGCTCTTTTAGGTGTAACAGATCCCACTGGAAAACGTGCAACACGGCCAAACTTCCACTACCATCACCAACCAAATTACTGGCAAAAGCTTCACCGTCACGTGTGTATCCTCACATCAAATGTGTCAACTAACCTGCAACCACCAGGGAGCCTCCTACGTAGGTCTGATCACGAATCCACTGTCCGTCAGAATGAATGGACACAGATAAACTGTATTTACCATGAACCCTTACCACCCAGTATCTCACCACGCAGCAGCACACGATGCAAATAATTTCAAATCGTGTTTCACCATCAGAGTCCTCTCAGACCAAAGCAGCAACTCGGAAGGTGGGCACTGGAGCATTGGCGTAAACTGGGAACCAGACGACTGTTTAACTTCAGATAACACCCAGCAATCTTCCATCCATTCCCTACATCCTCCATCTTTCCACAGAACCACCGCTCACCAGAGTTGTTCATTTAGTTGTTGTAAGATCTTTATTTTTATTGTTTTGTATATATATTGAATATATATTTCATATTCACATGAAAGAAAATAAAACACTAGTTAGTAACAACATTTTACGTCAGCTTGTTCTGTGTGTCTGTGACTTTTGCACGTGATATATTTACAGTTCTTGGGTCACCCCTCAAACTCCCACCGATAATTCATGCCATGTTGGTTTTTTCCCCACTCCAGTTGCCCACCCCACTCTTTTGTTAAAGAAGGGTAACAATTCCAAAAATTTCAGGCTCTATATTTGTACATTTTTCCACGTTTTAACGCTACAGCTACTTTCATCTTTGGTGAGCAGTGTTTATTCTCCTATACAGATGTTTAATGTATCTTCTTTAAAAACATCTTTGTTTCCTAACAAATTAGTAACAATGAAATAACAGGTGCTAAGTAGCGAAAAGGAATTACAAATTAGAATAGGAATCACTTAACTAAGATGACAGTTGTGTGGCAAAACACATAAAACTGGTGCAAACACAAATGACAAAGAATATTTTTGGCTTCTTCAACAGTAGAATGAGGTGGCTGGAGGTGCAGACCGTTAGGCCGGCAGCTTTTAGTGGGAGATTATACACCCGGTACCCAGCCTAGACGAGTGCAGCAGCGACAAAAAACACAATACTGCGGGCTGTGCCCTTCTTCAGTAAAATAGAAAACTTTGACTGAATAATGTGGGCACCAGTGGACAGTGCAGCCACATGAATGGTGGTTTTGACCGTTGTGATCATTGTGGAGGGAGGTGGGCAACAACAACTGTTCCATTGTAAATATTAAACATTGAAAGAAATCAATCTAAATAAAATAAAGAAGGGGCATCTAAAAGAAATGGAAAAATTATTTTTTAAAAAAATTTAACAATTGGATTACGGTGACAACAAACTGCCGTTAGAGAATTAAAATAAACTAGGCTAGGGACAATAACCGATCACTTACCACAAGTGAAGGTAGAATGGCCTCTTGCCTCTACCTGTGGTAAGTGAAGGGTTATTTTCCCTAGCCACTCTTATCTATACTAATAAAATGCTAATCTTGGACATGATGTGGCCATATCTGTCACATTGATGTAACACTTCTCACATTTGTTGCCTAACTGACACTAGTCAGAGATATTGTTTAGAGTTATGTACGTTATTTAATGACAATTCTGTTTAGTTATACATCCGCAAATAAATGAATTGTCACAACAATATTTCATTTAAATTGACATATTAATTATTAGTTTCTCTTATTTTATTATTACTGATTCAAGCCCACTATGGAGCATTTATAACTACCTCTTTGTTTTATGCCCGCCTTAGCTCCCAATACCATTTAAGTAAGCCCCGCTGATAATTTTTCTTTTTTCTCTTTTGAGATGGGTATCTAAGGTTTATTAATTTTTGATGGAGGGGACCAAGAGTTAACCATATTACAAAGTTTGGAGCAATCTGCAACATCAGTGTCAGAAATCCCAGTTTCTTATATTTATTTAATATTCATTTGATGGTGAAGTATTCGTTAAATTCTTTTGCCATAGATAGGTAAGATAAAAGCTTTAATTTTTTATCAGCATTGTTAGTGGGAGTTTTGATTAGATTGTTATTTAGAAGGGATCATAATTATAATTGGCGTTTGATTTTGCAGCAGAGGGCACGAGTAATTTAATTAAAAAAATTAATAATACTAATAATTTTAATTATTTTCATGAGTGTCATGTTACTGAAATCATTATCTCATTTGAACAAAAGTAGTTCCACACTGATCGCGATCTATGCAGCCTAGATTATGATTAATACTAATATTACATGCATAATGTAGGTTGTTAAAATTTATTTTTCATTTCCTTTGCTTTCACTGTTGCCCATATTACTGAGCTTCAGCTGCATGTAATTGTGTCACACATTCAAACCTTGTAATATCAGTCTGAATTATGAAAAAAGATATAAGAATCCATGAAGATTTTGTATCAAGTTTATTCACAATGCATTATTGCCACCGACAAGCATTAATTTGCGTGTGATTGAAGCATTGATTTTCTAGCAGCAATTTTAGCAGTTTATAGTTAGGTTGAAATGCAACCTGAACCAGGATGGAGGTTCGAATCCCCGTCCGGGCATCCAGATTTGGGTTTTCCATGGTTTCCCAAATCACTCCAGGCAAATGCTTCCTTCAAAAAAGGCCATGGCCAAATTCCTTCCCATTCCTTGCCCCCTATCCTTTCCCGTCTCTATAGACCTCGCTGTTAGAGAGACGTTAAGCAGATAAAAAAAAAAAAAAAAAAAAAATTAATCGGGATGATAACTGTAAACTCTTTGCTACAGCGCAAGGTACAATGAATTGCATTAAGCTTTATTTTATAACTTTTATTTTTAGTTAATCATTCGAAGACAAGACATACTAGAACACTCCATTCACCCCGTTATTTTTGACGGGCTGGTCACTTTTGCATACAAAATTATAGTAGTTAAAACTAGGAAACGGTTTTCCCATTTAGAATAGACTTATGTCTTTTTTTACTATCATTATTTCCTGGTAACAAAAGCATTTCCTAGTTCAGCTATTGTGAAATTAAAGCATCTGCAGTGACGCTTTTCTGAACCATTGTTTTGAGTTCTTATTGTTTTAAGGTTTTCTTCTCCACTGTTTGGTTCAGCTTTCTTCAGCCAATATTTTATATTTACCATGATTTTACATATTGGTGATACTATAAGGAATACATTGTTTAATATCTGTACAAATAAAAACTAATTTTCAATGCTTTAGCTTTTTATTCCTTTGTAAAATATGGCTCCTTATTAAATTGCTCACAGCACACAAAACCAGTTAGGAGTTGTTTAATGTCATTTAAGTTGGAATGGAATGCAGGCTGTAAATGACTACCTCAGGAAAAAACAAAAACATTTGATGAGATTGTAATGCAAGAGATTATTGCTATTGTTGTTGTAAAACTTAATATGTTTGTATGAGTGACTGCTCAAAGACAGTAGATAAACAAATTCTAAATTCCAGAACAATATTTAAGTGGTTTAAATAAGTGGCAATAGTATTAGTGCTATCAGTGTGTTATGTACTTGTAAATACCTCAGGGTAGCTTTTTGATACAGCAGTATTACCCAGTATGTGTATACATCATATATTTCTTAAATTGTTGATTGTTGGTAGGATGAATTGGAACTGGGTGTAAATTTTGCAGGGTTATATTCGTAATTTATTAAAATGTCGTGTTGTATACCAATTTTTGCCCCCTTCCTTTTAATCAGTACTCATGAGACCTTTATTTCCATTTTTATTGTTGTTTTCTTCACCTTTGTATAGTTGTATATGAAAATACAATGTTTGCAAATGTATATGTTTTATGTTTCATATATATATGACTCTCTATGTGAACTTGTGACTATAAGGAGCCACATTGTCGAATGATTGAAATTGATGTTGATGATGATGATATACATGACAAATGCATTCTGCATTACTTATTTACCTTCTTTACATAAAACATTAAGAAAATTTTGCTTTATAATCTATTGTAACAAACATTTGTTTTTACACTATTTGACCTACCTACTTTCATTTTGAATTGTTTAGAAAATTAAAGCTGAAACAACTGTGAAAAAGGGATAATCATTGGGTAAGAAACTATTTAATAAAGACACTTCTAAACAACTTTCTTTTCTACTAAAAAGTTATATTTGCTCAAAATAATATGAATTATGTGGTTGGAGCTGATGTTATATGGTTAATGTATCTCAGGAATTCCTAATCTGTATTTCAATGTGTTTAGTGAGGAATTACATTTATTTAATGTCAAGAGTCAGTTTTGTTGTTTTTGTAACTGCATCTGTTGAAAGTAGAGAATTTCATGTGTAGTAGTTATATATGAAGCAATATTAAATGCATATGTATCATGTTTAAGCCATTTTACAATTTTTTACTCAACTTGGCCAAAGGGTAAATGTAGACCAACAAATATGGGAGCATTGTCAGGCAGTGTGGAGATTGTCAATTTCCTAAGTGAAAATAATATTCATTTACTTCATATTAAATCAACATGCAGAGAAGGAAGATGAAACAATTTTTCCTATAATTTTTTAATAAAGCTGAGGAGTGAGTACTTCACACATTGTACAAACAATGTATAAAAACAAGTCACTTTTTGTGGCTAATTTTTCAATGAAGAAAATAAAACTGTTGCATTCAGACAAGATTTTAATGACAGTGGGAGTAAAAGAAAAGTAATGTATACTAGTAAAGATCTTGCTGTAAGATGTACGTCAAATTTGAAACCATAGATCTTATACACATTGAAGGAATTATAATCTATATTGTCCCCTATAGTCAAAAAGCTACTGGACTGATTTACAAGCAATTTTCTGTGCTTTTGGCATGTTTAAAGCTATTGAAATCCTGTATCTGATTAGTGGAATGAAACCATCGGTAACAAGAAAAATCAGTTCAATGCTAATTACAGGTGGTGCAACAAATCGTTTCTTATTTCTGTGATACTGCTAATCTGTTATATATATATATGTATGCTGACTATAGACTGAAGAAGTAAAGGACTGTTTTATGCAGTTTTTTTTTTTTTCAAAATAGCGTGTTTTATCTGGACAAGGTTTAAAGCTATTGAAATAGACCTGTAGAAAGAAAGTAAAACTAAATGCACAAAACAGATTGCGTCTATATATTTATGAAAGTCACTGTTCGTAAGTGTTTCTGCGGCGAGTGTTAAAATTACAAAACTATCATTCTGCAGTATATTTTGCTATAATATTATTGTAAATGGGAAAAGTATTACATGGACAGTTAAATGTTGAATGCTCCTGCATAGTAAAACCAAGGTATTTCTTTGTATAGATATGAAATGAAATCCCCCAAAACATCATATTCCAAGAGAATTGCTGTGAACTTTAAATTGAATATAGTCATAATTACAATTTATGTAATCCAAAACAAAAATAATAATGTATATGTAAATATCTAATTTTTACAGAAGTTAATATGAAAATGTGTGTTCATTTAATCTATATGTATACTCAGTTCTAGCAACAGCGAAGCACTGTTGGGTCAGCTAGTTGGATATAAATGCAAAGAAGTAAACCGAGAGATCTGGATAATGTTTTATTATTTTTAGTTTCCTGAAGTACGAAACTTAAAGATGAAACTGTGCAATGAAAAATGTTCTTTTTTATACAGTTATTACCCTGCACATTAAGGAATGTCATTTGTTTTAACCAAATTACTAATCCCGTTAGTGGGAATATAAATAGTACCTTTAGTGATATTTTTTTTTAACTTAAAATTTGTTTTTGAATGCTCCTGCAATACATTGTTTTGTGATTTCATGGCTGACACGAATGGTTGATTTTTGTGTACAGTGCACAGAATTCTGTCTCGTGTGCTCCACAGTTTCTTCCGAGACACGTGTTTGCCCCGTGCTGGTCAATTTACACAGACAACCAGTGTCATGAAACTGCTGCCGTAGATGTCCCTAGTGACACTAACAAGGAAAAAATATAATGAGTTACTGCTGGATATAAATAGCACATCTGGAGATACGACACACTTTGCTTTTTCGATTTCACCCCTCTCCCAATAAAGATAGAATTTACATTATTGTTTGAAAAAAAAAATGCTTGATATTCCTGACTAAGAATTGTAAGAGATGCTTGCTCTCTACAATTAAACGTTACATTAATAGCTAATAATTCCAGGACCTTTAGAGCTACGCAATCACTCATTCTCCTTTCTTTTTTCTTTTTTTTTAGAATCATGTAATGTCAGTTAGAATATTTATCCATTATAGCCATGCAATCCAAAAAACAGTATTACCCGGAGTAAAAAATTTCTTCAATTGTTGTCTACTCGAACAATAATCTTTTGAGTAGTTTTAATAGGGTTTCTGTGTTAGTAAGTAGTGATAAAAGAAATAAGAAGTATTAATAAGAATGATGATAATATGACATTGAATATAACCAGAGATATGCTAAATAGTTTTTATAAATAATTTAAATACAAAATAGGTATTTTAAAAATACTTTTATAAAAATAAATAATTAAGGAAACAGAAATCAACCCATCACATACCAAAGTTGACAGCTGGGTTGAGAGAAAACATGTAGGCGGACACACAGATACAATATTTCGCTGACATAGTAGAGAAATGGACCATTTGTTCTGGACGTGTGCACACGCAGAACATTACCCAGTGACTGGCTAGGTTAGTGGGAGAAATGGCTGAGGAGTAGATAATTGTTATATCAGCAATGTATGAGACAATAGAATGCAGGTGATGGTAAAATGAATATATATAGCAAGGATACCAAGTACTGACATGAAAAATCATAACTAGTTAAAATATGTAACTAGAAATAATTAATTTAAAAAGTGATGAGTTGAAAGGTATTGTCAGTGGTTAAGGCCAGTGGGGTGTCCGGGGTTCCGATGCAGTGGTGCCGTCGGGGAAAGCTCCAATTGCTTTCACAGTAAAGCAGTCGTGGAGGTTGTGGGAATTGTGGCTATCGGCATGTTCTGGTATTGGGAGGCACAAGTTGCGGGTGTGGATTGTTTGTCTGTGGCCATTCATTCTGACGAGAGTTGCTATTTGGTGAGGCCTAAGTAGGAACTAGAAGTGGGCAACACGCCGTTATGATGCTGCGGTGTGTCTGTGGCACGCCACCACCGCCGCCGCCCTCTTCATCGTGGCGTGTTGAGAAACACTTCCTAACATGACAAGGCCTTTTTTTAAAAAAAATCGTTAACTTGAGTAGGTGTTAAAATTACTGAATTAGCTAAAACTATTGTTAAAAAACTCTCTGTAACAGTTTTATATGAATATCTCAGCCAAACTAGTTTTTGTTGGAAATATTTTGGAAGTTTAGTGATAGAAGAAGCCAATAAGAATAAAATCGTGAATTATGATTGAGTCTATTGCTTAGCTAGCCTAAATGCGATAAAAACAGTGAAGTATTTAACCCTGAGTACTCAACGTATGGAAGAAATGAAGACTGGTGACAAAATAGTAGGCATGATAAGAGAGATAAAGGAACAGTTGGGACTGGATGAAAAGAAGGTTCTGGCTGTCATTGATGCTGGAGAAAACATGCAAAGAGCAGTTTTGTTGGATAATGTGGAGCATCATCTGTGTCTTGGTCATATGCTCTATAATCTCATCACAGTGGGGACATAGCCAGAGCTCCAGAAATTGAAATGTTTGTAAAAAGAATGCAAGAAGATTGTCAAGAATGATATCCCTTGCCAGAGCTAGAAGCACATGCCAAAAACATGGAGAAAGAGTTTAAGGATTCCCTTGATAATGTTGTTCAATACCTAGAAAATGATGAGTCGATCCTATTTTAGGAAATGATTAGCTATAACCAGTACACACAGAAATATTGGATGAAGTAGTTGAAGAGAGCACGCTATTCGTATCAGCATCAGGAAACATTATATATATTCCGTCTATCAAAACTGGACACCAACTCTTTTTCAGAAATGCTGCAAAGTTTAACCCACGTATGCAACTGTGACATAATAAACAAGATGTTTAGAAAGATTGGACAAGATGAGATAAAGATTAATCAAAGTAAGTCGAATCTTTTAGACATAAAGTATCTAGTAAAATTTTTGAAAAGATTTCCCAAAGCAGTTGAGATCATGTCATATCAAAGATATATACAATGAATGTGACGTTTCTGTTCCATTCTGAAATAACTGACATCTAGAAATTCTGTATTATATGACGAATTATTGATTATATTTTGGTTTAATAGCAATGTGGTGGCAGAAATTCGCAAGTGATTCACTGGCACAAGAGCAGTCACAGCAGTATCATTTTTCAGTTATCGTTTTATAGGTCTCAAAGAAGTAGATACATATTTTTGTCGCGGTAGCTGATTTCTATATAGATGTTAGTATAGAGTTTAGTAATAATGAAGGCAGAGTACTTCCAAGTCAGCACAGTAGCAGGAAGGTTACACCGCTAGTACACGACACCACGCCAAGGCCGCTTGGCTAGCAGTCCTTACTGTGGGAAAGCTGCACAGCACGACGAGTACATGAGGCTAACACACTATGGGCACGTGATACACACGTGTGTTCGTAGTGACTGTCAGCCAATGAGAGGAAGGCTTTCCCCACCTACCGGAATCGAGGGCGCCTCTTTGCGCGCACGATTCGCCCCAGTCCGCGATGTGATTTTTAGTAGTGAGAACCTGTAACGGTCTAATCAAGCCATTTTGGTCATTTTTCCAAGAATCCTCCCTCTGCTGGCTTGTGATGCATTTCTGTCTCAACATCGGATCCTATGGTCCATCATTCTAATACCAGGAATGCTGATTTTATGTACAACTGCTCTCGCCGAATAAATCAAGTAACCGCAGTTCTTTACATTATTCAAGGAGCACCTACGTCCCAATTTTAGACCAGTTAAGTCTCTGTGCATACCTTTGTCCCAGCTAGGAACTTACAGATGCCGGCTGGAAACCGGAAGTACCTCAGTTGGCAGTAAGTAGACGCTGGACGGACCCGCAGTGGGTAAGTTCGACTTTCGCTCGGTCAACACGCGACATACCCACATAAAATTGGTGTGCAGATCTGGGGTTTCAATTACCGCATACTAATTTGGAACAAAGTTCCACTTAGCATAGCAGAGGAAGAAATTATTTCTCTCGCTATACCTAACACAGAGACTAGTTAATCACAGAGGGAGTGATAGGCAAGAGAAGGATCAAGAAAGAAGAAGACGTTCCGGAATCATTTGGTGAGCGACGCAGATTCGCCATCGCGGGCGGCAGAGCGACCTGGACGCAGCAGAAAAGATCGCGACTCGAGAAGGGACGGCGGCATCCGCTAGAGGCGCTGACCGGGCCGGCGCGCATCGCAGAGCAGCTACGGCAATTGCAGCAAAAAGTGAGTAAAGTGAAAAACAGTGCCTAACAAGTGTTCAAAATGCCCACCGACAAGCTATCGAGTGCGGAAAGTGTGCGTGAATCAAGTAGTGTGAAAATTTCAGTCACAGATGCACTAAAATTAATTCCCTACAATTTTAGCGGAGATAAATCAGAACTGAGATCCTTTATTGATAATGTGTCGACAGCTTTCTCTTTAGTAGCTGTAGAGGAGCATGATGTATTGTTACAGTTTGTCAAAAGCAAAATAGTTTCGAACGCAAGGTCAAAAATTCTTGTCAGAGACCAGACAAAAGATTGGCCTTCGATCAAAGCTATTTTGATAGAAAATTACGGGGAGCAGAGATCCTTGGATTATTACGCATATCAATTATTCTTGGCTAAGCAGAAAAGTAACGAAACAATAGCAGAATGGGCTTCTCGTGTCGATGCATTGGAACATGATTTCCGGCAAGCCACTGTAAATGAAATGAAGGCCGCGGATGTTGAGGGAAGTCTTGCATTAATAGAAAAGCTGACTAGGCGACCTTCGTTCAAGGTTTGAAAGACGAAAGAATACAGACAATTGTCAGAGCACAGGGTAAAAAGGCGACCCTGCCAAAGTCGTTGACTTAGCCCTTACGGAAGAATCAGCAATTCTATCGCAACGCGAAAAATATTCACATAACAAAACAGACACCAAAACGACACAGTTCAGACACAATAGGGGTACATTCGTGACTTGCAATTCCTGTGGAAGAATCGGGCACCTAAGTAGGGAATGTCGAAGCGCCATAACTTGTCAAATTTGCAATCGTACTGGCCACAGTGCCAAAGATTGTAGAAGCAATGCAACATTCAAAAGAGTCCAGTACATTACGTGCAGCTACTGCCGAAATTCCGGCCACAAAGTAGCTGATTGTCGAACCAAAAGAAACAAATGCGCAAGGTGCAATGAGATCGGGCATTTCCCATCTAAATGTAAAGCAAATCTGGGGGAAAAACACACTCAAACAAACAGGGAAACGGTGCCCGGGTGCAGGAGTAGACAACCATCTTAGCACTCGGAATTATGGATCTGTATATGCCGTAGGTTGTCAGTATGCTAGTGATTATATAAAACTGCCTTGCCCTAGCATACTCAATCAAAATATTCCATATTTACTTGACAGTGGGGCACAATTAAGTCTTATAAATCAATCAGCTTTGAAGCCAAATACTCCTATAAACAGGCAACAGACAATCCAAATCAAGGGGATCTCACCTCAACTGGTTAGAACTCAAGGAACAGTTATGCTGAGATTGTATTTAACTCCCAACCATTACCTAACTCATAAATTTCATGTTGTATCCGGAAAGGTTGATATTAGCGAGCAAGGGTTACTAGGAAGAGATTTTATGCTCCAGCATGGAATAGTAATTAATTATAAGAACAGAACAGTTTACGTTAAAGGTCATAACATTCCCATGTTGTCAAGGAAGGAAAGAGTTTCAACAGACCAGAAGGCCAGGGTAATAAATGCAAATGCTTTCCCAAAGTACAAGTGTAAGCAGAATTATCATGCTAGAAACTCTCAAAACAATTTCACTCAAAAGACAACCAAACACTCGGCATTCACACAAGGCAATTCGAAACAACAGAAAGCAAAAAACACTCATGTTTCCGCAGAAAACAATGCAGTGCCTAATCGGGGAGTCACTGACAGCGGAAGCGAAAATCAAAACAAACAAAATTTTCATCCAGGGCAACCTAACAAATCGAAACAAACCACTGCAGATGAAGAAGAGCAATTAATTAAAGTAGGTCCTAGAGAGGAGAGAGTTTTGCGAATAAAAGTACAAGGTAAAAGGAACACAGACGGCTATAATAGGTAAACAAGAGCTAATTTCCGGTGTCCATGTACCCGAATCAATTGTTAAAGTAAAGAACGGTGAGTGTATTATTCCTGTTTTGAATACTAGAGAGGAGGAAGTAGAATTTTACTATACAGCTTTGGAAACACAACCGTACACAGAGCTGTCAGCTGATGCTGACGTGCCCAGCCCACCACGCATACGTCATGTTGATAAGCCGCCGGATCATATGGCGCAGCGGTCAACCAAAACAAAGCCACGTGCTAACTTGCTTAAAGAGAATCTGAGACTTGAACATCTTAACCCGGAGGAAAGACAGTCCATTATGGAATTATGCTTAACATACAACGATCTCTTTTTCCTTCCAGGTGATAAGCTTACACATACTGACACTGTGAGACATGAAATTAAACTTAAACCTGAAGCAGCAGGAACTGTTATTAACTGTAGATCGTACCGAACACCTGAAGCTTTAAAGCCCATATTAGATGAAGAGATTAATAACATGTTAGAACAGGGAATCATTACAGAATCAACCAGTGGTTGGAATTTCCCTATACTTTTAATTCCCAAGAAAGCAGACGCCAGTGGAAAGCAAAAATATCGGGTAGTCGTAGATTTTAGGAAGCTCAACGAAATTACCGTGGGATCAACCTTCCCAATACCTCTAATCTCAGAGATTCTAGACTCCTTAGGTAAAGCTAAGTACTTTTCTACACTCGATTTGGCGAGGGGCTATCACCAAGTGCTAATTGATGAGAAAGATAGAGAGATGACCGCCTTCAGTACAAACAAAGGAAAATTCCATTTCGCCAAAATGCCGATGGGGTTTCCACATCCGGTAGTACGTTTCAGAAATTGATGAACCAGGTTCTTTTGGGGATCAATGGTGATAAATCTCTAGTGTATCTAGATGACGTTTTAATTTACGGAAGTAGTTTGGTCGAACATCAGGAAAGGTTAGCAGAAGTCTTCTCCAGGCTCCGAAAACACAACTTAAAATTGGAGCCAGCTAAATGTGAATTCCTTCGTAAGGAGATTATCTATTTAGGCCATAAGATAACGAGTTCAGGAGTTTATCCTGACCCGCGAAAACCGAAAAGGTTAAAAATTACCCTCAGCCAGAAACCACAAAACAACTCAAAACATTTTTAGGCCTCACCGGTTATTATCGAAGATTCATTGAAAATTACAGCAGAATTGCGAAGCCATTATATGATCTTCTCAAGAAAGGCGTCAAATTCGAGTGGAACCCTAAAGCTGAACAGGCATTCCAGACCCTTAAGGAGAAATTAATTACGCCACCTGTGTTACAATACCCACGATTCGGAGAGGAATTTTTAATTACTGTCGATGCGAGCGGGGAAAGCCTCGGGCTGTCTTATCGCAAGGGAAAATAGGAGAAGATTTACCTATAGCTTACGCGTCGAGGACGCTGAGTAAAGCAGAAAGGAGCTACTCGGTGAGCGAACGTGAGTGTCTTGCCTGCCTGTTTGGGTGCAAGGTATTTCGTCCTTATGTATTTGGGACTCATTTTAAGATAATAAGCGACCATCAGCCTCTTGTATGGATTTTTAATGTCAAGGACCCATCCTCTAGATTGTTGAAATTCCGATTAAAACTCTCTGAGTACAATTTCCAGTTGATTTATAAACGTGGAAAGGTAAACTCGAATGCTGACGCCCTCAGTCGAATCAGAGAGATTCACCCAGTCCCAGATACTCCTACCAATGGAGATAATAACGCCAGTGAAGATATGGACACCTCAGAGAACACTAATACCACACACACTCAAACACAAAAGGTCGAAGCGCAGACGCATACTACAGAGGATGAGTTTCCTGAACTAGATGAGGCTGAAAAACAAGCAATCCTACGGGAATGCTACCAGTCACCGGTGGCTGGCCATACAGGTGTAAACAAAACAATAGAGAAGGTGAAAAGATACATTCAATGGAAGGGTATGGAACAGGATATCAGAGAATACATTAGGAAATGTCATAGCTGTCAACAAAATAAATTAACAACGCGCAACACACAAATGCCGCTTGTGCTAACCCAAACACCAGAACAAGTCTTGGAAAGATGTGCCATCGATATCGTGGGGCCGTTCCCCATTTCTCACCAAGGTAACAATACTTGCTCACATTCCAAGATAGTCTATCGAAGTTTATGGCCAGCGGTTGCTGTTCCCGCACAAGACTCGCGCACTGTTTGCCAAAGCTCTTGTCGAGGAAATCATACTACGCTACGGGATTCCATCGCAAATTTTGTGTGATAATGCAGGAAATTTCATTAGTGACACCCTAAAACAAGTGTGCCAACTTCTAAAGATAGAGAAAATTCACACCTCAGCATATTCCCCACAGTCCAATGGTTCACTCGAAAGACAACATCGCACTATCGCAGAATACCTTAGACATTACGTAGATAACGATCAGCTAGGACTGGGATTCCTGGGTCCCATTTGCCATCTTTGCGATAAATACTAATATCCCACTCAGCTACAGGTTACTCACCTTTTGAACTATTCTTTGGACGCGTGCCTAATATACCGGGCATTCTGCAAAGAGACCCTACCGAAGTTGTTTACTCATATGAGGACTATGCTACAGAGCTAAAGGCTAGGCTACAAAGTTTACACAAGCGAGCCAGAGAAATTAACAAAGAGGTCAAGGAGGAAAAGTAAGGAATACTTTGATAGAACCCAAAACGCCGTTGAATTTAAGGTCGGGGATAAGGTTCTCCTCAAGGACGAATCCATCCGCAGGGGACGAAGCCAGAAACTAGGAACCCTTTTTGTTGGCCCATATAAAATATTGGAGCTTGATCTACCGAACGTAGTTATCCAAAAGGGGCGTTATAAACGAGAGAAGGTGCACGCTAATCGTTTGAAACCATATAAATAATCATTTTAGTCTTTGGCCCCACAAGCATAACCTAATAGCAGTGTCCAAGCCATGCAAATAACGGAAAACGGGGCTCCGATACGATTAACAGGACAGAAGTTATTAGTAAACACAGCCACGTGGCCTGTTTGTCAACAAACGCACGTGCTCGGGGGGGGGGGGGCTCGACCCCACACGTCACAGATAACAGCGTCAAGCCAAGATGGCTGCGGGGCTCACGTTGCGTATCGCAAGCGATAAGCAAGGCCGCCTCTGATATCACAGTAGGCCAGCGGGCCGGCTGAGCTCGACTCTGATAAGGCTCCGCGTACTCGCCCAGGCGAGCGGTAATATCACGAAACCTTTCGTCCCGAACTAACACACAGTACACGCATTTCCAACATTTCGCGTACTATACTAGTATAATATTCTGTAAGGAATTTACACAAGGGGACTTCTAAGTGATTTTGTTCTATTTTTGCAGATGATTTGGCTACGCTACCTCCTGATATTCCTTCCTCCGGCCGTTGCACTCCAAGGTTTTCAAGTGGAGAATTACGCGCACTCACCTGGTCTGTACTACGATTACCGCCAGCGTATACAACTATCAACGGTCTCTTGGCGGATTTTGAGCTATTTCAACTTAGGAGAACTCCAGGAGAAACTGAATGAGGTAGAACATTATTCAACGCAATCTATAGCGTTTTGCAAAACAAATTAGCGGAACTCAACCTGTCAGTAGACGAGTGTAATGAAATGGCTCTAGAACTACTATGGCACATAAACAACATCAAACACTCCCAGAAACTAATAGGACAATTAACAAGTCATCAGCCAAGACGCAGGAAGAGGGGGGTGCTAAATTTCATAGGCGAGATCGCCCAGGTACTTTTTGGTGTCGTAAGCGATAGCGATTTCGAGTACTACAACTCCAAGATAAACACAGTAGAGACTGAGCAGCTGAAACTGCTAAAACTTAACAAAGAGCAACTCACAGTTGTGAAGACATTTTTGTCGAACTTCAATCATTCAGTGGCGAGTGTAAGCCGAAATCAGGAAGTTCTAATGAATGGCATGAGAAAAATGCAGCGTTATGTCCAAAATTTTTCTAATCATACCGATATCGCTGTTCGACGGTTGTCAATAATGGTCGCAAGTAATGAACATTTAATTCGAGCAGTAGCCATTCTCCAGGGCATCCAACGGGAGTACGATCTCTTAGTCAATGCTATTGTTAATTCCCAAAGGGGATTGCTTCAACCACACCTTATTAATCCGGTACAAGTTGTTCAGTATTTGAATCTAATTAGGAACGACATCGGGGACAAGAAGTTTCCGATTCCGTTGACTGAGGAAAATGGTTACTTGCTCCTGAGAATAATTGATATCGATGTATTCTTGTACAAAAATATTTTGACTTATGTGTTAAATGTATCTTTAGCTGAAAATAAGGAATTCAACCTGTACAGAATACTTCCGTTACCAATAGAAGTAAGTGAACAAGGTCACTACTTGTTTTTACAGGCTGAGAAAGAATTCTTATTTATTGATCAATCCAAAAGACTTTATGCCAAACTAGACAGTGAACAATTAAAATGTAAACAAATGACAGACACTTTAAGTATTTGTAAACAAAATTTCATATTGCAAGCTACCCAAGATGGTTCCCCTTGCGAGGTGCAACTCTTACAACCGATTCCACCTGATTGTGTAAGGAAAGTAGTCTCTCTGAATCACAGCATCTGGACCGCCCTTGGCCATAATGAATGGATTTTTGTTGCCCCAAGAGATGAGGGCTTAACTATTTTATGCAATAACGGGCATCCCACAGACGTCATATTTAAGGGGACCGGGAAGTTAAAGTTTTTCAACAAATGCCGAGGTTATGGGGCCAAGATGCTCATTCAGTCAGAGTTAACACTCAGAACCAATGTAACCAGTCAAGACATAATTCCTAATTTTAAGTTAGAGTTAGATTGTTGTGTAGTGAATAGTGAAAAACTCAATATTACCAAGCTCCCATTAAATTGGAACATTGAACCTGTTGGTAAACACCTCAGTGATTTAACAGTAGCCGGTTACAAAATTGAGGAGCTACAGGAGGAAATATCTAAACAAGGACAATTCAAAACAAATTCATACCATATGTCGACATACTCTATTATTTCTTATGTTAGCATAATTTGTATAGCTGTAACTATCATCTTCTGCATCTGTAAACATTGCAATACGTGCCGAGAGTGTTTCAAATATATCTGGCGCAGTACAGATCAGTGCTGTAGCAGGATTTTTATTAATAATACAGTCTTGACCCCATCTAACGTAACAGAAGTAAGGAATGTTCGGCATGTGAAGTCCAGACGACCTCTACATAGGGACGTGGAGATACAAACAGATGAAGAAGATGACATTGTAGTTTTTGAGCGTGAAGATACAGTGCCTCAGCGTAGTCTGGAGGTACCAGATCCTGAACCACGAACCTCCAGATCACGCAGGCGTTGAGCATAAGTAAGGAATTCTTACTATGGGGGTGGTATGAACTTAGAAACAAACTTGGTAGATTATAAAGTTGTATGATTATAAATATTTTAGATTTTAGTTCTTGTTAATTTTTCATTTTTGAATTGACACTCGGGGACGAAAAATCTTTTCCACGCGGCGGAGCTATCGCGGTAGCTGATTTCTATATAGATGTTAGTATAGAGTTTAGTAATAATGAAGGCAGAGTACTCCCAAGTCAGCACAATAGCAGGAAGGTTACACCGCTAGTACACGACACCACGCCAAGGCCGCTTGGCTAGCAGTCCTTACTGTGGGAAAGCTGCACAGCACGACGAGTACATGAGGCTAACACACTATGGGCACGTGATACACACGCGTGTTCGTAGTGACTGTCAGCCAATGAGAGGAAGGCTTTCCCCACCTTCCGGAATCGAGGGCGCCTCTTTGCGTGCACGATTCGCCCCAGTCCGCGATGTGATTTTTAGTAGTGAGAACCTGTAACGGTCTAATCAAGCCATTTTGGGCATTTTTCCAAGAATCCTCCCTCTGCTGGCTTGTGATGCATTTCTGTCTCAACATCGGATCCTATGGTCCATCATTCTAATACCAGGAATGCTGATTTTATGTACCAGTCGATTGTAATTGTACCATACAACTGCTCTCGCCGAATAAATCAAGTAACCGCAGTTCTTTACATTATTCAAGGAGCACCTATGTCCCAATTTTAGACCAGTTAAGTCTCTGTGCATACCTTTGTCCCAGCTAGGAACTTACAGATGCCGGCTGGAAACCGGAAGTACCTCAGTTGGCAGTAAGTAGACGCTGGAACGGACCCGCAGTGGGTAAGTTCGACTTTCGCTCGGTCAACACGCGACATTTTGAGTCAATACAAAAGACCAGTACTTCCTTTCTTACTTCATATTTCAAGGAAGGAATCGCTGCCCTTAATGTGACATAACCAAAGGAAGGTAGTAGGGACCCTATTGCAGCTACAGAATCCACCAACGATACATCACTGCTGCAAAAACTATTGATGAAACAAGGTAGATATGCCGATAACAATTATCCGATCGATCCAGGGAGAGTAGGAGATATTTACATTCATCCAGTACATCAGATACCAAATATGGAAATCTTTTAAATTACTGCAACAGAAAAAAAAGTATTTTTTTCTTTTTGAGACATAGTAATGATGCATTTATATATTATCAAACCTATATACAAAATAGCTACGCCGCTGCCAGCTGAAAATGTTCGGCGCACCGCTGCCGAGATTTGGCAAGCGGCGCCCACCTCTAATAGGAATCAATGCAATGACAGCAAGTTAGTAGATATACGACGTGAGTTGTTGAACATGTGGCCTGTCCAATGATAGGGATAGTTTCCCCTGTGATGGGATTGGAATATGTAGTGGCGGATTGAAGCATGATGCAGGTTTTCCACTAATTTACGGCAATATCTATGCTTTGGAAAGCTGCCATCCACTCCATACCAAACGTTCCCTCCCGTACAGCATTGCCTTCCTTGGAAGTTGCATTTATTCTTATGCTCATTCTCTCCGCCAATACTCCCAGAACCTATCCAAACCCCTTATTTCCCATTGTTACCCCATGGATCTCATAACTACGTCTCCCGTGTGATCACTCACCTAACAAGTAACCACTCTTACTTGTCAACTACAAAAACCAACTGTAGTCCTGCCTTTGTCAACCACATTTCTACTGGCCTCAAGTCCATCAATCATATCTTGAACCAGGGGTATGGCTTCCTTCACTCTTATCCAGAAATGCGCACTCTTCTACCCAAAATTCTACCTACTGCCTGCCGCACATGTTTTAGAAGACCACCCAAAGAACATCTTAGTCCACAAATACCCTCCATAAGACTCCAAAAACACTATATGGATCTTTTCCATGCAATAGTCTTCACACCGAATGTGGAAGTGAGCGGTTAAAGCTCTGGTGTCATATTCGGGAGGATGCCAGTTCGAATCCCCGTCCTGGCATCCAGATTTGGGTTTCATCTACATCTACATATATACTCTGCAATTCACAAAATTGTGGGTGGCAGCGGGTGCTCAGCACCAAAGCTAATCTCTTTGCTGTGCATTCCAATCCCTAATGGTACGAGGGAAAAAAGAATTCATATAAGAATCAGTCCGGCACCTTATTTCTCTAATTTCATCTTTCCTGTCCTTCCGACTCAAATAGGTTGGTGGAAGAAGTATTTCACTACACTCAAAAGTGAAAGTGGGAGTACGCATGTTTACCAATAAGTTTAAACGAAACGTGTGTCGTATATCTACCAGAGACTTCCAACCTAGTCTACTAATCAGTTCTGTGACGCTTTCACTAAGGACTGTAGCAAGAGGTCACGAATCGAGCGGCTCTTCTCTGTACTTTCGATCAACCCCTTACGAAACGGGTCCCAAATGGCACAACAATAATCCAAATGTGGACGCACGAGAGGTTTGTGTGCTATCTCCTTTGTTTGTTCATTACAATTTTTCAAGATTCGACCTATGAATCGCAGCCTAGAATTTGCTCTACCTACTAACGAATTAATGTGTATGTCCCATTTCATGTTCCTTTGTACTGTTACTCCCAAATATTTCATAGAATCGACCATATCAATAACTGTATTGTTTAACTCCTATTTCTGAACAGTTGGATTCTTTTTGTTAGTTATGCTCATTGTCTTGCACTTTTTACAATTCCCATGGTTTCCCCAAATCACTCCATGTGAATGCCAGGTTGCTTCCTTCACAAAGGAAATGGCAAAATTCCTTCCCATTCCTTGTGCCCAGTCCCATCACAGCTCTAATAACCTCGACGTCAATGAGGCATAAAGCCATAAGTTAAACAAAAAGACCTCGCTTTAAAACCTGGAATGTGTTTCCACCCACCATTACATTTTAAAATCCTACACAGAGGAAAATTTCCCCATCATTGGACATGCCAGGTGTTCAACAACTCAAGTCGTATACCAATTAACTTGCGCCACTGCACTATTTCATACATAGGCCTCCACACAGCAACTCTCATCAGAATGAATGGCCACGGACAAACAGTCCACACCTGCAACGTGTACCTTCCAATACCAGAACAGGCTAATAGTCATGATTCCAACAACCTCGATGACTGCGTTACTGTGAGAGCAACCAAGGTTTTCCCGGATAGCACCACTGCCTCAGGAACTCTGGAGATGGGATCTAGCATACCAGAATATCCTGGATACCAGACGTCCCCATGGCCTTAACCCTTCACTTTTAATTTAATTAATTTTTTTATATTTACATATTTTAAATAGTAATAATTTTTTATGTCAGTACTGGGTACCTTTGCTGTATATATTTATTTTACCATTGCCTGCATTATATTGTCTCATATATTGCCACTATATTGATAATCTACTCCTTAATATAAGATAGAATAGGGGAAAAAAGAAACAGATACCCGTCACTTACCACAGATGAAGGCAGGAGGGCGAGACGAACACGTAAAAACACAAAAAATAAACAAATGCACAATATTTCAGCATGAGCCTTAATCATGTGAGAGGCGAGACATATGGCGGGGGGGGGGGGGAAAGATGTGGTCACTCGAATGAAACAAAGGTGGAACATGCGCGGTGGTGGTAGAATTGCCGGGGGTGGGGGGATGAGGTTGACCAATGATAAATGTGAAACAAAATAATCTTTGTCTAGCATAATTCAAAAAGTTATTGATTTAATTTTATTTAGATCAGTTATTTTATATATATATAAATAAAAAGTGAAATACAGATATATAAGTAACTGACTGTAAAGTTAAATGAAAGATAGCAAGTGACAGGTTTAATGGAGGTTTAGACCAGGGGTGTGTCTGGTGTCAAGGATATATTGGTAGGCTAGTTCCCAACTGTGGAGTTCTGAAGTGGTGATGGTATTTGGAAAAACTCTAATAGCTCTAACTGTGAAGCAGGTGTTGAAGTTGTTTGAATCATGTTGGTTGGCATGAATTGCCACTGGATGGTCTGGGTTGGAAGTATAAACTGTTTGCCTGTTGCCATTCATCCTGTAGGATAGTTGTTGAGTGGCGAGAGCAATGTAGGAGGCAGTACAGTGGAGGCAGGTGAGTTGGTAAATGAGGTGAGTGGTGGCACACGCGGCATGTCCTAATTATGGGGAACGATTCAGCTGTGACAGGATTAGAGTAAGAAGTAGTGGCAGGATGCATGCTACATGTTTTACAGCGGGGTCTGTTACAGGGGAAAGATCCCTTTGAAGGACTAGGAGAGTTGGCAGGTAAATACTTGTGGACCAGGATGTTATTCAGATTGGGTTGTCTGCTGAAGCAAGTGCGGGGAGCAGTGGGTAGGATCCCAGCTGGGTAGGTTAACAGGGGATGAAGATAAATGCAAAGAACAGTCAGCCTATTAGATACACAAATAAAAAAAAAATGTGTATGTTTATAAGGTGGGAAAAGAAATAAGGTAATTGGGTTACAAAACATTGTCCAGACCATTGCTTGAATACAGTAATGTAGTATGGGACCCACACTTTGTGTATTAAATACAGGAGTTGGAGGAGGTGCAAAGATGGGCTGCTAGATTTGTCTCTGAAAATTTCTGCAGAACACGATCATTTACTGATATGATAAAGGAGCTGAAATGGGATTCATTAGAAGATAGTCATGGGAGTGTACAGGGTGTATATTGGTGATGAGGTGTGGAAAGATATTGGTGGGAGAGTTGCATGGAAGGGAAAATATTACCATGGCTATAACCTGTCCACTTGATTTCAGACATAATGATGTGGGAAGATTTTCTTTTATAGGAAATGGTCAGGGATAGAATAAATTACTATGAGAAATGATGAATAATTTACCAAAACCTCTAAAAGAATTTAAAGTTGAAATTAGTACTGAACAAAAGTATTCAGAAAAAGGAAAGGGGAAAAATAGGTGCGTAGGAAAATTGTTCCAGAATGTGTGTTCCTCACAATTAAATTTCTTGCATGCGTTACTTTGACTTCTTGTTTCATCTACTACTGTGAAGCAATTAGATACAACATATGGGTAGTACCAGGGCCGGCGCTGGAATTTCGGACCCGACAAACTAGCCAGGCGACATCGAGGCCTGGGGGCCCCTGCAGCTGGTGATTGGGGCCCCCCATCAGCCGGCAGGCATGGGTACATCTGACCCGCTTACCCCCTCCCCCCCCTAATGCCGGCCCTAGGTAGTACATCTTTCATGATTAGGCAGTTTATAATCCTAAAGATGTTTAGATGGTTTGGGAAATTCTCTCAATAGATACACCTCATCAACAGCTTCAATATTTTCAGTCTTAGCTGAATTTCTATTACATATTGTGTATGTTCTCAAAGTGGATTTCTCATATATTTCAAAGGCTTTGACTCATAAAGCTAGTATTGTATTTTTTTGTGTTCATTAAATTCTTCAGCATTTTTTTTTATTACAAGCATGTTTGCATATTAGTTTTGGTGGGTTTGATAATTGCTGAACAACGCCTGCTATTAGAAACCAAAATGAATAATTTTCTACAGTCTGTATTAGTGACAAGAGTGTCAACTACAAAATTTAATACTGACTTGTCCTCTTGTCGATATGTTAGAATTTCTCTTACTCCTCCAAAAAACCACCATGATCTTTTTTCAAAAAATAAATACATAATATCTACTTTCTTTCTTCGCTTGTCTTACTACAAGCACAACTCAACTAAATATATATTTCTTTATATTGGGTACTGGCACATGGATCTGAGATCAGAATAACTTTTGGTACATATACTACAAAACAAGAACAGCAAATAAATTTAATCTATTGAATTACTGCCATATGGTTTTAAAATTTTGTAGTAAGAGTTTTGGACATCAAGTCAGTGGCGGCGTCATTAGATATGTCAATATTGTCAGATTAATATTTGTGTACAGAACAAGTTGCCTTTTGTTGTCATGTTGTGAGTAGTTTAAAAAAGTTAACATATCAATATTCACGATATATACCACAAAATAAAATACAAAGTATTAAAAAAGAAACTAGGAAAGTATTTTGTATTTTTCAGGTAGAAAATATGTTGGAAAAATATTTCAAATAAAATACAAAGTGAATTTTGTATTATATTATTGCAAATACAAAATGTAAATAGGTATTTTGTATTTGCATTTCAAATACATATATTTCAAATAATTCATATCTCTAAATATAACTACTAATCTAGCTTTAAATTTGTTGTGATTTTGTAATCAGGCTCTTGTATGGTACTTTTGAAGTTTCCATTTTGTTGAAAAGTTTATTACAGTTAAAATACAGAACGTATTTTAGATTTGAACTCCTCAACCAGGTAAGTAACATGATGAGACATACATTACATACTAAGCCAAACCCTCAGGTTTCAAACTGTGAAAGACATTCATAAAATGTATGCAGTAGTTCTCCTTGATGCTAGAACAAATGGTAAATCTTTAGATTTTTATTTTTCACAAATATCCTGGTTCTGCAAACAAATCTCTATTAGTTTAAAAAAACCACGTATTGGTATGATAGTGAACTGTTGTTACAAATTTAAGCACTTAGAGATGCATTGTGATCATTCAGTTTTCACATGGCTGGCCTCCCATCTTATTCCCTCCTCTTGATGCCTTTGTAATTTCCTTTGATGCTATCTGTGATCTTGTACCTCCTCCTTTCTCTTACTCTTCTCCCACAAACTAGTCCTCCAAAGGTGTCTCTTAACAAACACTCCCCTCTCACCAATAATTTACAGCATCACAATATTACTCACTTTTTCTTTCCAGCTTCACTTAGCATGAGGGGTGGCCTTGCATTTGGAAGGATGTAGGTTTGAATCCCTGTCTGAGTTTTACACGGTTTCCTCAAATCACTCCACGTGACTGCCAGGATGGTTGCTTTAAAAGGACATGGATGAATTCCTTCCCGCTCCTTGGCCCCCAGTCCTTTCCTGTCTCTGATGAACTCAAGATTGATAAGGCATAAAGCCACAAGGAAAGAAATAAACATCCAGCTTATCCTCCCCATTCTCCTCCACTTCTCACATTTTTCATCCTCTCATCTGAGTGTCCATTTCTTTGCCCCTTATAATGTCACATTCAATAAAAAAAACATTTGAAAAGTCTTTTTCTTGTTGTTTTGTCTATTTTCCCAGTTAACAATCACCTCTTCCTACTAAACACTTCCTTCGCTACAGCAATATGATTTTTCAGCTGTAGGTAACATATTAAGTCCTGAATGATCGTACTTCCAAAATATTTGAAGGGTCTTACTCGGCTGATGTTAGCTTGTCCTATCTTAATATGTATCTTTTCCTTCCTTTACTAATCACCATATTGTTTTTGCTGTATTGATTCTCAGTCCATACTCTTTGCAAGCTTCATTTAAATCTTTCAGCATTTGGTTTAGAGTTCAATCACTTTCTGCTAACAAGACCATACCATTGGCAAACCCAGTCAACTTTTTTACCATTCATATTATTATCCCATTAGTCGCTCTTACAAGGTACAGTGACCTCCAATAACTATTTGTACCCTTCACACTACTACTCTGCCAGTTTCTTTGAAACTCAATACAACAGTGTTCCAAGGTATATACAGTAGCGATCAAGGGGGAAGTCCGCATTATCCCACTCCCAAACCCAACCTAAGCTACCCTCCATCCAGCAGCCAGCGCATTAGGCAATCCGAAGACGGTGAGGCGAGGCGCCCTCGGGGAGCGGTCTGCACCAGGTGGAAGCCTCCAGAACCCAGTGGAGAGCGCACGGCCCCCTGCAGGACCCCCCCCCCCTCTCCTCCCACGTAGCCTGACGTGGCTTTTGCATCGACCCCTTCCTCCCACCGTTCCCGGTGTGACATATAGCTTTTTCCCTATTAATTCCAGAAGACTTTTTGCACTGTTTTCTCTGGACAGTCTATCCTTTAAAATTATTGCATACTAGCTAAAAGTGGCTCACGAAGTTTTGTTATAAGAGATATAACATACAATTAAAGAAATTAAATAATAATCATAAGAATTTTACGAACTATCATCAAAATCTGTGATTTTAGTTCGTTGAAAAAAAATTATGCACGTTTATAATAAGACGCAATCCTTAAATATTTAATTTGTTTTTAATCAGATACAAAATTTATTTCTTTTTTCTACATTTTAACATACTCGAAATTTTTAATATTACTAATTCTGTCGTAAAAAATCTTCTATTTAATGCTAGGCTTTCTAAAGTTTTTACTCTCTATAACCCAACATATTTTAAACCGACAGAAGTTTCTTTTTCTCCAATATCTACAGCAACTTTATTCAATGTTAAATCTTGAGCATTATGAATTGTGATTGCGAAAGCTGATTATAATCGAAATTTTTTTCTTGTACCAATGATAGGCTATTCAGTATTTTATAAAAATTTTGCTGTCGGTGGAATCGGAACACAACCACTATTTTCATAAGTTGAACGAAAATAATTTTCAGAACGAACCGTTATCACTCATGGCAGTACATATATATGCTAATAAAAGTTATTACAATTTTTTGCAAAAATAATGATTGATGACACATCTAGAGATGACTTATTTCTAGACGTACAGTAGTTTTTTTTAAATGTTCACCACAAAAATCGAAAAATTGTTAGCTGGCGTCGCTCGCCCTCATAAGATCAATGAAAGATTCTAACTTACGAAATTTGTGGACACTTACGTCCAGATCAGAATTTTTTTTTATGGGACATATTTGACGAATGATATCTGTTTGCCAGCACAGGAACAGTAATAAAAGATCGAAAATGGCAGCATTGTACGCGCTTTCATTAGGTATGAATTCATTGTGAGAAATATTTCTTCGTTTTCACGGCCCAAAAAAGTAAGTTTTAATTAATACCAAAGGTAATTATGTATACAATCTGTATTTGTTTTCATAGCAACATTTTCGTTCCTTACTTCCATCACAAAGGAAATCTCGATTGATTAAAGGAATTGATTTTTCTTTCTCAAAAATCTTTATTTACTTAAAGCAATGCAAACCTGACAGTGAAATTATTGTTAGTCCCTTTAAACACCTCTTAACTGAAGGATTACGTAAGTTTATTACAGTATGGAAAACATTTGCCTAAAAAAAAAATCGAAGACTCGAATTCTGTACTGCGTATCCAGCTGGCATCTAGGGCCACCGTAAGCGGGCGTGCAAGGCGTGCACCGCACGCGGGCGGCAAAACGAGCGATCGACAGTCGCCGCCCCGCGATAGTTGCCACTCCATTAGGCCCGTTATCCCCACATGAAGAGCATTAAATGATTAAAAATGGAAATGTATAAAAGTTTGCGAATACCGGGCTATTTTTTATTTTTATTTTATTTATTTACTAGCTGGTACCCACGACTTCGTTCGTGATTGTAAAGAATTCATATTGACAGCTATAGACATCTAACCACCCTAGTGCACGATGGGAGACTCGATACTATTACCACACACAAGCAGAGGCGGCCTTAGCAATTTTTTCAGGTGGTGCGAGATCTCATCATAGCGCCCCAAATGAGCAATCGCTTATTCGTGATTAAGATGTCCATATAGATAGACTGAAGATAACATACAGATTTTACATCTTACTAATATTATAAATGTAAAAGTTTGTTTGCTTGGATGTTTTTACTGTTTCACGTCGAAACTACTCAACTGCTTGAGATAAATTTGAAATAATGTATTATCCATCTACTTTTATCCTAAATAGCAGTTCCCGTGGGATTCGGATACAAATATGTATATGAATGCTTTATAAATTCCACTCGAGCAAAGCCGCGGGCAAAAGATAGTCTTTATATATCATAATAACTCAAACCTTGGAGAGATTAATATAGGAAAGCAGCGGTATGAATGAGAAACAACAGTAAAATGGAATACTATCTGTTTGAAAAGGTTTATTTAAGTTACTCACTTCACTTACAAGTCAAATTCACAGTTTTTAATAATT
The DNA here is from genome assembly GCA_031002005.1 of Vandiemenella viatica. NCBI lineage: Eukaryota > Metazoa > Arthropoda > Insecta > Orthoptera > Morabidae > Vandiemenella > Vandiemenella viatica. Next base: position 4,162,824 of record JARYHS010009186.1, on the reverse strand, counting down.
TTTTTTAAGAATATATAAAAATTGCAAATACATTAAAATAAAAATTACCACTTTTAATACCGAAAAATAAACTTTACAAAAAATTTTCCAGAACCCTCGCAGACTAATGCTTAAACAGTTTAAATGCATGTATTTTTTTGCCCCAGGTAAAACCATTTTCAACAAGTATTTTTCATTATTTTTGCTCCACTCTGAAGCTAATCCTTGCTACGCCCTTTGAAAGTTGTGCTAACAGAGTAACCAACGCATTCTCTATTGTATCGATCATATGCTAAAAGACGTTCATTGTAAACAATTCTTTTGGATCTGTTGCTATCTCATTTACAGCTCATACTCAAAAAATCTTTACTTTCTTCGGCATCTGACTGGAAATTTTACAGTCAGGAATCAACTTCTATAGCTGTCTTTTATCAGAGCTGGCACACTTTCTCAAATTCAGCTGGGGTGGAAGGGGATATTCTCCACCCTCCCGAAACTGGCACTGACCTGTTGAAATTTGTTTTAACTACTTCGTTATAATGTCTACTTTCTGGGAAAAGTCCCCACGAATTAAATTAGAAATGCCGAAATGTGAGACGCTCCGTAACCGCGTTAGCAATAATGCAAAAATGAAACAAAAATTTAATTTAATTTAATTTAATTTAATTGCAATGGAGCACAGGCTCCGGTGGCAATTTCCCTACACACCCATCTTCCCCCCATCCTGCACCTACCTACATTTGCCCTCTACAAATTTTATCTTTAAATTCTTTCAAAGTTTTCGGTAAATTATTCATCATTTCTCTTGGTAACTCATTCTAATCCCTGACACCCTTACCTAAAAAAGAGAATCTTCCTACACCCTTGTGCCTGAAATCGAGTGCCAGCTTGTGGTCATGATCATCTTTTCCCTTCCATGCACTATACTTTTCATACCTATTGCAATATCTTTCCATGCCTCATCGCCAGTATATGCCCTGTACACTCCCATGACCCTCCTCATTCTCCTCCTGTCTTCCAATGAATCCCATTCCAGCTCCTTTATCATATCCGTCACTGATTGCATTCTGCGATAATTTCCAGAAACAAATCTAGCAGCCCTTTTTTGCACCTTCTCCAACTCCTGTATTTGATACGTAAAATGAGGGTCCCATACTACACTACCATATTCGAGCAATGGTCTGACCAAAGTTTTGTAACCCAGTTCCTTGACTTCTCTCGTACATCCCCTCATCACTCTCTCCAACAAGTGCAGAACTTTGAAACCTTTTCCTACCACCTGTCCTATGTGTCCTGCCCAGTTAAGTTTGTTATCAAAAGTAATTCCAAGATATTTACATTTCAAGTCTTCAGCAAGCAATTCTTTCCCCACCTTATATTCATAATTAACCTTTTGTTTTTTATTTGTGTATCTAATATCGGTACAGGGATCATATCAACCTAAACTGGTTTGTTTTGTCATAGTGATCGTGGTTAGGTTGAAATTCGACCTGGACCACGAGGAAAAAGTTTACAGGAAATTCGTTCTACGGCATCCATCTCAGAAACGGAAGCAATCGATTATCTCTGACCGCTTTTATCGATTCTACGATGGCGAGCCTTGTTGTACTGCATCGTGGATAAAAAAAATCTCTTAATTTCTTGCGACGTTTTACAACAAAATGTAGCTAAAATGGCAAGAAAATATTACAACAAAGAATTAACCATCATTTCAAAAGATTGTAATTGTTTTTGAGCGCCTGCGGCAACTAATAGCTGCCCGTCACTCTCACATTTTAATTTATTCGTGGCGACTTTTCCGAGAAAGGAGAGTGGAAATGTGAAGAGGACATTATAGCGCAGCAGTCAAAACAAATTTCAACAGGTCAGTACCAGTTTCGGGGCGGTGTAGAATATCCCCTTCCACTCCCGAACTGATTTTCAATAACTGTAAAGAGTTTCATAAATCCACTTTCAGTCTGTATGGAAGCGGCCATGCCCCCACCACTCCGGCCATGCCCCCCCCACTCCTCCTTCGCCCTGCTTCACTTCAATGCGTGGTGAAGGTCTCTTGCGTCGTCTCCATATATTTCCTTCCTCCGTGACTTACATCAGGAGTTCAATTCAGTATGATGGAAAAATATTTAGATGACCCAACCATAGTAAAAATTTTGTTACGAACTTCAATCGTTTTGAATACATTTGCCAATAAAATAAGACATTAGTCTCGTTATTAGTAACACGGCGGAGATGCTCCATCATCACAGAATCATATACCCAGGAAGTTACCATCATTAGAAGTATTTCAGATCCAAAGATTCCTCTGAACAAGAGATCATACATTAGAGGATAGCAACCCGCTGTGATTTTTCGTCTTCAGTTTGTATTTACAAATGCTTGCCTAGTACGTTGAAGTTATTTAAATGAATCAACGCTCCTATCCAACTGAGCATGGTGTGATTGTGATCTGAGGAAGATTCGTGAGTATTCAGACTCTCTGATAAGTAAATCCAGTCATCGAAACCTTCTTTTCACAAATACAAATGAGACATTCTGATGAATAAATAACATATAAACAATATACTTTATCCGCAGATTTAGAATAAACAAGCAATATGCTTTTATAAGTTTCTTCATTTGGTGTTATTGAAAAAACGTATTTGAAAAATGACGTTCATGATTTTTTTTCTTGGATTTTTTCGTTGCTTGAATAATCATTTCATCTCTGCCAGCAGAGTCAATGAGTGACAATTTTGGAATATCGTCATAATTTGTACTTTGAAAAGGCGACTGTGGTGGTATGTCTTGTATGCCCATTTGAAATCCTTTGAACAGCAAACGATGTTCCAGCCATAGATAAATCTTCTCGCACATGCTGCTTTTTATCATGAACCTCGTCTGAATAACTTCCATTAAAAGTTTTATTCCGTCTCGTCGTGTTGAACTACTTCTGGTGACAACAATTTTGAAGCGTCTTAATTTCGTTTTGGTTTTGTTTTTAAGTATTATGAGCCATACAGTTTTTTTGTTTTGTTTTTTTTTTAGTTTAGTGACATGTCTGTAAACGGCAGATAAGCTTTGTAAATATTTACTATACCAACGTTAATTATAATCACCGAGGATCTAATATGGTAGAAAGAGATAAATAGGTTGAATCTCGCCCCATGAAAATGCACCCCCATGCATGAACTACAGCTGAAAAGTCAGGAAACAGGTGCGGGAGGCGGGAGGCGCCACGCGGCACGAGAGGGTGCTAACTTTGGAACGAGTTATGATTTTCATGATTCGAGTAACTCGAACTGACTCGAGTAGCAACTCGAATGACTCTATTCTATGATAACATACGACTATGCATTAAGCTGAAACTCTTATAAACTCTTAAATGGTGTGTGTTAAAACCTGGGCTATTAAAGAATTTATTTTTCATTTTTTGAGCAGACGATCTCTCGCTGCATTTTCGGCGCCCCCATATGACGGCGCCCGGTGCGGTCGCACCGCTCGCACCGCCCTAGGGCCGCCCCTGCACACAAGTACCAATCTTCTGCGCTATGTAGTTCCGGCAGCAAGGTAAAATTTACGGATACACACAAGTCTTTGGATGAAACACGAAAATATTCATGATCGACCAATTTGAAACACCATATCTCAGTTACCGAATTTCGGCCAACGTTGTGATCGATGGGAGACTCTGTGTTACTACCACACACAAACGCCAGTGATCTGCGATTGATAGTTTTCACTTAAAAGTGATACACCGTGACACATGCATCTTTGGCAGATATATGAAATTGCCGCAGGTCGACCATTTTCAACCCCACACCCCCATAGCTACAGACATCTAACAACCATACTGCACGACAACAGACACGATTCTATTACCACACATAAACACCAATGCTCTATGCTATGTAAGGTCCCTGTGGGTAATAAGGCCTAGCTAAGGCAGATTTGAAATAAAACGAAAAATTCCCAAGAAAATCAAAATGTTTTATTAGAAATCAGTATTTTAACATTATTTCTACAATATTTAAACTTAAAATGGAATCTTCTACCATAAACTAAAACAAAAATGAACTTTAAAAAAAAACAAATTGCAAGTAGGCCTTATTTTACTACGGTAGGGTAATAAGGCCTATGGTTTCAACTTTTAATTTAATTCTATTACACATTAAGTTTTGAACTTGAGATCAATATTATACGGCAAATCTAGTCTCCTGTCGTGAAAAAATAAATGAAAAAAAAATGAAAAATTAACTTAACCTAACAACCGCCAGGGCACTGGAAGTCATCAGCATCATCCTCACACAACCCAACGCACTCTTCGTGGTACCATTTGCCGCATTTTCGCATGTCGGCCATCCTCTCCTCCTCACAGACATGACAATACCATCCTTTATTAATATCAGGGACTGATTTCTTCGTTGTTTTCGTGTTTTTCATCTCTTTCTTCTTTTGGTCGAAAAGTTCCTTTTCACTGGGGTACCCCTCTAATTGATAGCTTTTTTTCTTATTGTCGGTATTTTCGCGTCAGCTGTTTTTACTGGCGTCAGCATCAGCTCGTGAAATGAAGTTCTTTTCAGCTGAGACAATGGCATATCCTCTTCGTCGTCCGAATCAGAGGACCCATAAACCACTCTCTGAGATGATGTCGAAGTTGATGGTATGGTCAAGTTAGATGGCTGGATCTCTTCTTGGTAGGCAGTATCAGAAATCAGCTGCACTGGGGCTGGATCTTCTGTCAATAAGGATGGAGCGAAGGCAGTTTCAGGGATAGCTTCGACATTTAATGGATACAAACCAGTTGCTTTAAAGCCACTTATAATGTTGCTATGCATCATGCATTTCGACCACACATTCGAAAGAATGACATTAAATCGGGCCTTAGTGAGCTTCTTGTCTCGATTTTGATCTAAGAATGATAGGACTTCAGAATCCCAGTGATGTTCAAATGAACGATATACAGCTTTGTCGAGGGGCTGAAGTTCATGCGTAGTATTTGACGGTAAGCAATACAAAGATATGTCCAGTGAATCCGCGCAATCAACGATGGTCAGGTCCAAATGACAGGCTGCTCCGTCAAAAATCAGAAGACATCTTCCAGCACTCTTGTATCTTGCTAGGTGCTTCAGAAACTCCTTGAAAAGCTCATTAGTCATGTAGCCTTTCGAAGATTTTTCTACCAACGTTCCCGGTGGCAAGTTGTCGAACAGCTCGGGCTTTAGTCGTTTACCTTTAAATATGATCATGGGTGGTATAGCAGTACCCAACGCATATACACATCCTGCAATGGTCACACTTTCTGCGTGTTCTGAAGCTTGTAAATGAACTCTTTTAGCGTTTTTTTGAGCCAAAACTGTTTGTTGGTGGTGGATCGTGAGGCGGCAACCCTTTTCATCCATGTTATAAATTCTTTCAGGATGATTGTGGAGATCAAAGTCATCGTACAATTGCCTTACTTTTGCAAAATGATCATCAACGATGAACTTGTTGAGTTTTTGAGCTCTTGCAAAATTCATGAACTGAGCTTTTCTTTTAGATATTGCAGGGTTTCTCTTCATAAACGCTTTAAACCAGTCTTTGCCTGCTAGTTTGGTGGTTTTGTTGAAATTATGTTTGATATTATTCTGTTCGCAAAATTTGTACACCAAGCGACGTAGAATTCTTGGTGTCACAGGAAGTCCTATTTCAGAAAACTTGATTATTCTTCTCACAAGATCAGTTTCCTGATCTTCGGAAAGGATGGTTTTCCGACCCAGACGTTTATTCAAACTGCCACTCTGTAGATGGTTTCTTATGGTTCTTCTAGGTTCCTTGTACCTCTCTGAAGCTTTATATGTAATCAGCACACCCCTTTGTACTGCTTGAACAGCAGACACGAGGTTTCCTTCAGACCATAATGCTCGTTTGGGAGGCATTTTTGGCAGTTGATACTGAAATCAAGCCGAAAAGGAAAAAAATTAAGCATAAGAATAATTTGGTATTTACATTAAAACTTAGAAAATATGGTCTTAACATTGCAAAAGAACAGGAGGGTATTAAGGCCTATGACCAAATTCGATAGGCCTTATTACCCGCCAGCCACTTATGTAAGGAAAACAAAATAAGTTAAAAATTAACTGCAGTACTGAATTCAATGTTAAAGGTTAAAAAGAGAATGAATTTTCAGTTAAATAGAGCTAAGGTTTACATAATTAACTGCAAAATTACTAAAAATACTTACGGTTGCTTCCAACGGATTTTTATTATTCGTGCGACACCGCCGCTCCCCTTGAAATCAGGCTCCCTACTGTCGGCGGGAAGTAGGGAAATCCCCGTTTCTAACAATAAGGCGGCTCAACAGAGCATACTTTGATGTGTGCCTGTCGCTTAAACGCGGGCGCCAATTTTAAATGTGATTTCCGTTTCTTAGGCTTTATTAGCCGACAGGCCTTGTTACCCGCAGGTACCTTAGTCGTGGTAGAAAAGTGAAATCTGCGGAGACACGTGCCTTTCGTCGAAATACGAAAATATCCTTGGTCGGCCACTTACAACTACCATATCTACCACAGTATCACAGTTTGCTGAAATTCGGCCGCTGTTGTGATCGAAAGGTGACTCTGTGCTACTACTACACACAAACGCCAGTTATCTGTGATCTGTAGTTTTCGCTGAAAAGTGATACACCATGACACTTTTGTCTTTGGTAGAAGTATGAAATTGCCACAGGTCGACCAATTTCAACCCCCATTTCTCCCACACCCCCATAGCTACCGACATCTAACAACCATAGTGCACTACATGAGATACGATTCTACTACCAAACACAAACACCAATGCTCTATGCTATGTAGTTATGGCAGAAAAGTGACATATGCGGAGACAGTCGAAATACGAAAATATCCTTGATCGGCCAATTACAACCACCATATCTACCACAGTACCACAGATTCTGAAATTCGGCCGCTGTTGTGATCGAAAGGTGACTCTGTGCTACTACTACACACAAACGAGAGTTATCTGTAGTTTTCGCTGAAAAGTGATACACCATGACACTTTTGTCTTTGGCAGAAGTATGAAATTGCCACAGGTCGATCACTTTCAACCCCCATATCTCCCACACCCCCATAGCTACCGACATCTAACAACAATAGTGCACTACATGAGATACGATTCTACTATCAAACACAAACACCGATGCTCTATGCTATATAGTTGTGGCCGAAAAGTGACATATGCGGAACAGTCGAAATGCGAAAATATCCTTGGTCGGCCACTTACAACCACCATTTCTACCACAGTTTCTGAAATTCGGCCGCTGTTGTGATCGAAAGGTGACTCTGTGCTACTACGAGTACTACACACAAACGCCAGTTATCTGTGATCTATAGTTTTCGCTGAAAAGCGATACACCATGACACTTTGGCTTTGGCAGAAGTATGAAATTGCCACAGGTCGATAACTTTCAACCCCCATATCTCCCACACCCCCATTGCTACCGACATCTAACAACCATAGTGCACTACATGAGATACGATTCTACTACCAAACACAAACACCAATGCTCTATGAGTCTATGCTATGTAGTTGTAGCAGAAAAGTGACATATGCGGAGACAGTCGAAATACGAAAATATACTTGGTCGGCCACTAACAACCACCATATCTACCACAGTACCACAGTTTCTGAAATTCGGCTGCTGTTGTGATCGAAAGGTGACTCTGTGCTACTACTGCACACAAACGCCAGTTATCTGTGATCTGTAGTTTTCGCTGAAAAGTGATACACCATGACAGTTTTGTCTTTGGCAGAAGTATGAAACTGCCACAGGTCAACCACTTTCAACCCCCATATCTCCCACATCCCCATAGCTACCGACATCTAACAACCATAGTGCACGACAGGAAAGACGATTCTACTACCACACACAAACACCAAAAGTCTATGTTATGTAGTTGTGGCAGGAAAGAGAAGTATACGGAGATACGAATTTTTGGTCGAATTATGAAAACGCCCTGCACTGACCAACTTTAATCATTATATCTCCCACATCCCCACAGCTATCGGCATTCGGCCAACCTTGTGCACGACAGGAAACTCCATGCTACTTCCACCGACAAACATCAGTGATCTGTGCTAGGTAGTGGTGGCTGAAAAGTGAAATATAGGAAAAAACACGTCTATTTTTATATATATATAAGATTTTTTTAGCGTGTAAGGGGCGAACAGTGTGGTGTAACATGACACTTTGTTGTCCAGAAGTTCTTGTTGGCCAAGTATGCCAAGGCGAAATGTAACAACTCTCTACACCCAAATGTCTAAGTGTGAGAGAGGTCGGAGAATTGGCTGTTTTAAAAGGCTGCATCATCTCCTGAAATCTCCCGAAGGATTGGCTGTAGTGCAATGTCGGTATACAGTCTTGTTAGGGGGCGTCCATTAATTACGTGAGGTGAAATGGAGGGGGGGGGGGGGGGTCCGGCGAAATCTCACCAAGGAGGAGGGGGCTCGACGGAAAAAAGGTCCACAAACGAAGCAGATATCGACATTAAGGGGATATATTGGAGGGGGGGGGGGTATCCGACAAGATCTCACTAATTCTAACCAAAAGGGGGGAGGGGTCACGTACGTCCCCTTACACAGTGATGAAAGAAAGCTCTAATGCCCATAGAGCAGGCACAGGTCCATTCAGACGGACAACAGCACGTGAAGACCGCCAAATTGTGTGGGTGGCTGTTGCTGCCAGATGGGTAATTTTAGGCCAGATCCAAGCACTGGTTACAGAGAGAGTCGCCCCTGGACGATTATAAACCAATTGCTAGAAGCTTGGTTACACTCTCAGACCCCTATGCAATGTGTTCCATTAACCTGATTTCGTTGCCAGAATCGTCTAACCTGCTCTAATGCAAAATGACATGTGAACGGCATACATTTGTGTTTAGAGACGAGTCGTGATTCTGTCTATGGCAAAGTGATAATCGACGGCTTGTTCGTAGCCGTAGTGGAGACACGGCTCACCCTGCTGTGACGTCACACAGGTCCAGCCACTGGTGTCACGGCAATCAGTTTCGACAGCAGGACTGAGTTGGTTGCTGTTGAAGTCATAATGACAGCCCGCCACTATGAGGACGGGGTGCTGCATCTTATTGTGATACCCTTCATGTTCACCATCCAAATCGCATCTTCCAACAAGATAACGTCCGTTCTCATGCCGTGGCCATCACAACACTAGCCTTGCAAGGTATTTCGATTACAATTTGGCCTACACAGTCGCCAGATTTGTTCCCAATAGAGCATGTCTAGGATACTAGGAGTAGACACATGAGATTTCATGATCACCCAGCACAAACTCTGCAACAACTGATTGGAAAAGACATGCAGGCGCAGAAAGACATACCCCAAGAAGACATCCGAACCCTTGTTGATTCAATGCCGGCAAGGATCCGCGAAATGCACAGGATGGGCGAACTCCTCGCTGACAACTGTATCTAAAGGTAATAAACTTAGCCAGATCCATTTCTACTTGTTATTATTTCTTCTGGGTATGGCCCTGGGTATATCTTCAAAGTTTCCTAAAATTCTACCATTCCTGTATGCATGTTGAGATTTTAATTTCCGCCAGTGTAGGGTGACCATAATATTCCACTATAAATTTAAAAATGTCAAAAGCTACCCAACCATTTGTTTTTAAAACGTTGACATAGGATTTTTTAAATACCTTCGATACATTGGTTGGAGAGGAAAGTTAACAGAAGTGGCCTAGTCCAAGTAGATGCAATTCCAGACCCAGAAGTGTTCCAATCGGTGCAAATCCAGGATCCGAGTGCCACAAGTCGTGAAACCCTGCGTGATATTGTATAGTCAGAGAAGCAACTCTGCACTGAGTTTCTTCACAAAAATAGAAGAATAAATAAAAAATAAAAACAATGTAATTAAAAAAACAACGGGTCAGTTAATATAAGAACATGCCTTTGCGAAATCTGCAGTCTTTAGATGAAGTACTTAACAAGTGAAATATTTTACTACCCGCTGCAGACTCCTAAATATGATATGTATATATGTATGTACCGAAGACCGTCTCGACATGTAAATTTTAGATTTCTATCGCCGCTCTGTAGCGTATAAATAAAAATGTTGTAAACGGCTCGAATGTTCGTTTAGTTTATGATTACCATAAAACTCAATTTTTGTTGAGGAACAGAAGTTCGACTTTCCTGTCGATTTAAGGAACCCGCAAGAATTTAGGCACCTGTATTCGACAGAGAGGTTACCCAACATAAAGTTTTCTTCTCTAAATTTGTTTTTGAAAATTCTTAGAGAATCATACGCGAATTAATTTCATCGCGATTCTCGAAAGAACAGCAAACTTACTAATGTTACGATTTCGCGGTCCCGTATGTTTCAAAACACATGCTCTGCAAAAACTGATTACCAACGACAAGCGACACCATCAACGAAAACTTGGAACCGATTGACTTGAAACCTGACAGTATTGCTAATTTAATGCACAGTTTTCTGAATCATCTTATTTACATAAATTCGAAAGTGATACGATTTCATGTCGAGTACAGGTGCACTGCCCACAATAGGTAGGTACGCAGAGTGCAAATCGGATAGCGGGAATTGTACTCAATTTATCCAATACGAATCTGTCAGATGATAAATTCAAAAATTACTAGAAAATACTACAAGTCACTTGTGTATCTTAGCTCGAAAGCTAATGGAATTCTAAATAAGAAAAAATGTATTTAAAAAATTTCATGCCACGCTTTATTGATTATCGGACAATGGAAATGGAAGCCTAGACTACGCGTTCCGAAATACGCTTGGTTGCAGTTTTTTTTCGTTTTCAAAGGAAAATATAATATTTTTCTTTAAATAATTTCGAGGATTTACAATTTAACTGTCTAATTACCATGATTTTAGATAAACATCCTTCAATTTTAAAAGTTCCTCGATTTATACAAGAAAACTTACATTATATATACCGCCGTTTCTAACAAACCAAACAACAGTGACGGACGGCAAGCACAACGAGTTCCTGTGATTGTTGGAGCTACAGAGCTTAAGCACGCGGTGTTGCCAATAGTTATACTCAATTGCAATATTTCTCAAAGGGGTGTACGCGAACCCTAGGGGGCTCCAAAACAATAAAAATAAAAGTGTTTCGACACCAAAGGATAAAAGAAGTCTATATATAAAAAAAAATTCTATCACACGTATTTCGATTACTATTTTCGAAATGCGGGTGTCACCCCCGCCCCCACCGCCCCCCCCCCTAGCTACGCCACTGCCTTCAAACATTTGTACACCAGATACGGAACGGGTAAACTTATTGTAATGCATATTTACCGTTAGCTACACGAAATTCTCTACCGAATGATCTATACGATTTCTTGTAGGAAAAATACAGATACTGTACAGTCAACTGAACTAACTGTGGACACCTATTATTTTTCTGTTTTTAGTAGACAAAGTTTTGCTTTAACGTTTTTGGAAGAGGACTGCTTGAATTGTGGTTAGGACAGAAAATATACAAGTGTCTTGCTGCTCGTACGGTACTAATTTTTTTCGTCAATTCCTCATAAAATTATGAGAAGCAGTGGTAGATAAAGATGGAGGCCACTGTGCTTGCATTACAAAAAAGTCAGTAGACTTGTCTGAAAGCTGAATAGTTACCAATATATTGCACGCATATAACACATACACTGCTCCTTTTAAAGAAAGTCGCCAAATAAAAATTGCGTCATTTGGGGTTACTTTGCTCCTTAGGGTCAAACTTTGCTCCACTCGAGATAAAAGATTTGTCAGTTCACAGATGCTACACTGCTTGCTGTATATCTGTGAACTGTGTTTGCTGTGAAAGATAGCACTTTTAGGGTGGCAGCAGTGCTTACCTTTCAGTTGTCGGCCATTTTGAAGTTGTGACAAGTGTATGAAAAATTAAGCTGGAAAAATCTGTTTTTTTTTTTTTCACATGGTTAATTTGTCACTGTGAAGGTCAGTCACCATTATTTTAATTATTCAATGTGTCTAGCTCCTGAAAAGTATCGTAGTTATTGATTTGAGGTATTATTGTTTGTCTTATTAAGGTATTACTTTTATAGGTTAGGAAATTCCTTAGTATGGGAAACTTTGCACCATAACAAAAGTGGAGCAAAGTATCCCCATGGTGCTCTTCCTACATACCTACGAACTTTTCAGATTTAACACTGTAGTGTGCTCCTGGCAGTGAATAATGTGTTTGTAATCTTTCAGAATGGCGAAAATGCCTCGTAAGTACAAGAGGACTGTGGCAAGTAGGCGATACTGTGATTTCAGCGCAGAAACTCTGAAGAATTGTCTACAAGCCATTAGGAGATATCTCATAGGGAAGCTGAAAAACTTTATAATATTCCAAGAAGAACCATAGTTAATAAATTGAAATTAGTGAAAGGAATTAATTCACGTCCAGGTTTTCCACAGATTTTCACTGATGAAGAAGAAGCACAGTTTGCAAAATGTGTTTTGAAGTTGAGTGAATTTGGGTTTCCTGTCACTCCAGTGGAACCCAGAATGATAGTGAAGTCATGCCTTGCCAGACAGGGACGTAAAGTTGTTGGATTCAAAGACAATTGTCCAAGCCACGAATGGCTCTTGGGTTTCACCAAACGGCACCCTGAACTTTGTGTTCGCTTTGCAACCAACATTAAAAGGAGCAGAGCTGCTGTTAATGAGTGGGTTCTCAGAGAATATGTTCAACATTTGCAAGTTGAACTGAAAGATGTGCCAGCAAGCAATATATGGAAACCAACCTCACCGACGATCCTGGGAAAAAGAAGGTTCTCACAAAAAGATGTTCAAAATATTCGGAAAACATTTGTAACTCGTCCAAGAGCAGCATTATCCGTGATGTTTTCTGGTAATGCTGATGGTGAAATTTTGCCTCCATTTGTTGTCTATAAATCAGCACATTTATGGTCTACATGGACAGAAAATAGACCCACTGGCTGCCTTTACTCACATAGCCCCAGTGGATGGTTTGACAGCAACACATTTACTGAGTGGTTCATCAAATTAATGCTACCAAGTTTGAAAAAGCTTGAAGGGAAAAAGGTAGTAATCTGTGATAATCTGTCTTCACATTTAACACCCCATGTTGTGGAGCTCTGTGCTGAAAGGAACATTTCATTCATCTGTCTGTACCCACATTACACAGCCTTTGGATGTTTCCTTCTTCGGGCCCATGAAAGCATCCTGGAGACAGATCCTTAAAGAGAGGAAAAGTTCTAGGCAAGGTTTCAAAGACACTGTCTTACAGAAACAGCACTTCCCATTTCTGTTAAGAAGGCTAATGGATATAATTAGCATAAACTCAGCAAAGAACGTAATAGCAGGTTTCAGAAAGTGCAGCATACTGCCTATCAATGTTGATGAAATCCTTTCTCGTTTTCCTTCACGGACTTGTGACAAAGATGCAGTATAGGACTCTTTCATTGAAGCCCTTCAAAATAAGAGATCTGAATGGACTACTGGTGTTTGCAGTAACAGAGGAAGATGGAAGCTTGCAGTGACACCTGGTAAAAGTGTGACAGTGATGAAGAAAAAAGTTACGAAGAAATGCAGAAGTCACAAATATAAAGAAAGTAGTTCAGATGAAGATTCTGAAGCTATCTCTCTCATAGATTCTTCTGACGATGAGGATTATCTGAGCTCTCAGATCAGGTCACCATAAAAATCACCTGAATTGTTTGAGGTGGATGACATCCAGTCTGTAACCAGGCCAAAGAAGAGAAGTCCAGAACATGGTGACTTTATGCAAACTGTGGGTCAGTATGTGATCTTCAAATATGAAGGGGAATATTTTCCTGGACTAATTACTAATGTAAGTGATGATGGAGCTATAATAAGTTTAATGCTAAAGTCTAAGAAGTCATGGAAGTGGCCGATGCCGAAAGATGTGCACCCTTCATCCTCCAAAACAGATAAGCAAACGTGGTTTTTTTCTCTGTGCCAGAGCTTGATCAATACTGGAGCTAATAACTCATGACAGAGAATACATTTTGTGTAAAATCTTTCATTTATAAATTATTTTGGTAATAAAATATGTTTGTGATTACTCGACAGTTATTTTTCCTTCATTTCTGTGCTCAGACTTTGTCCCAGGATTCTGAAATTCTTATTTCTGATATAACTGCTGCTTTCTCTTTCATGTCTATGGTCTAACATTACTCCAGACATCTGTCATCCTTATTTTTACAGCAATTTAGACATCCGGTGGAAAGTATCCCCAGGAACGGGATACATTGCTCCACTTAAAAAAATTGTCTTAAGAGTTATACACACAGATTACTTAACAAATGTCTGCCCTAACCATTGAAATAATTTCTATACACATAAACATTAAGGAAACACTGTTTTGGGTCTAAATTCTTTAAAAACCTGTAAAAAACGGAGCAAAGTAAGGGGGCATCCACAAATTTACATGATGTGTTTTTCCGGATATCTGGACCCCCCTCTCCCCTGGTGAGATTTCGTGAGATCTGGCCGGCCCTCCCCCCTCCTTTTTTTTTTTAGGTCACACCCTAACTTTTTGACGAAATACCCTCCAAAAATCGACTTTGGGCAAATTTTTTTTTGGCTCTACTGTCCCCAAATTTTTCGCAAAATCTCACGTGAGATTTCTGTAGACCCCTCTGGTGAGATCTGGTGAGATTTCGCCGCACCCCCCTCCCTATTTCACCTCACGTAATTAATGGATGTCCTCTAACCCCACATGACGGTAATTAGCTGTAATCCGAATCGTTTCGTAAAACTGGAATATATTGATCGCAGCTCGTCATTCCACTACATTAAAAAGCTATGACACAAAATTCTATAGCAATAACACAGAATAACGCCCCTTCTTCCACATTGAAGCACGCAGTTGACTGGCTGTGGTTAATTGTAGATCAGTTTTAATTAGTGGGACTCCAGCAAGGGCTGGGCCAAGGAACGGGAAGAAATTCGGTCAAGGCCCTTATGAAGGAAGCATCCCGGCATTTGCCTGGAGTGATTTGGCGAAACCGTGGAAATCCCAACTCTGGATGCTCGGACGGGGATTCGAACCCGTGTCCTTCAGAATGTGAGTCCAAAGCGTTAACCAACTGGAAATTCGTGGTGGGAAGTGAACAATATAGAAAATTACGGAATATTTAATGAAGATAATATGATGAAAACAGCTCTCGTTGAGTCACTTCACCGACATAAATTAGTCGATATCTCGGTGATCTTGGAGACGCAGTCATTAACTCTACAATATTGATGAAGCGAAATCAGGGTGATTGCATTGCATAGTATGACCTTTTGTTTTATTAAATACTAGCAGTTACCCGCGACTTCGTCCGCGTTGAAGAGTCTTGTAATATAAGATTTTCTTGAGAGGTCTGGTTGCTCAGTGGTTAGGGCGTCCAACTGGAGATGGAAAAGTCCCCATGTTGAATCCCAATCTTGACGAGGATTTTCTAAGGTCCTTAGCTCGACCTTCACCTCTGGCATAGGTTGTTGTGTGATGTGAAGTACGCCAGAATGCTCACTTGGTTCTGATTCCGTGTTGAACTGTGGGTCCTCTATGTCCGGTAGGATTACTGGGTTACGTTAAGAGGCTGAGAAAGGGGCTGGTCGCGGAGACATAAAGAAGCCTTGTCACCAGGTCAGTACGACCATACAATTTATTTTAGAGCTATTTTTATCAGTAACAGTAGTAATAAATGTTGCAATAAAATACAAATTTATTTGTGTTCCACAACTACTTCACTGAATTTTTAAAACAATAAAAATATTCTGCTTGTTACTAGTATTTTCAGTTTAATATATCCGTATATACAATACTGAGGATTTGTCTCCTACGTTTTGGCTATTTTCATAGTCCTAGTTTTCTTACATTTCTTTAAAAGATTTGAATTTGGTTTACCCAGCATCTCTTAAAATTACTAATTTCATCTCGTGAATAAAAATGAATATAGTTTTAATTAATGGAAGCTCAAAATATTAGCAATAGATGGATGGAATCGACTAAATATCATCAACAACAAAATACTAACATCCAAACAGCAAATAAATACTTAATTGGCCCAAGAACATTCACTTCCGTTAAAAAAATTCCGATACTAAAATTGAATATCTGGAAAAAAAAAATCTTAAAAAAAGGATAACTTAATTCTTTGAATACTGATTTTGTTTTGAGGATTTATTGGTTCCATCAATAGAAAATTACATATTATTGTAGTAAGTACAGTAGTAATTGATTCTTTTATCCATAATGATCAGTCGTATTGTGGTAATGGTTTCTCTATCTTAGGAAACGGTTGAATTGCCTGTAGACCAGTTTACTATAGTTCGTTCGCTTCGATAAATTAATTCTGTGCTAAAATATAAATTTCAATGTGAAAGTAGTAACTGATTGTTTCTTCATAATTGGTTTCTCAGTCTGCCAACAGAATTGAATGTCTATCGCAAATTACCACTCCGTTTGTCTGCCATTCCTCTATCTGAATAAAATATTTATAAACTTCAAAAATTTACTTTGGTCAACGCCACGTGTCTGCTAAATCATCCAAGCTTATATATAAATCATTTGATACAATATCGGAACAAAGCAACATATTACATCACTAAAACGACGCTCTTGAAATAACTAATAATGTTTTATTCTGGCCCAGGATGCATTTCAACCAAGTCTCAAACTCGGCTAATATTACCGCTAGAAAATCATAGCTTCTATCAGTTGCTCATTAATACATTCACTATAGGACCTATTCCATGTTAGTGACGTTATGAATGGCGAAATAAACTTGACTCTATTTCAGATCGTGATACTAAATTAAACCGAATAATGCCGTTGGCAGTGCGACACTCGTAAAAACGCAGTAAATTAAATACTGAATTCATCTGAAACTACATTCATCCACATGAACTATGTCATCAGCACCATGACAGTTATTGGAGTAACGTATCTAAAAAAATGTATACTAAAATGCTTGTAACTTACAGTGTACAACGGAAAGTCCATAATTCTCTACAACTCTAAGAAAGCTTTCGTTAATATTGCTGTTCATCTCGATAAAGTGACTGTTACTGCTTGTGATTTAGTAAGGTGTATAATTGCATCTAATATGTTGAGGTGTGTTCGTATGGTTTGACTTTGTAGTGGCAATATTAACAGAGATACTGGTTTGGTTTAAATGATGCCTGGACCAGAATGATTTTTGTCACAGCATAAGGCAGAAGGAATTTAATTATTATTAGTAATAAGTAAGCAGCTTTCAAATGCACAGTGCAAATGAGATGTATTGTGTTGTAAACGACTTCCAGTGTTGCTTCATGAAACAATATGTTTCTACATTACCCCATTGAATACATTCGTTTTAAGTGTAGTATTCGATAGATATTTGCAGAATATTGAACAGTAAGTAAAAAGCACATTTTTATAAATACCGTACGACATTTGGGGCACGACCATTTTGCACTTTTAGTGAACCGACTTTCGTGTTGGTATACTCATTGCATATTACGTTTTATTGTTGTTTTTTTTTCAAGTTTTGATTTTTCACATTTATTACGGCGCATATATTACGAACGAAATTATGGTGTAATATTTGATATGTAATATTATTTTATGTACGCAAACGAAAACATCTCTTTGCGAACTTAACAAAAGCACCTAACTTTCTTTTATTAATGTAGGGTTAAGTACAGATTTATATTTTCTGCTTCCAAACTATTATTTGTCAAGTCCATCGGTTTTATGGCTTTTAACCTAAACACAAACTTGCATATGTAAGAAGTTTTTGCTTTTATTTCCGAAAAGTACAGTAGTATTTGCGATTTACGTAAAAAACAAAGAGTAAACATGGCACGGCTATCTACGAAGTTGAAAACTCTTTGTTGTTTGCGAATTGATATTAATGGCAATTTCTAAAAGAAATAGGTTTTTTGCAGGATAAAATCTATCTTATGTCACTTCGCACACAATTAACTGACTTCATGCCAAATTCCATATAAATATATATTGAGTTATTAAGGCATGATTGATTCCAAAGTACATCCAAACACACATCCAAACTTTCTCATTTATAGATATATAGATTTTATTGTTCTTGTGTTTGGCTTGTTTAAACTACCGACCTGCATGCATTTTTTATTTGTTCGAGTTACGAGGAAACTTATTTCTCCCGTTAAACAGTTAAATATCTCCATGTAGAGTGTGCTATAATTTTGATTGTCATCAAGCTTTTTATATATGTAAGAACGAAGACTTTCCTGGCGTATGACTGCAATGTAGTCTTCACGGGTGTACCGCCGGATAGTGTTATGGAAACACAATATTTCGACGGCTGGCTCTGCCGTCTTCTTCAGGTGTAGAGACATCTGTAATGGTCGGCTGACCCACAGATTCTGAGATGGTTCGAATGAATGAATGAATAACTGAAGTTTGTGACGTCATGGGTAACCCATAGCGTCACTGGGCACTTTGGGCAGCTTTTGCCGCCCCTCTACCCTAATATTTTAATTATTTCGGTACGCAAATGCGTCGTGATTTTATTTGATTGGTTTATCCTGGCGGGCAGGCTTGGATCCAGTATGGGAGGCGTTTAAAACGGCTGAAGTGTGGCCACCAGCTGTGTCAGGGCAGACACAGCTCTTACAAGTTGTTGTAGGACAGCTGTCTGGCTGCCTGCGTCTTGGTGAGCGCCGAGCCGTGGAGGGGGGCGCCCGCTTCGGCCAGCAGCGGAGCGCGGAGTGCTGGTCGCTACTAGGTTGGTGGGCGAGGCTGCTCGGTCTTGGTGGTTGGGGGGGGGGGCGCTCCTGCTGTCGGCGCGGGTGCGGCCCGCGTATGGAGCCGCTTCTGCTTGGCTCCCGACTTTCGCAGATTGCGTCTAGCGACACAACCCGCGTAGGCGGCTGAGTGGGATAGGCCGCAGTTAGCACATGTTGGCGTCGCTTCGCGTGGGCGGCTACATTGTTTGACGCTGTGTTGTTGCCCACAGCGAACGCAACGCTCAACTGCGCTGCAGTTCTTTGCTTGGTGCGAGAACCCTTGACATCGGTAGCACTGTTGCAGTGCAGCTGGCGGGCGTTTCTTGGGCTCTACCCGGACCTCCTGGCCGAGTAGCTTCTTCACTTGGAGGGCTGCTGTGGCAGGAGGGTCTGCGGTGAAGGCGACGAGAGGGAGCCGCTCCTCGGTGGCCGGTTTCACCATGGGGACGACGTCCCTCACAGTTACCCCGTGCTCCTTGAAGCCAGTGACGACCTCCTCTGTCGTAGTTTCTGGCAGTCCACGGACCACCAGGCGACGAGGCTTGCCAGATTGCTTAATGGCATAGCGTATGCCATCGTCCTCTAGGATCTTGGTGACTGCCTCGTAGTCCGACGGGCAAGAGCAGTCCACCAGTAGCCCGTCGGCGGTAGGCCATGTGAAAATTGGCAGGTCGGTCTCTTCCCATATTTTCAAGGACAAGGCGCCGATGTTGGTAGTCGCATAGGCGACCAACTGCTGTACCGGGCCCACGACGATAGGCGCCTCTCCACCGCTGCAGTCGAGGGAGTTGTCGCCCATATCGCCGCCGGATGGCTCAGTGTTGCCATCGGCCGGTTCCTCTGGATGATCAGAAGCTGGGGAAGCAGGTGACAATAGTCGCTGCGTGACCTCTTCGAAGTAGGAGGCCTCAGTGAAGCCCTCCGCGTATATAGACGGACACGGCACGCGTGCGTCTCTATACTTGGCGTCTGTCACCGACGCGTCCGCATGCTTGGCACCATATATGGGGTCTGACAGTGTTTGCTTGAATCTGTCGAAGCTGTCAGTTGGTATTCGCCATTTGTAAATAGCTTCACCGAACTTGACAATGACAAATACCTCCCACGTAGCTTTGCCTTTCGCAAGTCGAGCTTCCCACCGTTCAAGTGGGAAGGCATCGATTGCATTTGTGTACTCGCTTCCTCGGAAGTTTGAAACAAGTTCAATGCAAGGAGCAGACGACATCTTAACGTTCGTAGCGCGTGCGTCAAGCTTAGCAGCACACACTCGAATGAGTCGGTGGGTCGGTGGGTGAGATGGTTCGGGTGCCGCTCTTCCTTATATACATGTCCGCGTGGCCTCGGCGATGGCTTACTATGAGCCAGGCCCGGAACCAACTGGCGGTTAGCTGCCCGTGGGCGTGGTTAAGGTTCTTGTTCCAGCCCGAGCTAATATGAAGCCCTCTACGGCGGCAGCTGGACGGAAGTACAACGTTCTCTGCGGATATTTGCCAAGGCAGGTTTCCATGCCTCACTGAGACATAGACCACTGTCTCTGTTAAATGTGTCGGCCAGTCGAATTTCGATAGCTGATTTGATGACAGATTCCCAAAAATGTGATGTTCTAGCCAATATCCTAACGTTATTGAACTCTACTTTGTGGCCATGGTCGTACACGTGCTCGGCGATCGCTGATTTGCTATACTGTCCCAAGCGGAGGTGGCGTTTATATTCTTCACACCGGTTTTTCTATGGTGCGGATCGTTTGACCGATGTAGGTCTTTCCACACTCGCACGGAACTCTTAGGCCAAGATCATCCTTGACTGAACGGAGGTAGTCCCGTATTTTAGCTGGTGGTCGGTAGAAATATTTTATACCATGTCGTGCGAGGATTCTGCCGATTTTCCCCGAGGTGTTTCCGGCGAAAGGCAGAAAGGCGGTGGCCTTGGGCGTTTCTTCCTGTTGGACTGGAATTTTCCCTGGCTTACGTTCAATTGCCCTTTCTATCTGCCTCTCGGAGTAACCGTTCCGCCTGAAGACAGTTCTCAGGTGTTCCAGTTCTTGTGGCAGGCTGTCTTTGTCAGCAATCGCTTTAGCCCTGTGCACAAGAGTATTTAAAACAGTGTTGCGCTGCAGAAGACGGCAGAGCCAGCCGTCGAAATATTGTGTTTCCACAACACTATCCGGCGGTACACCCGTGAAGACTACATTGAATCTTTTTATAGTTTATCACTAAAATTATACAGTTATTTAAATAACTGATTAAGGGAGGCAGCAGGATTTCTTTGTATAATTATAGAGCCACAGCGTACATACACAAAAGTCACTTTTTTAAAAAAAAATTGTACAAAGAACATTCAGTAATCATAGATCATCATTAATACAAAAAATTGATATCTCTCTTTCTGGAGCATAAGCTCATTTTCTCTCAATAGTTCAGTTGGTGGCAACGTTATTTTCGATTAAAGTTTGAATCATACTAATTAGGTGTACCTTCCATTTATTCTTTAATTTTGATTATACTTTTTATAGTCTCTCAGTAAAATTATATAGTCATTGAAATAACTGATTAAGGGAAAGAGCGGGATTTTTGTTTTTTTGTTGTTGTTGTGTAATTACAAAAACCGCTGCATCCATAGAAGCAATAAGACTCACCCAAGGCGTTTAAACAGAAGTCCTTCTTTTTCAGGCAACATTATTTCACAACTTACACTTCACAAAAACACTGTTACAATTCACGTTGCTTTTCTGCTCACACATTGTTTTTGTATCATTCACAGATACTGCTTGAGTTCCTACACTCAGAGATACTACTGAGCTCCTACACCACTTCCCCGCCAGCAACAGGGTTATGCTTGCAGAGCTCAATGAAGTGTCATGACAGCAGCATATATTTTTTTAACTGCTTTACATCTCTCAACGGCGAGGTCTTTAGAGACGGGAAAGGATGGGGGCAAGGAATGGGAAGGAATTCGGCCATGGCCTTTTTAAGGAAGCATCCCGGCATTTGCCTGGAGTGATTTGGGAAACCATGGAAAACCCAAATCTGGATGCCCGGACGGGGATTCGAACCACCGTCCTCCCGAATGCGAGGCCAGAACGCTATCCGTTACACCACCACGCTCGGTAGCAGCATATTACAATAAAAGAAATAACAACTTTCAACTTAACACACAAAAAACGAGTTGGTAACTTGACTCGATGACCAGAATGGGATGTTCTGTCTTGGTGTTCCGATCTTGAGGAATCTTCATTCTCTTCTGAATGTGGTGAAAGCGTAACAGGAAAGTTGCTCGTTGATTCGCCATCTGGTACAAGAAGATAAGCAGGTTTGATCCGATCTATGGACACACTGATTTGTTTGCCCTTGATGAATGGGGTAAAGAATTTTTCAGTCCTCTGATGCAAAGGAAATGACAATGATTGTTTGACCCTGTCATTCCGCAAAAAGACATAAGTGCATGCCTTTAAGTGTTTATGGACAAATATACTCCTGTTGCTTTTATGCTGTGTAGGAATTGGCTTTAGTGTTTCCATTTCCTTTTTCAAATTTGACAAAAAATATATCTGAGTCAGCTTTTGTTGTTGGAATTTCAAAAAACTCTCCAGGTAGCCTAATAGTCTTTCCATAGACCATCTGGGCTACAGAATGGTTAAAATTATCTCTTTCTGCAGCACGCAATCCCCGAAGCACTGTAGGCAGAATATTTCTCCATTTATAAGAATCGTTAGCCTTGATAGCAGTTTTTAAAGTCCTGTGAAGACGCTCATTTTTCCATTACACTGTGGGTGATAGGCTGTGGTATGTTATGCTTCAGTTTAACACCAGCTAACTTCTTGTACAGCTCTGACTCGAATTGTGATCCTCGATCTGTGATGAAAACGCTCGATATCCCAAATCGTGCTACCCAGTGAGAGTAAAATGATTTTGCAACCGAGTCAGTTGTGGTGTTTTCCATGGGAACGACTTCCAACCAGGAGGTATAACGATCAATACATGTGAGGCAGTACATGTTTCCATCTGACAGTGGTAATGGTTCAATAATATCAACATGTACAAAGCTAAATCTTTCATCCAGCTCTTGAAATGATGCTAATGGACTCTGCGTATGTCTTGTTATTTTGTTCTTTTGGCACTGGATACACGCTTGGGCCCATTTACGAACATCAGATTTTATGTTCAACCAAATGAACCCAGCTGTCATCTGTTTTACTGAAGATTTCACACCAGGATGCGATAAGTTATGGATTTGTTGAACATTTGCAGACAGAAAGACATAGGAATGTAAGGTCGTACATTTGTCATAGAAATGTCACACCACAATTCATTCCCTGACTATAATGTGCATTTCTTGAATGTCAATGACTTGTTTTTTTTTCAATCAATGTTCTTAGTTCCAAATCTTCAATCTACAATTTTTTCATTTTTTGGCGACATGCTGGATGTTAGTAGTAAATTGAGATATATACTGAAGATGCTGTTCTTGTCTTGGTGATGCTTTGTCGTTCCTCCGAAGAAAGGCATAAGTTAATGGCTTATGATCTGTGAATATTGCAAAATCTCTTCCTTCAAGAAGGTGTTTGAATTGATTCACTGACAGGTAAATGCCTAAGAGTTCTCTGTCATATGTGCTGTATGCTTTTTAGGGTCATTGAGTTTCTTGGAATAAAATGAAATGGGTTTCCATCCATCTTTTTCATAGTTGCACTACTGATCCAATGGCAGTTTCAGAAGCATCTGTGAATAAGGCTAATTGAAAATCTGGGTTAGGGATGGTTAGAAGTGTAGCAGATGCCTAATCTTCTTCATATTTTTCAAACATCTGCTTCACTTCTTCATTCCATGGAATTTTTTTTTGTCTTTCTTTTTGGCACCTTTCAAGTAATCGTGGAGCTTGTGTTTTGGCTGCATCCTTAGATAACGGCGATAGAAATTTATCATGCCAAGAATGATTCGGAATTCGTGTATTGTTTCTGGCAGTTTGTAATTTAAGATTGCTTGTACCTTTTTGGGCAGAGAACTTTTCTAACCCTAGCGTGCGTAATGATTTGTTTGAAATATCTGTACCATGGAGGAAGGAATATATGGAGAAGAAATAACGCTAAATCCGTGAAACCTCATGAAAAAAACTGCTCTCCTACTGCGCATGCGCGGCGATCATAGGGATCTCCACAAAACATTGGGCTGTTTGCACTTTGTCAGCTGCTGAGAATATTTCATTTTCTAATATTCTAAAGTTTTCTATAATGCCAAGTTGTGTTGCATATGGTTGCACTAACAGACAAGATAGGAAACAACCTGGAATAGCGTTTCATATGTAAGTCACATTACAATTATCGTTCTTGAAGTTTCTGATAGATAATTACAACATTAGGACCTATCGCTATAAATTTAATCATTGCTCTCAATAGGATCATATCGTTCTCAATTTTTTGTTGGTGTAGTGTAGACAATTAGCATATGTTACTTCTTTGCACCTGAAAAGCTAGCCTTATTGAAGACAAGGGTTGAAAATTAAATTTAAGTGGGTCAAGTTTATATCGCGACACGGTGAATCAGGCTTTACTCAAGTTTCAGTTTACACTGAAAATGTACTATAAAATTAATTGTAATAATTTATGCTGTGCGAACTACTAAACGTCATTAAATAAACGCTGTTGCCCGAAATGTAGTTCGCAATGAATTTCATGTGTTTGCGTGTGTCTACATAGTTTGATTTTGTAGCTGCAATATTAATGGAAATATTGGTAGGTTGAAATGTGTACCTGAAGAGAACAAAACAATTTATTTATTATTAGTTGTTAGCTTCTGAACTTATGAATGCACTGATTTTGCTAGCAAAATTATATAGGCCTCTAACAGCACGGTATCTTCTAAGTAAGCTCAGAAACTATGAGGTCTTTTGAAGTGATCATTTTTTAAAAAGTTCCAAACATTTACTTAGACTATTCTTAAAATTTCAAATTTTGGTGACGTTTTTATTCTGGTCCAGTTCACGTTTCAACCTAACCACAAGGATTAGTAAAAAAATAAAACACCCAATCTGCATGTGCAGCAAAATTATCTTTTGGTCCAGTCTGCATCATAACCGGCAGTTCTTTTTTTTTTAACTGCTTTACATCTCTCAACAGCGAGTTCTTTAGAGACGGGAGAGGATGGGGGGCAAGGAATGGGATGGAATTCGGCCATGGCCTTTTGATGGAAGCATCCCGGCATTTGCCTGGAGTGATTCGGGAAACCATGGAAAACCCAAATCTGGATGCCCGGACGGGGATTCGAACCGCCGTCCTCCCGAATGCGAGGCGAGAATGCTAACCGTTACACCGCCACGCTCGGCAGTTCTATCATTACCGTGGCGCCACAATATGATGATGAATTTTTATATAACTCAACGAAACAAATCGAAAATAAAGAATATTTTTTTTTTTTTGATATCTGGCTATGTTTTAGAGATATAGCATGTTAAAAATCAGTTATAGGTAGCCTATAGTTCCTTGTAATTTTGGTGAAATTTTTTGTTTTTTTTTGTTTTTTTTGTTTGTTTCAGGCCGTATTTCAATCTAACAACAATCATTAGGAATAAAATAAAACACCTATATTGTATTTCCACAGTGTAAATACAGTGGTTTCGGTGAATTTTTTCTGGTCCAGGGCAGATTTCACCCTAACCTCCTCATATTTGAGGTACAATATCTCGAGTAAGCGAAATATCAAAATAATTTATTGTATATTTTCGATTTGTCTCGTTAAGTTGCGTACGAATTCGTCATCAAATTTGGATATGGCGAAAGTTTTCTTCTGGTACAGGCCGCATTTCAACCTAACCACCTCAATTTTAGGGTAGAATATCTCGAGAAATAAGTGAGATATCAAAAAATTTTAGTCTTTACTTTCAGTTTGTCTCATCCAGTTACATAAGAATTCGTCATTAAACTGCGGCTCCACGGTTATCGTTGAATCCCCTCATAACCTAACAACCTCACTATGAGACAGTATATCTTGCGAACTAAGCGAGATATCGACAAATTTTATTCTTTATTTTCGATTTGTATCGTCATGTTACATAGGAATGTATCATCAAATTTGACTTTGGGTTCTTCTGAGTTTCAACCAGAAACTCCACTATTTTGAGATAGTATATCTCGAGAACTAAGCACAATATAAAAAAATTTTATTGTTCATTTTTGATCTGTCTGTTCGAGTTACATAATAATCCATCATCAAATTGCGGTGCCACGGTTGTCTTCTGATTCCCGTGAGGTTTTTGTGCTTTTCCCCCGTATTTCTACGGCCAAGCAATATGGCGGCCTCCCCACCCCACTTCTCTCTACCCGGTTTCACTTCAGTACGTGGTGAAGGTCCCTTGCGTCGTCTCCATATATTCCTTCCTCCATGATTTGTACCGGCAAAAGATTGCATTCTGTGTAACAGCTGACTTGTTTTTAAGTCACCTAAATCAATGCCTGTCATTAAACTCTTTATTTTCTTATCTTCACTTTCCTTGAAGATGTTGAGAAGCCTTTCATTTGCTGCGGTATATTTATTGGCATCACTACTTTTGATAATGTCCCAAATGTTTTCCGCATATTTCGG
The DNA here is from genome assembly GCA_031002005.1 of Vandiemenella viatica. NCBI lineage: Eukaryota > Metazoa > Arthropoda > Insecta > Orthoptera > Morabidae > Vandiemenella > Vandiemenella viatica. The sequence goes on along the minus strand of JARYHS010009186.1, from coordinate 4,136,542 downwards.
TTCCAGTTGAGACACTAAATAATTGAATTTAGTTTCTTCAGAGGTTATTTTACTTATCTAAAACTGCGTCTCTATTTGATAAAACCAAATTTCGGGTATATCAGTAGAAATCGGCGGAATTTTGATAGAAATTTTGCTAACCTCTGTATTGCACAAACTGGCATCGTTAAAATTACTTTCTTCTGTCATTTTAAATCACGTCGGGGTAACCAATTTGTATAGTAGCAATAAGACTCAACCAAGGCGTTTAATCAGAAGTCCTCTTATTTCAGGCAACATTATTTCACAACTTACACTTCGCAAAAACACTGTTACAATTCACGTTGCTTTTCTGCTCACATATTGCTTTTGTATCTACTTGAGTTCCTATACTCAGAGATACTACTGAGCTCTACACATCTACATTTGCACAAGTCACAAATTTATTTACAAAGAACATTCAACAACCATAGATAATCTTTAATACAAAAAAAATTAAATTTATATTTCTCTTTCTGGAGCATAAGTGACTGTGGAAGGATATCCATCATAAAATGCTCTTGGTGTGCACGTCATTGTATTTCAAATGTATGTATGATTTACATCATCAATCATTTGCATATTTCTCAAAGAAAAATAAATCATTTGGGTACTTTGTTTCAAAACAAATTTTAAATGCTACAAAATGCCGGCCTCGGTAGCGTAGGGGCTAGAACACTAGCTCCGCGTGCCGAAGGTCGCCGGTTCGAATCCGGCCATGGGCATGGATGTTTAAGTGTTGTGTGTCTGTGTGAATGTCCTGTCCGTCCTGTGGTGAAAAAAAAAAAAAATACAAACAGAAAAAAAATTCACGGGTCGTGGGATCGAACTGAGGACAGCCCGCTCTGCAACCCACCGCCTCATCACGCATGACTAAACCGACGTTATTAACAAACGGTCTTTCGTTGCGGTATAACACATTTAGGCACAATTTTTACACTTTTTAATCGCCGATTTCTCTTCAACGGAGGCCCACCAGGTAGAATTGCTTCAGGGCGAGAAATCACAGGTGACGTACTATTTACCAGACTTCGTTCTACAATAACAATATCCATAATGAAGACCTCTCCTTGTCAGCAGGCACGAATAAAAATAATTAAAATTTATTATTTTTAAAAAAAAATAATGATTGATGGTACATCTAGAATATGAATTAGTATTTTCCGTTTCACCTCTTTAAGTGCGGCAGTTTTTTCAAATCAGTATGCTACGATTTGCTGATGGCATTGCGTTGTTAGCGGAACAGGTTGAGGATAATCGTGAACAAAATTCTGAAGGTAGATATTGGACTAAATATAAACCAAAGCAAGACAAAAGTGATGAAATGTAGCAGAAATGATAAAAATAATAGTAGATTAAATATAAAAGTTGAGTCGGATGCCATAGGGGAAGTTAGTGAATTTTAATACTTGGGAAGCCAAATTACAACCGATGGCCGAAGTAGGAATGATGTTAAAAGCAGAAAAGCACTAGCGAAAAGAGCGTTCATGAAAAAGAGAAATATTTTAGTTTCAAATATTGATCTAGTGCTTAGAAAGAATGTTTTTAAAACTTTTTGTATGGAGCACAGCAGTTTATGCTAGCGAAGCATAGACTTTAGGAATAGCAGAAAGAAAGAAAATTGAGACATTTGAAATGTGGTGCTACAAAAAGATGCTGAAAATTAAATGGAAAGATAAAATACGAATCGAACGAATTTTGGAAATGATGGACGAGGAAAGAAGTTGGTGGAAGAAAGAAGAAACAGGATGGCAGGTCATATTTAGTGACATGCAGGATTGGTTAATTTGTTACTGGAGGGAACAGTTATACTGAGTATCTGTTAAGACAGCAAGAGCCTGGTGCATATCGGCGGCAAAGGGCAACATTTCACTTGAACAGCAGCAGCCAGAAGCCGTGGACTGAAGCTCGACTATCTTCGTCGGAGCACTCTGGCTTTTCGCCCAGAGTTTTCGCGTCACCTCCCTGCATCCAGTGGCTTACTGCAAGGAACAGCAGAAGAGGAGACAAACCCCCATTCTCCGCCTCACTGCCCAGGGAGCTTTGACTTTGATCCCAGCCTTCAGATCAATCAGGATCTACCAGTCCGTGTGTTTCCTATCTGAAAAGCCTAACTATCTCCTTGAAGTCCGACCAATGTGCAAGGTCAGCATAACCGGAGCATCGGAACATGTGCATGCAGGGGCAGTGCATCGCTGCGCTGACAGCACTTTCGCGGTACCGTGTGCTACGGCAATGTGAGAGGACAAGGGACCCACTGTGCCCCCGTGGCAGCGTCCACGAGAGGCGTGGTACCCCACGGCCTTCGCCTAACCACGGGTGGTCATGCCCTCACTTGAACCGCGGAGGATGGTAGGACAGGTCCTCTTAACCAGCCCTCACCGCCTGAGGGAGAAACAGGTTAGTATAGTGCCCCACACACTACCACCCTGTCAATCTGTTTGACACGATGCAGTGACCTCAAATCACCTTTCGCACCCCACACTCTAGTGTTTCTGACGCACGGTACAGTGAGCACTTATCAGTTTACATAACGCTCTACTTTTAGTCTGAAAAACGATACAGTGACCTCCTTTCACCTTTTATACCAGTTCCACTAATATTCCGTCAGCCTTGCAAAACACTCTACAGTGACTTCCAGTACCCCTGACAGCATTACACGTCAGTTTTCATGACGTCAGGTTATAGTGAACTCCAATCAATTGTAGTACCCATAACGCATTACTCAACGAGTCTTTTTGACACGTTATACAGTGATCTGCAGCCACCTTTGGCACTTCTCCCACTGATAACCCTTCAGGGTTTCTGACACTCGGTACAGCGACATATTATTCCCCTTCAGTTACCCTCAATCTATTATTGTTTCAGTCTTTCTGGCGCACGTTTTGTATTCCTCAATCCATCGCTATGTCTGTCGTTCTGAAAAACGGTGCATTAACCATCAATCACCATTCCTACAATTTACGCTAATACACTGCTAATGTTTGTAATACATGGTACAGTGAACTCTAAACACATTTCGTACAATCCACACTACTGCTCCTTCTGTCTTTCTGTCGCCAACGTACAATGACATCCAGTATGGTAGACTGGGCACGGCTGTGACAATTTTCATTTGATCACTCATAATTTTCTTAGTATGCCAGATACCTGAATGAAAGATGATTTTTGTAGTAAAATGTACATTTTCGTACGTATAAATACTAAAGTTTTGTCTCTAAGTACAATGGTTATCACATTGAACGCTACCGGCATTATGAAGAGTTCTGTCAGTGACTAATTCTGAATGCAAACACGCATAACGTCGAGACGTCTCTAGACGTCCACCATCACGCTATTGACCATCTTACCTGAGACAGCAAATGATTTTAATTTTCTGCCCTTTTACGCTGTTTATTTTACTTTTAATTGAAAAAAATACAATTAGACTAATCAAATATAGTAAATAAAAGTTTAGGGAAAAATAAATCGGTAATTATCGTATAAATTAAGTTTATTAAATAAAAAACGTGTGAATCATATAGAATTATATAAATACCAATTATTTACATATATTTAAATTTAATTTCGTCACAAAAAATATTTAATTATTGAGTCTTGGAAAATATAACTTGATAGAATAGGACGTAAATAAAATGAAAAAATATAAAATTAATTTTAATTTCCCAGATGAAAAATTTCAAAGCATTGCTCCCGACACAAAGGAGGATTTTCCGGGCAGACAGGACAATAATAGGCGGTATCTTTCCTCAGTTTATTTTTCGAACATTGTCGACATTTCTTTTGCGAGGCTCTCGTCTTTCCATCAGGTATGTCGTATCGTTTTGGGAAATGTATTGGCTCACGTGGTGATTGTGGAGAAGACGATTGAGAGGAAGGAATAGGACGTGGGTAACATGATCGAGAGGAAAAAGAGGTACGTGGGACAGGCGGCTTATAGGCAGGAAGAACACCAAGTTTGAAAAATTATTAAAAAAAATACAAGTTGTCTGATTGAAAACGGTCTTCACTCGGTGAAAGGTAAGACTTTATTGAATGGCTGAGAGAAAGGGCGAGCTTGTAGGCCAGGTTAATCTGGGAACCCCTTAATCGCTTATAACTAATAAGGCAATGTAGCATCAATCTTATATATATAAAACAATGTCTGTCTGTTTGTCCTCTATACTGTAGATTTGTGTTGTCACATAAACTTTACAATAATTTTTAAAATTCAAGTTCGAATTTCTCGGTCAGAAAATGTCCGATCGTAATCTGTCCAGTGCTGTTTAATAACAAATAACGTGTACTTTAATAATGTTGCTATCGACTTTGTCTAATTCCACCAGCGTTTTCGAGATAATTCCAAAAACCTGAATGGCTTCAAATGTAAATTTTTCTTAATTAGGGTGATAGGGAATGTGGGTGGGTTTTTATAAACCAAAGATAGACAGCATTTTTGTCTTTGGTTTAATTTTTACATGTACAAAGTTCCATCCACATTGAATAAAGTTAGTGTAAGGAACTTTGAAAATTAAGAGAGGAGGGAATAAAGGGGTTTTGATTTCGGAACCAAATGTGGACAGTATTTTTGTTCTTGTTTTAAAGTAAACATGTGTGAAGTTCCATCGATATCGGATAAAAACTCTGAATATGTATAAAGAACATTTGCAAATAAATAAATAAATGATTAAAGGTAAAGGAGAAGAGGGTTTCGTTTCTTGCAATCTAAATATAGACCATATTTTTCTGTCTGTTTTGTAGTTTGGGGGAGGAACATTCCATCGATATTGTATAAAAATTATGGGTATGTATATGAAATATTGACAAAAATTAGGGTGTTGGGGTAAAGGGGGAGAGCAGTTGGTTAATTAAAACCAAATGTGAACAGCATTTTTCTCCTTGTTTTGAAGTATAAAAATACATAGTTCCATGAAAATCAGATAAAAACTGTGGTTTTCAATACAAATCACGGGAAATTAATAGGGAAGGGATAAAGGGGAGGGGGTGGGGTCAGGCTTTGACAAACTGAATATAAACTGTATTTTCTGTTTGTTTTAAAGTATACATGTGCAAATTTTCTTCAAAATCGGATAGGGACTATAGCTTTGTATAAAAAACATTGTGATGGAAAAGGGGAGAGGAATTGGGTTTTTGTAAAACTCATGTGTACAGTATTTTTCTATTTTTTTTTTTTAAATTATACCTGTGCAATCTTCTATCGAAATCGAATAAAAAGTTTTGTGAAAAAATTAAGGGGGTGGGAAGAGAGAGAGGGGTTGTGATTTAGGAAACCATATGTAGGCAGTATATTTCTGATTGTGTTATTGTATGTGTGTGCAAATTTCCATAAAATGTGATAAAATCTGTAGTTTTTTTTAAAATTATGAGATATAAGGGGGACGAAGGGGTGGTTTTGGGGTGGAAAAGGGGAGAGAGATTGGGTTTTTGTGAAACTAATTTCCATAGTCTTTTTATAATTATTTCCATAGATTATTTGTACAAGTTCAATCGAAATGGATATAGGTGTGGGTTAGTGTAAAAATTAAGGGACGGAGAAGGGGAGAGGGGATTCGTTTTTGGAAACCATATGTAGGCAGTATATATCTGTTTGTTGTACAGAATATATGTGCAAATTTCCATCGAAATCTGATAAAAAGTGTGGTTTTGTGTAAAAATTATGTTTATATTTAGTGCACCTGATCTCCCGTTTCACCCCTATTAAGGCTGATTCACACGTGCAACATTTCTCTGTTTAGTGTATTTCTCCACAACAAACTCAGATTTTTTTTGATTTTTTAAAATTTTGTATATACGCTGATTGGAATCACCAAAAACATTGCATATCCAAGACTATTGCAACAAAGTTAAAACTAAATGAAACAGTAATTAAAATTTATAAATAAATATCTAATACTTACTAAATACGAACTTTCAAATGTATTCGTTTAATCTATATATGTACTCAAATCTAGCAATAGCAAAGCATTGCCGGGTCAGCTAGTCTATACTATTATAAATCTTCAAGGAAGCTGCGTGTGTCTCTTTATTTGAACAGTCACCGCGCAAAAGCTATCACAGCAATTTTGAAGGGGTTTTCAATTGTTTAGAGCTAATGATCCGAATCAAAATCTGCGGAAATAGCTAATGGCTCATATATATACCATGGGAAGAAACATGCAATTAAAAGCCTTTTTATGTGGCAAATAGTTGAACACGGGTCATTATGCACTTTCAGACACGCATTACTTACGCATAAACTGACGAAAATTCACACAACTTAGCTAAAGATTATGTATAATATTTTGACTTTTTAGTTTGTCATTTTTCTAGATTGTAGTAAATTAGCAGAATACCTTAATCAAACATAATGTTCATTACTAATATCCAAGTAAGTGTAAAACTTATACATATAAGAGTTTGACCAAAGATGAATATACTAATTATTTAATTGCTTACGTTGTATTTGTCTTTGGTTATAATTACTCGCTTTTCAGAAATACTATATAATATATTGAATCTTCGATAAGAATAAAAGAATTGTGATATTTGCGGTAAGTAACTCAATGTTTATATGTATATTAAAGGGTTTTTGTCGCTGCAAATTGATTGTGAAATCCAGGCCGCATTTCAACCTAACCACAACCACTAACTTTACATTACGATATGTTGTTTTTATTATTATATATATTTTAGCCCTGTTGTATTTGAAAATGAAAGTGTATCAAGAAATTAATTGTTATAATTTATTCTGTGCGTATTTGGAATTCTAAAATATACAATGTTGTCACTACCCACTTAGTGAAACATTTAATATGTTTAGGTGTATCTGCATTGTTTGATATTTTAACGCAATATCAATATAAGTTGTGGATTGGATGAAATACAGCTTGATACAAAATGTTCTCTCAGAAACATAAGGCATGAGGAACCCAATTATTGTTAGTAATTAATAGGCTGTTTAAGGAACGCCATGTTAGTGAAGAGGTGTATCGTGAAGTAAGCTATTCCAAAAAATAGAACACCTATTTTGCATGTTCAGTGTGTATTTCCTGATGGCTTTGGCGAAATTTGTTTCTGGTCCAGGGTATATTTCAACCTAACCACTTCAGTTTTAAGATAAAGTGAAGGAAAATGGCTCGAAATGTGAGTGGTTGCATAGAACAAGTTATTACTCACAGAGTAAGAATGTATTCATATTTCATTTCGAATTACGAAATTTCGCCACTGATCTTAATACATTCGTTGTTGCAAATGCTATCGTACCGCCGTCATTATCGCAGACAGTAACTTTCGTGTTGCGTTATGTCTAAGGTATATTTCTTTTTCCTTTAATACGCACTTTTTATCGAGAGGTATGTCGTCTGGAAATTTCTGACCTGAAGGATATTGATTCCCGGTACGACTCTATTGGACCGTTAGTGATAATTTTTCACATAGCTTTAGTGTCTATTATTTCATATATTATATTGTGTTAAAATGTAAGTCCAACACAAAGAACTTTCTAACATTAGTATGAAAACCAAATCTCTGGTAATAACTGAAATGAGGAATATTAAATTTCTGTTTTTTGCTTCTCTGCATTAACATTTGATACTAAAATAAAAAGGGTAAAATTACTCGGGGGAGCGGTTGGGGGAGGGGGGCCTTCCTAATACTGGTATTAACCATTTGAAATTTGTATTAACTGGTTCGTTATAATGTACTACTCACGCTTTCCACTCTCCTTTTTCGGAAAAGTCGCCATAAATTAAATTGCCAAAATATTAGAGCAAAGCCCAGCTATTACATGCCGTCAGCGCTACCAAAAAAAATATAAAAAAAAATTAAATAAATCATCTTGAAATATTGGTTAAATCCTTTGTTGTAATGTTTTCTTGCTGTTTCCGCTTTCCTCCGTTGTAAAAAGTCGCACGAAATCAACAAATAGAAAATATTTGTCGGAGATGATGTACAACAACAATTACCATTTTGGAATTTATTTATTTACTAGCTGGTACCCACGACTTCGTTCGTGTTTGTAAAGAATTTGGATTGACAGCTACCGACATCTAACCACCATAGCGCACGATGGGAGACTCGATGCTATTACCACACACAAATGCCAGTCATCTGCGCTATGTAGTTCAGGCAGCAAAGTAAAATTTACAGACGCACATGTCTTTGGTCGAAATACAAAAATATTCTTGATCGGCTACTTTCAACCCCCATATATCCCACACCCTCATAGCTATCGACATCTAACCACCACTGTGCACGATATGAGACATGATATTACTACCACACACAAACACCAATGTTCTATGCTATATGCTATGTAGTTGTGGCAGAAACGTGACATATGCGGAGACATTGGTCGAAATACGAAAATATCCTTGACCGGCAACTTTCAAATACCATACCTCCCACAGTTATTGAAATTCGGCCATCGTTGTGATCGCAAGGCTACTCTGTGTTACTACCACACACAAACGCCAGTGATCAGCGATAGATAGTTTTCGCTGAAAAGTGATACATCATGACACATGCGTATTTAGCAGAAATATGAAATTGCCGCTGGTCGAACACTTTCAACCCCCATATCTCCCACCCCCCGATAGCTACCGACTTCTAACCACCATTGTGAACGATAGGAGACACGATTCTACCACAACACACGAACACCAATAGTCTATGCTATGTATTATTGGCTGAAGAGTGAAATATAGAGAAAAACACGTCTCTTCCCCATAATACTCCATAACTTAAAAAACACACAGATTTTATCCGATTTGATAGAAATTTGCACAAATATACTTTAAAACAAACAGAAAAATACTGCCTACATTTGGTTTCGAAAAATACAACCCCCCTTCCCACCGGCTTAATTTTTACTCAAATCCTCACATTTACCCGATTTCGATGGAACTTTACACAGGTATTTATTTAAATAATAATAAAATAAAAAATACTTTTTCATGTAACCATGTTTTTATAACGGATTAAAAGGTATAAAATAATTTATATAATCCTTATGAAGGATAAAACCACATACCGATTTCTAACTTCTTATAAATTGTACTGAACACTTATATTTAGAAATTTTTGATAGCTATTAAAATACTTGAAAAATTGATGACGAAAAACATTGGGCGCATGGAATACATAACTATTAGAAGGGTAAAGAATAACATTCAATGAAAGAAATTACTTATCAGTTTATATTATTTGCGGTGCAATAAAATCGTTAATAGAGCTTTTAATGCATCAATTATCTGTTGCATGTTTTTCGTCATTAATCTTACAAGTATTTTAATAGCTAACAAAAATTTCCAAGTATATGTTTTCAGTACAATTTAGAAGAAGTTAGAAATCTTTATGTGGTTTTATCCTTCATAAGGATTAGATCAATTATTTTATACCTTTAATCCGTTATAAAAACATGCTACATTAAAAAGTATTTTTTATTTTCTGCACTAGAATGGATGTGACGGGGTAAGGCGCCACTAATTGATTTTAAACACTTTGATGACATAATCAAAGACACAAATTCCAGTTTTTTTAAATAGAAAACATTTAATTGAGTTATTTCCATCCCGGGAAAATAAGGGAAAATAAAAGAAAAAAAATTATGTACATCCATCGACTGAATTATAAGTTATGGACTGGAACTCAAACAAAAATCCTATAGAAAAAATCACTTATAATCCTGCCAGAGGTCTCCAGGCAGCACTCCCTTTTTCTTTCCTTAAAAACAATATTCAGACTACTGCAAACATTAAAAAAAATAGCCTCTTCGGTCCGCAGAAAATGTACTTTCAGTTTTTCCGAATTTTTTAATTTTCGGGGCAACGTTTCCATTTTTCCTTCCCTGAAAACCTTATTTAGACTATTAAAGACATTTAAAAAATAACTAAATTGATCCATAGAAAAAAATACTATCAGTTTTTCCCGAAGTTTTCAGGATACTTTTCTAATTTTTCTTTTTTAATAAACCTTAGTCGGACTATTATGAACATTTGAAAGAAATTATCCAAATCGGTACACAAGACAAATGACTTACAGTTTTTTCCGAATTTTCTAATTTTCCGGGCAACTTTTCCGATTCTTCACTAACTAAAAACCTTATTCGGACCATTACATCCGTTTTAAAAATTATCCAAATCAGTACACAGAAGAAAAGACTTAGAGTTAGCTAAGAATTTTCCAATTTTAAGATAGGTTTTCCAATTATTCATTAAACTAAAAACCTTACTCGGACTATTACGAAAATTTAAAAAAATTATACAAATCGGTAGAATAGAGTACTCTCAGTTTTACCCGAATTGTCAAATTTTCAATACAACTTTCCCCATTTTTTCACAATTTCATGCAATGTCATCCAGTAATTAGCTATGATCAAAATTTCAAGTCTTTTATTCATCTTGAAGTTAGTTTAAAACCAATTACTGAAGCTACCAGGACAGACAAACCACAAAGCGAGTTAAAAAAAAAAACATTTTAACTAAAAATAGAAAAAATACTGTAGACATAAGTATACAAAAATCCAATCCCTCTCCCGTTTTCCACCCATAACCACCCCACAATTTAAAAATACTCCAGAGTTTATCCGATTTTGAAGGAAATTTGCACACTTATACTTTAAAAGCAACAGAAAAATACGGCCTACATATGGTTTCCCAAATACAATCCGTCTCCCCCTTCGCCCCCCCTTAAATTTTACGCAAACACACTTTTTTTTACCGATTTTGCCATGGAACTTTTGCATACGTATACTATTAAAAAATTTTTTAAAAAATACTGTAGACAAGAGTTTTAGAAAAACCCAATCCCACTGGCCTTTTCCACCCCTTCATTATTGTCAATGTTCTTAATACAAACCTACAGTTCCCATCAGAATTTGAAGAATGTTGGCACATGTATACTTTAAAGCAAACAGAAAAATATTGTTTACATTCAGTTTGCAAAGCCCTATTAATTTTACAGTGATCTTTATTGAACCGCACTGTTTTTATCTGATTTTTATGGAACTATGCATTTCTATACTTCAAAACAAGGAGAAAAATGCTGTTTACATTTGGTTTTAAAAAACCAACTTCTCTCTCCCTTTACCACGAACCCCTAATTTTTATCTATGTTTTATATACGTACCCACAGTTTTTATAGAATATCGATGGAACTTTGCACACCCAAACTTTAAAACAGACAGAAAAATGTGGTTCTATATTCAGATTATTAGAACCTAAGCCATTTTCTCCTTTACCTCTCTTTTTTCCAATGTTCTTTATACAATCTCACAATTTTTCTTCGATATGGATGGAATCTCACACATGTATACTTTAAAACAAGGAGAAAAGTACTGTCTACATTTGGTTCCTAACCCCTCATCCCCTTTACTCCCTCATCTCTTAATTTCCAATGTTCCTTAAACTAACTTTATTCAATGTGGATGGAACTTAGCATATGTGTAAATGAGAAAAATGCTGTCTATCTTAGATTTAAGCAACCCATCCACATTCCCTATCACCTTAATTAAGCAAAATTGAGATTTTTTTTAAATATCTCGAAAACTGTGGGAAAATTATACATAGTAGACAGCAACATTATTAAAGTACACATTATTTCCTATTACACAGCACTGGACAGATAACGATCGGGCAATAGCTGACCAAAACATTCGAACCTGAATTTTAAAATATATTTTAAAGTTTTTATGAGAACACACAAATCTACAGTTTTTATTTGATGTCGAAGGAAGTTTGCACACATATACTTTAAAATAAGTGAAAATGACGTTTATATTTAGTTTACAAAACTTCACCAGCTCTCCCGTTTCGCTCCTCTTAAGACTGATTTACACATGCAACTTTTCTGTGTTTGGCATATATCTCCAAAACAAACTCAGATTTATGTGTATATATATATATATATGCTGATTGAAATCACCAAAAACATTGCATATCCAAGACCAAACTGAAGGAGGATGTAGAGAGAAGAGGCTGGAATTCGGAATACATCACGGACGGAGAAACTTTTCTGGATAGGAGACAGTGGAAAACAATAGTCTATCACAACCAAGGCTCGTAAACCACTCCCAGGAAACTGGAGATGGTCTCCAACGATAATGATGATGATCCCAGACCAATGTAATAAACTTAAAACTGAATGATATAGTAATTAAAATTTATATATAAACATTTAATTTTTGCTAGAGACAAACTTGCAAATGTATTAATTTGTATCTATATGTGTACGAAAGTCTAGTAATACTGAAGCATTGCCGCGGTAAGCTGGTCTTATATATAAAAACCAATGTTTGTTTTTCTGTCTGTTTGTCCTCTATGCGCTCCTAAACCGTTCATCCGATTACAGTGAAACTTTGGTGAGTTGTCGAGTGCGCGTCTTTGAATGTTCTTGAGAAATAAAATTCCCAAAAAACTCCTCCTATTCCCCATTACAGCCCATATTTTTTTAAATAATACAGAATTTATACGATTTCGATGGAAATTTGCACACATATTCTTTAAAACCAACAGAAAAATAGTCTCTACATTTATTTCAGAAACCCAACCCCTCTCACGCTTTCCACCCCATAATTTTTTTCAATGTTCTTTATATAATGTTACAGTTTCGATCCAATTTTGAAGGAACTTTGTACACTTATACTTTAAAGCAGACAGAAAAATGTAAATATGTCTGCTTCAATTATGCGTACCCACTTAGACAGAAAAATAGGCATCGCAGCTCATGCCCGGCAAAGCTAGTCTTCATCTATGTAAAAATCAAGGTATGTATGTTTGTCTGCCCTCTATGCGCTCCTAAACCGTCCGTCCCATTACGGTGAAACTTTGGTGAGTTGTCGAGTGCTTGTCGAAGATTCCTAAGAAATGAAAATTCCAAAAAAACCACACCCTCTTCACCATAACACCCAATAATTTTAAAAAACCTACAGATTTTATCACATTTCTACGGAAATTTACACATGTATACCGTAATACAAACGGAAAAATACAGCATACATATGGTTTCCAAAAACGCATCCCCTCTCCCCCATACCAACCCCTAATTTTTAAACAACTCGACACTTTTTATCCGATTTTGATGGAACATTGCAGTGTATACTTTTTAAAAAATGCAAAAATACTGAAGAGGGAAATTGCCACTGGAGCCTGTGCTCCATTGCAATTAAATTAAATTATAAAAACCCAATCCCTCTTCCCTTTTCCACTCAAAACCACCCCCCCCCTCTTCCCCCTTACAACCCACCCACTTTCCCTATAACCCTAAGTAAGAAAAACTTACACCTGTAACCATTCAATTTTTTGGAATTATGTCGAAAACGCTGGTGAAATTACACAAAGTAGATAGCAACATTATTAAAGTATACGTCACTGTCACGGCAATGACTAATGTACGGCATGACGTCACTGTCACGGCATGACGTCAATCTATGACGTCGCACTATTAAGTCACGCTTTACAACATTTTTATTGGTTATGAACTTTATTTAATAACATCTCTAAGCATCCGCGAATAATTTTTTTTTTTTTTTTTTTTTTTTTTTTTACTGTTGTCAAATCCTCCATCCCTTCCTATCCTGTGCTAACCTCTTCATTTCTACATACCCCCTACAACCCACGTCCTCAATTATATGCTTCATATATTCTAATCTCTGTCTTCCTCTACAGTTCTTACCTTCCACTGTTCCCTCCACTAACAAATTAACCAATCCAGCATGTCTCAAAATATGACCTACCAGGCTGTCTCTTCTTCCTGTAAGCTTCTTCCATAAACTTCTTTTCTCACACATCATTTCCAAAACTCGTTCATTTCTTAAATTGTCTGTCCACCTAATTTTCAGCATTCTTCTGTAGCACCACATTTCAAATGCTTCAAGTTTCTTTCTTTCCGGTATTCCTAAAGTCCATGTTTCGCTGCCGTAAAGTGCTGTGCTCCACACATAGAGTTATTAACCGATCTAAAATTATGTATTTCGTTTAAATCGACATATCAATCATTAGATTCTTATATTTACGTAACATTCATTTTATGTCAAAGAATTCGTTAAAATATTTGGCCACAGATAAGTAAGATAAATGTTTTAATTTTTGAACATCAATGTTAACGAAAGCGTTGATTAGATTGTTACTTAGCATTTGTCAGATTTACAACTGGTGTTTGAAGCTACAACAGGGCATGAATAATTTAGTTTTTTTAAAAAATAATTTAAACTGTGCCCTATTGTTGCTATTAAATCGTTTTAACGGAAATAGTTGCACACTGATCTGGAATTGTGCAGACTACAATTAATGTAAATATTACGTGGTATAATGTAAGTTTATCAGATTTATTTTAATCTTCTTTGCTTTCACTGAGTAATATTACTGAGACTATTATTTACGCAACGTGTTACTATGTCAGTTATTTGAACGGTGTAATATCGGTCTGAATCACGTTGGAGATTTTTGGTTTTATATCTTTCGTTTTTGTTGATGGTTTTTGATCAAATTTAGGATGTTGCGTAATCGCTGGGACTGATCAAGGAATTGTCGTTTTGGTCTGAAAACTGTTGCACACGTTCGTTGGTTGATATTATTGGCTATGGCATAATAAGAACGAGGTACGAAAGAATTATGCTATTCGTTTGAAATTTACCACGTACGTTCCTTTAAGAAAAAGTGTGCATGAAAGCAAAATGAAATTTACGTTAGACGTTAAGCAACATGAAAATTTAGAATTAACACAACAGAAAACCGCCATTTCACTTCACATTGTCTCGTTAAATCTAGCATCTGCACTCTACAACTGTGAAAACGCTGGTAACGTTTCTTGGCAGGATATGTATATATTACTGCGTCGTATGTAGTGATAATAATTCAATCGTTACAACAACTTATTTCATAATCAACATATTATTTAATATAACAAAATTTCTAGCGAATTATGCTTTAACAACAGCAACCAAACGCCATTTTGGTACATGTTGCATTCCAACTATAAAAATTAAATTCCTTAGTTCGCTAACGGTTCAAAGTTGTTGCAGTTTATTTGTTCCATTTTTATATTTTTTATGGATGTGGTAGCAACATAATCCGGAATAATATCGTTCAAAGAACGTGTGCAGGATCATTATACTTCGCTATATAGCTTCTCCCAGTCGCTCGCGTTACGGCACTTTTTCAGTGAAGTTTGTAAGATATGAATATATTTTACAGCTCTGCGCGCAGCACACATTAAACACTATGATCTACCGAACGTGTATAACAATTTTCAGACCAAAAGGACAATTAATTTATGAGTCCCAGTGATTACATTAGAGACCAAATTTATAAAGCAATGCATTATTGCCACTAAAATGCGATACAGTAAATGTATTAATATGCGTGAGACTGAAGTATTGTTTTTCTGGTGACAAGTTTGGAGTAGTATAGGCCTATGTGGTTAGGTTGAAATGCAACCTGGACCCGGATGGAAGCGGAAACTTTGTGTTTCAGCGCAAGGCACGAAGAATTACATTGAATTTTATTTTATAACAGTTCTATTTAGTTAAGCAATTGCAATTAAGAAATTGCCAGAACACTTAAAGAAAAGTGTATATTTCGTTTAAATTGGCATATTAATTATCAATTTCTCTACTGAAATGAAAGAACTTCCAGGTTGATAGCGATCAATGCAACCTAAATAAGGATTGCAATCCCGCAGTGTTTTCAATCCCGCGGGATCCGCGCGGGATTTGCGCCAATCCCGCGGGATCCGTGCGGGATTGGTACAAACAGTTTTTTAACGCATATATTTAAAACATAGTTACTTAAAACGTTAATAAATTAAATAATAATTAAATTAATAAATAATTGTTAATGTTAAATAATAAAAATTAACAGTTAACAATATTTTGATTGGCAAAATGACATTAAAACTTTTTAGCGTGTCTTAAGTGTATTACCAGGTTTTACATTTTTGTTTTTTAATCTAAACCAATTTTTATATAAATAATAAAAATGGAAAATATTGAGTCTTAGGTCATATCATGTGCCTTACAATATATCACATAAGTTTACAAATATGGTTTTCTTAATGGCCAAGTTACCATAGTATTTTCTAAAAAAATTATAAATAAACGTTGCATAACACCGAGAAAAACATTCCATTTCACAAAGTGAAGTGAATATACTCTGTAAAGTTTAGACTTGGCTCAGAACAAAATTTCATAACTTTTTGTCACTGCACAAGCACGAGACTTGGCCTTTTTTGCGTGATTCATTATTATATCTCCTGATTCCTTGATTGATATTACAGTTGAATCAATGTTATTAAAAGAAACTACTCACCAACACGTAAACTGTCAAGTATTTCAGATTTACTTATGTGGCGTAACGATGTTTTTAGAGTGGAAATTATTATTTTTTAGTAAGAAAGGAGACTTTCTCGGCGAATGATTGCAGTGAAGTCCTCATAGGTTATATCTACGGATTTCATTGCAAACAACACGAAATTACACACGTGAAGAAGACAGCGGAGGCAGCCGTCGAAGTATGGTGTTCCTACAACACAATTCGTCGATACACCCGTGAAAATTTTATTATAACTTTTTTTACCTTTAGTCGAAATAATAACAAGGAGAAGAGGGATTAATCGAAAGCCTGAGCGGCACATGTAAGCAGGTGGTTTTCGTCAAAGAAACGCAGCGGCCAAAAAAACAATATGTCGAATGATATACAATTTCCTTTTGATAGCTGTTAAATAAATAGGTACGCTATCGTTAAAATTAAGATAACATTAGTTTCATATCAACGAATAATCAAATTTTCAGCCGCAAATTAGGAAATCGTCACAATTACCTTATCTGCAAATACAGAAAATGGGAATAACGAAACCGTGAATAAAAAGCTGTAACCATGTAGTTCAGATAACATGTGCGACACTTAAAAAATAATTATATAGTTAGAAAATCATACTAAATACGCACCATAACTTAAATTACAGAAATGTGTACTCGAAACAAACATAAGTTTTCATGAATACGTAAAAGTGACGAAGGTTGACAAAAACAAACGCTTGTTCACATGAGTCAAATGCCAACTGGAAGGGTACAGGCAAACAGTGCAAAATATCCGACAGAGACCGAGTTGGGCAGCGAGTCACGCAGACTGACACGCGTTTCCGCTGGATTTTGCGGATTGCGGATCCGCTTAATTTTGTGCGGGATCCGCCAGACTGTCTAATGATGCGGGATCCCGCGGGATTGCGGGATCCCGCTTTGCTGGATTGCAATCCCTAAACCTAAACCACAATTAAATATTGCGTGGTGTAACATAAGTTGTTAAGGTTTATTTTTAGCATCCTTCATTTTCTCTGGAGTAATTATATCAGCCGATGTAAACTGTATCAGCCGTTACAAAATCGATCTGCATCACAGGTTACAAGAAAGAAAGGTGTAAGAACATGTGAAGATGTGGGACCAAGTTTATACCACGATGCATGTTGGCACTGAAATGCGAAACAGGGAATGTACTAATTCGCGTGTGATTGAAGCTTTGCTTTTCTAGAAGCAATATTAGCGGAGTTGGGGTTAGGCAGAATTGCATCCTGGACCAATTTGGAAACTGAAGCTATTTTTAAAGCACAAGGGACGATAAATAACAATGAGCTTTACTTTGTAACAATTCTATTTAGTTAGGCAACTGGAGAGAAATAAATTACCATAAAACTCCGTTAAAACCGTCATTTTTGATGGGCTTTGGGGTAGTTTCCTATTAAACAGCACTGGACAGATTACGATCAGACAATTGCTGAACAAGAAATTCGAACTTTAATTTTAAAAATTATTTTATAGTTTTTGTGACAACACACAGATCTACAGTTTTTATTTGATGTCAAAGGAAGTTTGCACACATATGCTTTAAAATAAGTGGAAATGATATTTATATTTAGTACACAAACCTGCACAAGCTCTCCCGTTTCACCCCTGTTAAGACTGTTTTACACGTACAACTGTTCCGTGTTTAGCATATTATCTCCAAAACAAACTCAGATTTTTTTGTATATATGCTGACTGGAATCACCAGAATGATTGTATATCCAAGACCATTGCAATAAACTTGAAACTGTACGAAAGAGTAATTAAAATATATAGTTAAATATCTAATTTTTACTAAATTCAAACATTGAAATGTATTCAATTAATCTATATGTGTATTCAAGTCTAGCAATAGTGAAGCATTGCCGGGTATGCTAGTAGTTATTGTAAAAGTCTTGATATAGATCATTTTGTTAATACCTGGTATATCGTAGATTGTCATTGTGACTTCGCATCTGTTCATCACAAGTAGTGTTTTTGAGATCTTTTAAGGGTCTGAAGACTGGTCGATCTAAGGGCTGCAGGTTTTAAGAGCAGTGTGGAGGAAACGAAAGCAAAGTTATTCCATTTTCTTTACAAAAATTCAATGTATTAATGTGGATATGCGAGGAATGGTTATCCAGCACTAGCAAGACTATGCGTTGGAGAAGGATTAGAAAATTTCTTAAAATGTTCTAGAAATCCTAGGAACAATGCACCTTGCATCCAGCCTGACGGTTTTGCAGTCCCAGTTGATCCCTAGCAAAATGATCGTGATAACTAACCCGTGGAAATAAAGTAGAGATACTATTTCCGAAGGCATTTTCTGCGAAAGTAACCTTGACTAACGTGCTTGGTACAGCTGTCGGTCTTCCTCGAGCGTTTTTTGGGCATCAGAAACAAAAATTTACTTGTCATAACGGTACACAGAAAATATGTAACAACGGTACCCAACCCACTCCTTCGCAAAACAACAATCGCCATGACAATACAAAATAAACTAGGTATAAAGTAATCACTGCTACCTAACTACTAATATTTAACTTATAACGAGGAAAAACACTCATCACTCTATCTGTACACATACAACAACAATTATTAAAATAAATCTAATAAAAATACTCACTTTTGACTGTTAAAAAGTAATTTGAACCTCTACAATTGTTAATGTCACGCGATGGCTGACGCGATACTGTGAAACACGTTCAAACAGGCACGCCGCTCCTCTCTACCCCCTCCCTATCCCGGTATTCCTTATAGTTTGGCTAATATGACGACTGACACAACTGTACCCAGTCTACCCTACCCTTAAATTATTATTTCGTAAGTCTATCTGCCGATTTTTTTAAAAAAAATTTCTTCCTGCCATCAGTCTTTCGACTGGCTTGATGCAATCCTCCATCCTTTCCTATCTTGTGCTGTATCTGCCGTTAACGCACAGTAATCTACAATACCTATCGCAGCTGTCGCACTATTTTTCCATCAGTCTTTCTCACAAACAACACAGTGACCTGAAGTCACCTTTCCTTGCTCTCACACTAAAACACCACCATTCCTTCTCACACACGGCACAGTGACCTTTTGTATGCCACACACTATTAGTCCGTCAGTTTTTCTGATGCCAAGTAACAGTGACACCCAATCATCTTCTACACTGATCAGCCAAACATTATGTCCACCTGCAAATTAATATGCCGGTCCATCTCTGGAGCGTAATACAGCAGTTGTTTGGCGTGACACGGATTTGAAAAGTCATTAGGTTTCCGGAGTTGTCTGGCACCAGATGTCTACGCACAGGTCATGCAATTCCCTTAAATTACGGGCCGGTGCGGCACCTGTGAACGAGCATCTCGGAAACGAAGAGGCTGGTCGGCTGTTCACGTGCAACTGTAGTGAGCATCTATGGAGAGTGGTTGCAGGACGGTGAAACCACGACTGCGCGACAAGGTGCTGAACGTCCACGACTCATCACAGAACGTGGATGTCGGGGGCTTGCCCGCTCTGTAAAGCGGGATAGGCGGCGATCTGTTGCAGATATGACATCAGAGTGCAATGCTAGTGAGGGCACGAGTGTTTTGGAACACACTCTGTCAGATCTGCCACAGATCGCCCCCTATCCCGCTTTACAGAGCGGGCAAGCCCCCGACATCCGCGTTCTGTGATGAGGCGTGGATGTCCACAACCTTGTCGCTTAGTCGTGGTTTCACTCTCCTTCAACCACTCTCCATAGATGATCACTACAGTAGCACGCGAAAAGCCGACCAGCCTCTTCGTTTCCGAGATGCTCGTTCCCAGGTACCGCACCGGCCCGTAATTTAAGGGAATTGCATCTGGTACCAGACAACTTCGGAAACCTAACAAGGACTTTAGAATCCATGCCACGCCGAATCGCTGCTGTATTGCGCTAGGAAGGTGGACCAACACACTAATAAGCAGGTTGTCATAATGTTTTGGTTGATCAGTGTACATCTCTCTCGATCTCAGCGAGTCATTCTGTTAACTACCAAATATAATTGACTCCAATCATCTTTTGTATCTCTCACGCTAAGAAATCCTATTTCCCTTACACTAGGTAAATTGACCTTCAATTACCACTCGTAACCGCCAAAGAATTACTACATCAGTCTTTGTGAAACGCTCGAAACACCTTTTGTACACCTCATTCCATCTTTCTGCCACCAAGTTACAATGACATCCAGATTCTTACTCCGACAGTCTCCATGACGCCAAGTAATAGTTTCAACAATCACCTTCTGCATCTCTCACGCTATTATCCCTTGAGTTTTCAAACGCAAGGTACAATTACCTCAAAACACCTGTCGTACCCTCACAACATTACTCCAGCAGTCTTTCTGATGCCAAGCTACAGAAACATCTCTTCACGTTTCGCAGGCCTCACACTGTTCCTCCATCAGGCTTTCTGCAACACGATACAGTGACAGCCAATCACCTCTGCACTCCTCACACTCAGTCAGTCCTGTTGACACCAAATGAAACCCAATCAGCATTTGTACACCTTACAGCAATACAGTCGGATTTAGTCTTCAAGGCTAGATTTATATCAGTCCAGCCACAAAGCGAGGCAGATGTGAGAAGATAACTTTTTGTGATTATTCAGTCAGGATTCTCATTTTTGTTACCTTCAATTTAATTTTCGTTCTGTTTCTCTTGTGTGTGTATATTTTCATTATTATGACGTGGAGTCTGGCTTCCCACTGCAGTATGAAATTTTTCTTTCAGTATTCTCTTCTTGTTCTATCACTGCTAGTTTTGTGCATTTTTTAGTTATTCTAAATCCCTTGTTTTATCGCCCTCTGTAATCATAGACACCAACTAAAATGATCCCAGCGGTGACGAGCTCAAAAGCCACTACCAATTTCTGCATGACTTTTTGGGACTACATTTCTTCTTGGACTGTGTTATTTAGCATTATTCTCTTCGGATGCTCCACTTAGTCCGATACACACTGGGACGGAGGCGGCGGGTGCTATCGCCTGGCAGGTGGCGAGGCTGGCACGTTAACCTCTGGAGCGCCGCCAGCCAGCAAATGTAGCTTGATAAATTGGCAAAGAATGGCGGCCGACCCTCCTTTGTGGTGCGGCCATTGTCGCTCGAGGAGCGGGGCGGGCCGAGGGGTGCAGTATTCTGACTGCGCGCTGGCAGGGGGCTGGAATCAGGGAGATAACTCACGTCATATCGTCCTAGCGGCGGGAGGGGCTACGAATCATTCCCCGATACCACGCACTAACTGCCTGGGAAATACTACATCTACATCCATGCTCTGCAAATCACAAACATTGTGGGTGGCAGAGGGTGCTAAGCACCAAATCCTAAACCGGTGCATTCCAATCCCAAATAGCACGAGTAAAGAAGGAATGCATAAAAGCATCTTATTTCTCGAATCTTATCCCTCCAGTCATTGCGACCTAAATAGGTTGGCGGAAGAAATATTTCATTGCGCTCGTAATTTAAAGATTTTCGCATATTCTCCAATAAATTCTAACGCAAACTACGTCATCTCTCTTCCAAACTATCCCAGCCCACTCTATGTATCAATTCTATGACTGTTTCATAACGGCTGTAACAACCAGTCACGAATCGAGCGGCTCTCCTCTTTACCACTAGGCCCTTGTGATACGGATCCCAAACTCCACAACAGTAATCCAGATGCGGACGCACTCGTGTTTTATATCTCCTTTGTATTAGCATTACAGTTCCTCAAAATACGACCTATGAATCGCAATTTAGAATTAACTTTGCCTACGACGGTAGTTATGTGGAAGTCCGATTTGATGTTGCTTTGTACTATCACCCCCAGATACTTCCACATAAATGTCAGCCTATACATATTGCGCTCTTTACTGTCGCAGATGGGACTCTGTAGGGGGACGTGAGTAACTAAATTGATAAATGAGCTGAACTCGGATTCATCGGAAGATATGTAGAAGTCATTGACAGGAACTTTCTTTACATAGTAATAGCAAAAACCCAGTATGCCATGAATACTGGCGAAATTCCACGGTATTACCAATTTAATGGCCACTCCCATTTCCCCACCCAATCATCAACCGACAAATAGTGTGAGGTGAGGCTAGTATTTATGATCGTGCCATAAGAGCCATTTTAATGGGATTTTTTGTGTGTATTATCCAGTTATAATATCTTGGACCATGTCCTAAATGGGAAAAATGCCGCCGCGTGAAAGATATTTCACAACTGGAACCCACCACCAGCTAATATTAGCTTCACAACGAACCACGCGGACAGCTACCAGAGACGTTAATGCATTTAGGCTCTGCGACATACCCTCACTCGTTTAGTAGCCTGTTTCGTAACAGCGTCTCTCGAGCTGGGTGACAGGTATAAGCAGGCCGACGGGTAGAAGCTTCTGCTCACCACAACTGTATGGAGGGTGCATTGCGTTCAGTCATCAGGTGCCAGCCTGCAGGGGACTTGTATTCGATCCCGCACCTGATTTTGATCCCACCTGGCATGTTTGTGGTGATTCAACACGAATGATCACTCACCTTTTATCGAAACCACTTAGGGTCTATATAAAGTTTTCCTATCCTGCAATTACCTTCTCCCTGCTGTATCGCCATTATATCAGTTAAATAGCAGTGACACCAAGCAGCTACTGTTGGATTAGAATCGAAACAGGACTTTGAGCCAGTAGCTGCGGTCGAAACAGTTTGGTACAGTGAAATCACCTTACACATGAATAATGACTCGTCCAAGTGGCCAATAAAATTTCTGGATTCTTCAACAATAGTGGTTACATGCAAACGAGTGTTTCGCTTGGTGAGCACACTGTCTCTTTCTAAACAATATATGGAACGAAGCCTGTTATATTCTTCTTGCCTTTGGTTCCCCAATCAGATACCTTACCCACCAGACCGCTACAAATATACTGTTAACATTAGCACGTCATTGGGAATACAGTCTAGCTGGAGCGCTCCAAGAGACAACTTCCTTGTTACAGAGAGCAGACGCGTGGCAGTAAACTTCCTAGTAAGTGTGTTTAACCTACCATTTTCCAATAGCAACAGTGACTATTACGTGATGCTTTATGGTAATAGTGCGTATCCAGGTGTATGTTGGCCAGTACGGCGAGGGGGCCGGACCACCGCCACTAGGACCACCGGACATCACCTATGGAGCAACATCACTGGCAGCTGTGGGTGAAACCAGTACGAGAGCAGTGAGTGCTGTAAACAACTATTAGATGGCAGACGAAGTAGCCGTAAGAATGGAAGCAGAGACAAGAACGAAACGACCAGGTGACATAGACGTGATTAGTCAGTGGATAAGCGGGAGTAGCGTTCGTATCAGATGCGCCCAAAACAGGATAGCGGCACTGTAAAAGCTGCAGTACCAAAACACTCGAGCAGAGGAACCGAGATAAACAGCATAGTATATCCGCTAATAATAATAAAAAAAGCCACAGTGATGTTTAGGAAGAATGTCGACACAGGCCCGTATGCAGTAATTATAGAAGGGAAGAGCGGAGATGTACGACGGTTGCACCCCATGTCACTTGGTAAATGACTGCACCAAAATATACCTGAGATTAGTGGACAAATCATTAATACAGTATTCACAGGAATGAGTATTGTGACGTGGCGGCCAGGAACTTGGAGGCGTCTATCCCAGCCCACAAGGCGTGATAAGAGGAGTGGATACCGAGTTAGAAATGCAATCGGAAATACTAGCGAAAATCGTGACACCAGCAGCAAGAAGGTTAACTAAATCCAGTATCCAAAACAACATCGATAGTCAGACACTACCTCACTAGGCAATATGCATAAAATCAAATATACGTCTAGTATTTTTGTTTGGATGCTTTATTAATGTTGAATTACCGCTACAATGTTTTTTCCTATTTATTCGTAACTTCGCGTAACGCAACATTTTTTGTCGAATCAAATCGTGACGTCAAAGTACACGTCGATATTGTAAACGAAGGCGAAGTTACTGGGCGTTTTATAATTTTGTGATTGTATTTAAGTTTTATGGCAAATTATCAGCAAAACTGGTGAAATATTGCATTCTTGCGAGAACACTCATACAATAAATAATGAATGGAAGCGGTTTTGTAAAATAATCTCCCAAAAAACGATGTTTTTATGATGAAAACGTATTTTGCATCAAATTCAAATTCTACTGTCGCTGACGTCGGAGGAGTGAAAGCTGCGAGGTAATTAAGCGTAAGATATTTGAGTTAATAATTTTTCCCTTTTAGATCATTAACTACGTAGTAGATATAGATACACCTAATTTGAATCAAAGGACACACCGGAGTAACCGACGGTGAAATGTATGTCTATAGTCCAAGACACCGAATTAGTCCTGCCAAGGTCACGCCCTGTCCGCACTAGACACTGCGGGGTTGCCAAATGTTCCTACACTACCAGTCGGTTCATAGTTTTCGCTCATTTGTTTCGCTAGTTTAAAGGTTATTATGATGAGTGACGTTGTAGAACAGAGTCCTTCATGCAGTGCGTTACCGGAAAGGATTAATATCGCTGTTCGTACAGTCCGAGCAAAGTAAAGTTGTCGTGGCAAATGTTTTCAAGTATTTTAGGAACCTTTCCCACAACGAAGATGCCAGGAGAATAACTTTGCTCAGTCATAAGCATTGACAGCGGAGCCTTGTGGTAATTCCAAGAAATTGGTACAACGTATCATCAGTATTTTAAGATTGGCAGAAACCGAAGATATGATACCTGTTTTTGAATCACAAAGAAAGAAGTATAGGCGGGAACAAAAATGCACTGAACTGGATGATTTTAATAATGATGTAGTGCGCAGGACTGTTTTAGAGTACTACGACAGAGGAGAATAGCAACTGGCTATGAAAATACGGTCAGATCTCTGCCGTAAAATCAGCTATTCAGGCTCAGAAAGCTCCGTTCTCCGTCTTCTGTAAAGGCTGGGTTTGAAATTTAGGAAATTCAGCGACGGACGAAAATTTTTAATGGAACGCAGTGATATTGCGGCTTCAAGAGCAAAGTTTCTGCGAACAATGATCTAATTGCGTGCAAAGGACGCTAGGCCCATTGTTTACTTAGACGAGACTAACGTTAATCAAAATCATATGAACAAATGTATTTGGCAAGATTCGAGAGGTAACGGTGGTCTTAAAGTTCCTTCTGGCCAAGGAGGTTGACTTGTTATAGTACATGCTGGTACTGCACATAAAGATTTCATACCAGGAGCCAAACTTGTGTTTCGTGGCGGAAAAATTTCGACTGTATCAAATTACCATACAGAAATGAACTGTGAGGTTTTCAAGAGGTGGTTTTGTGATATGTATCGCTCACTGGAAGAAGGGATGCATTATTGTCATTCAATTCAAACAGACAAACCACCATCTTCAAACTGCCGTAAAGGAGATATTATTGAATGTCAAAGTAAGAATGGTGTTAAATTTTTTCTGCATGAAACCAGAGATGAGCTTTTATGCAAAAAAAAAAAAAAAAAAAAAAAAAAATCGAAATACGAATAAGGTGTTCGAATTGGATCAATTGGCAAGTGAAATGGGACATAAAATAGTTCGCCTGCCACCCTATTATTGCCAGTATAATCCAATCGAACTCATTTGGGTTCAAGTAAAACGGGATGTCGCTATGTAGAACACGACCTTCAAACTTACTGATGTCGAGCGACTTACACATGAAGCGTTAGACAGCGTTACTCAAGAATATTGGATAAATTGTGTAAGGCATTCGGAAATATTACAAGAAACTGTTTATGTTAAACAGTGCTCGAGGGACACAGAAATGGATCAGT
Organism: Vandiemenella viatica; assembly: GCA_031002005.1. NCBI lineage: Eukaryota > Metazoa > Arthropoda > Insecta > Orthoptera > Morabidae > Vandiemenella > Vandiemenella viatica. The sequence continues at coordinate 4,110,441 of JARYHS010009186.1, read as the reverse complement.
TCGTGATAAAGCTGGGTGAAAGCAGCGACAGTGATCTTCAGTCCAAGGAATCCGAAGACGAATGTTTTACGGAGAGGATGATGGTACACAGCTCTGAAAATAAGCCAGTTTGTAAGTTTTTCAATTATTTCTTTAGTAATTGTATTGAAAGCGGACATTGAGTTACTTTTATTTTTATTAAAATGACAAGGTGTTACAGGAAAACATGTTTTGTGTGTATTTTGTCATGTAATTCCTAGATGAGCTTCAGACGGAGTATTTAGAGAAGGTTCGGGAACTGCGAGTATCTCGCTCGTCGTAGGAGACGGAAGTCGTCGGTAGTGTTGGTCGCGTGCGACGCGCGACAACATTAGAGCAGATAAATTACTAAGCAAACCAGAAGGTTTCCTTGAAAGATGCTGCTCTGTTTTATAAAATTAATTTCAATATTTTCTCACAAACATTCTCGCTGGAAGTTTTTATATTACACAATAGGGACAAACAAGCGATTCGTATAATTTTAAATGTTTTATAGCATTATTACATAATGAATATAATCTATTCTGTATTAATCTGTTAACTTTCGGGAGGCCGGATAACTTTTACAGCTTTTTTTTTATTATTGGTTTAGCTTTTTCGGTTAATTGAGGTGAAGAAAGTAATATCATTCGCAAAGTTCATGGTAACTATTTTTTTTTAATAAAATAGTCATGTAAATATTTCGAATTAAAAAACACATCATGTTGTTCCACAAATTCAGTATTATTTTTTAGAATTTCTTCGCACATATTACTGAAAGTTAATTTTTCTGAGCATTTGTAACATTGTATAGAGACGCACTGATCCTCACAGGTCTAGTTTCGTGCGGAGTTTGTGCATTTCTTGTCGTATTTTTACATGTAGGTACAATATAGTATTTGTAAAATGGTTTTCGATCTCCTTTCATATCGAAATTAGTTATAAAACATAAAACTTTCGAGATATAAGAGTTCGCAATATACAATACTTCAGTGTAGTCGTGTACAATGACGTCACGGTGTAGCGCACCAAACTGGTGGCGTTTAAATCGTCGGAAATCGATTGCAGTTTTAAAATATTTTTTTAATGTTAAATTTTAAAATTTTCTTAAATATTATATTTTTACAGTTATATAACACGGCAAATAATTGATTTAAAATTTAAAAATAATACATGCACGTCCTATTTCTATATATACATGGGACGCGGTGTGAGGTAATACCCTACACCCTACGTGTACGCAACATGTCTATTAGAGCAGCGGAAAAATTCTTGAAAAACAGACAAGCGATACACAGTAAATACTCCAGACGGACTACAGTACCAGAATAAAACATTAGATAAGCATAGCGACTTCCCGCCGCTATTATCTCACATCTGGACTGTACAACCCACGTTGGGCTCGATCAGTGCTAGATCAGCTACCGCTGCAGAAACAACAACCAATAGGACAGCAGATGACAAGCCACGTCAATCCACCAATGCTGCCGGTGGAACGCAGACAGCAAGTTGGACATCGGGCTACACAGAGAAAGATCCTACCAGCATATTCTAAGATGTATCAGCATGTTAATGATTCAATGTCACCAGGAAGATCGATAGGTATTAACCCCTATCGACCGGTACGGCCAGAAGATTCAGAAGACGCACGCAAAAATATTATAGAACTAGTGGAGCTGATCAAGACGATAGTTAAGAGGACAGAACTGTGGGAGCAAAGGGCATTAGACAACTGTTAGAGAGGAGTATGATATCCCACCTCGTTAATGAAAAACCCTTCAACAACGGAACAAGCAACCAACAGAATACCACAGTGGAACACACAACCAAGTGACAAATTGGCCAACAACGTAACTAGTATATTACAATGGTATGCTAGATACAGTACGGCTAATAAGCTAAGCCTCATGCAGCTCATGTCAGCCCACAGCCATCGCAGAAACATGGCTAAAGCCGGGAGAGACATTCCTATTTAGAGACAGGCTCGACGGTTACGACGGCACAGCTCTACTGCAGTCAATACCGCACCAGCTGATAAACATCAACTCGTCTTCCTTCTCGTTCGAGGTCTGCGCTTCTCGCCTTCTGTCTAGAGACAACCACATTACGGTAGTATCTGTCTACAGGTCACAAAATCAACTACCGCTTAAAAAATCCGAGCTGCACCTACTAATGCGCCAGCTGGATGAACAAATATTAATCTTCGGTGACCTTAACGCCCAACACTCACTTTGAGAAAGTGCGTATCACGACCGCAATGGTCAACTCATCACGGAAGTTATAGAGGAGCATGTCATATTAAATGACGGCTCCGCAATCCTAATTAACGGACCTACACAATTACAATGATCTATTGAACGAATCCCTTGCGTCTCCATCCATTGCTCCACATACAACACGGGAAGTCATTAAAGACACTCTCGGCTCGCACCACTTTCCGATTCTGATGAAACTCTCCAATACTGAAAGGAGAGGGCTAACTAGAATAACGACTATAGTGCACCGAGCGTGGTGGTGTAACGGTTAGCGTTCTGGCCTCGCATTCGGGAGGACGGCGGTTCGAATCCCCGTCCGGGCATCCAGATCTGGGTTTTCCATGGTTTCCCCAAATCACTCCAGGTGAATGCCGGGATGCTTCCTTCAAAAAGGCCATGGCCGAATTCCTTCCCATTCCTTGCCCCCATCCTTTCCCGTCTCTAAAGACCTAGTTGTTATAGGAGACGTTAAGCAGTAAAAAAAAAAGACTATAGTGCCTTCATAAACTGCATCAAGAAAGCTGCAAATTCCAGTATACCCAAACAAAATGGAACTATGTCGAATGCAAAAGAACATGCGGCAAGACAAAAAAAAAAAAAAAAAAAAACTTCTAAGGAAGAAGAAAACTGGGAAGACTATTGCTCTAGACTTAGCCTCAACACACCGGTCAAAGAAGTGTGAACTAAAGTTCGAAGACTGAAAAATATACCAGAGATGAGGGTCACAGAACTCACACCTCCACTAAACGTTCTGACCGACCTGCTTGACCTACCTTATTAATTGGAGAAAATATCCTAGGATAATAACTCCCAAAAACACTGCCAATTGAAGAAATGGCAGAGATTGGTGGCTGTGTGTGTGTAGAAAGCTTGATTACCCTCTCCGTTGATTCTCGACCACTAAACATATAGGATAATGTTCAACACATTCCGTTCAAGAGCTAAAAGCTAAGTAGAGCACTAGTCTCTGGAACATCCACAGCACCGGTGCCGGATAACATTATTACCCCATGCTACGCGCACTTCCCGCATATCTGCTTGAACTAATGAATCGCATTTCGACCGAGAAGTACGAGATAACACCTATGAAGACAGCTGGAATAACTATCATAAGAAAACCGGGAAAGCAGCTGACTGTGCCTCAGCATACAGAACAATATGTCTTTTGTCTTGTATGCATAAAGTGCTTGAATGGATGGCCATACATAGACTTGAATGGTGGTTTGAACATAAGACGTTACTACCATCCACCCAATATGGTTTTCGGGGAGGTAAAGTCACTAAATACATACTAGCGCATCTTATTACCGACATACACTCATGCCTTACCAACAATAACTACAGATCTCAAATCCGCTCACGACAACTTCTTGCCACCGATCATGGGCAAAAAATTAATGTGAGAACTATGTGCCAGGCCCCTTCACAGTCAGGCTGGTATCAATTATTACCAATAGATTGCTAGTTCCCCAGTGGAAAACTATGAGCTTGGGGCCAAGAAAATGTAGCCAAGGGGTACCACAGGGATCAGTCTTGTCTCCATTACTTTTTGATATCTACACAGCCGACGTACACAAGATAATGCCGCAGTCGGTCATAGTCCTACTACATCCCGACGACATGCGCATTTATATAGTAGGCACAAGCATTGGAAGCTGTCAGACTATATTAAATGGAGCGATGCTAAAACTGATACAATGCTTGTTTGCCAATGGACAAGAGATATCAATCAATAAAAGCTCAGTCTGTATTTACTCGCCATAGAACACCTCCAATCACCAGCATGACCCTTGGACCTTAAAATCTTCAAGGAAAGAATAGCGTAAAATATCTAGGATTAACAATAAACAATAACTTAAATGCGGTGAACACATCATACAAATAGAAAAACAGTCTGTTTACCTGATACGAGCGGTAACAGGATTAAGGTGGGGAGCAGGCCCACCAGTTGCACTGATGCTGTACAGATCCTTAGTCCGACCATATTTTGATTATGGGTGCATCTGTTACGGTTCAGCTTCCGAACGTTCATTAGCCAGGCTTGATGTTCTGCTGTATAGAGTACTACGCACCTGCTTGGGGGCAGTGCAATACACACCCACGAATGTGTTATACGCAGAAGGAGGTGAACCACCACTACACCTAGACAGGTCCCATTTAGACTTAAAATTCGTACTGAATCAGGAACAGCTGTCGGTTAATAAACTAGTTAACGCTATCCATAGACTATCCTTTTTTTTTAACTGGTTAACGTCTCTTAACAGCGAGGTCTTTAGAGACGGGAAAGGATGGGGGGGAAAGGAATGGGAAGGAATTCGGCCATGGTCATTTGAAGGAAGCATCCGGGCGTTTGCCTGGAGAGATTTGGGAAACCATGGGAAACCCATATCTGGATGCCCGGACGGGGATTCGAACCGCCGTCCTCCCGAATGCGAGGCCAGAACGCCTACCGTTACACCACAACGCTTGATCATAGACTATCAATGGACTATCTAACAAACAGACACTGGAGTCAGAAACGACTACCACCTTTGGTTTCGGCATATCTTTAAACCAAAACACTAAGCGACAAAGTCTGCAAGAGTAAACAATTATATTGCTACGAATCACCACTATGGCACACACTTAAAGAGGTAACAGTAAATACTCAAGTAAACCAAGAAAATTCCAATAAACAGACATACTTGGAATATTTGAATAAATTGCTACCGGCCAAGTGCGTACATACAGATGGGTCCAGTAACAACAATTACGAAAGGAGTTCATCAATCCTGATAGCATGGAACAGGATACGTTCAAACAAGTGAGTGAAACCTCTATTATGACAGGAGAACTAAATGCAATCCTAGAAGCCCTTAAATATGCCAGCAGCTTACAGGATGACAACATCATTGTGCTATCTGACTCACTCTCTGCGCTAACGTGACTAAGGAACAATTATTTAATCCAAAGTAACAACCCAATTATATACAAAATCATTAAAATAATCATAGGCCTGGGAAATAGTAATAAACTAGTTGTGTTGTCCTGGTTAAAGGGCATTGTGGCTGTAGAGGCACTGAATTAGCCGACCAACTGGCAAAGGAAGCAACCGTTACTGGAAAAAACTACAAACGAAAGATACCCATATCGGAATTAATAGTGACATTAAAAGACAAACTATACTAAGACTCGGAAAAAAAATGGAAACACACATCCACCAAGCTTATACCTGGAAATTATGTTCGATGCCCCAGAAAACTATACACCAATATATCGCGACTAAAATTTGGGCATGTTCGCTTCAAGAAGCACCTATATAGGATCAGTGCGGTAGACGATCAATGCTGTGAATGTGGCCAGGAAGAAGATGTCTATTAAAAACAGGTATAGGTATCCGAGAAACTGGTGCAGCTGGGACAGCAACTGCCGGTAAATGTTTCAGCTTTGTTAGGAGGCATCCATTAAATACGTGAGGTGTTTGGACTCTCCAACATGACGAGAGCGAGAGATTTCGACGGGACACCCCCTCCCCCCTCGTTGTTTCTGTTTTTTTTTCTAGCTCTCCCGCTGTCCTTCAAGAATTCAATTTCGAAAGCTCACGTGACATTTCCGTCGACACCCTCTCCACCTTGAAGAGATTTTGACGCCAGACCCCCTCTCCTCACCTCCCCCCCCCCAACCACCGTTTCCCCAAACGTCATTAATGGATGGATGTTCTGCAAACAAGACAATGTCATCAGCGAACCGTAGTATACTGATTTTTCCTCCTTGTACACTTATACACCTGCCACATGAAAATGTTTCTTTTACTTCCTTTATTGCTTGTTCTACATACAAGTTGAATATTAATGGGGATAGACTACAACCTTGTCCTTCACCTTTTTTTACTGATGCATGTCTCTCCTGATTCTCTACTTTTATTATAGCCTTTTGATTCTTACATAGTTTATAAAATATTTTTCTATCTCGATATTTTAAACCTGACATATTTAAAATCTTAAGCATCTTCTTCCACCTAATATTTTCAAATGCTTTTTCTAAATCAACAAATCTTGATCCGAACTTCGAGTATTAATCTTAAAGCCAGAATTTGCTTCGCTTTTACCGCGGTTTTTCCTAAACCCAAACTGATCTTCACCTACTATCTCTTCTACTATCCTTTCCATTATTCTGTATATTATTCTGGTCAGTAATTTTGAAGGATGTGATATTACACTATTGGTGCAATAGGCTTGTGCTTGCTTCGGAAGTGTAAAAATGTTATTTTTATTAAAATCAGTTCATAATTTCTTCTGTTTCATAACTTTTTTATATCAGTTTGAATAATCTTTTGCTTCCTTCTTCTCCTAGGGATTTAAGAAGTTCTGTAGGGATCTCATCAATTCAAATTACCTTATTTGCTTTTAAGTCATTCAGAGCACTATTAAATTCTGTTCTCAAAACAGGATCTCCAAAGTCATCAATGTCGCCTTCCTTTTCCATTACGCTATTGTTCAAGTCGTCCCCATCATACAGTTTCTCTATTTATTCCTTCCATTGGTTAGCTCTATTGTCTGAGGTTAAAAGAGATCTCCCATTCGCAGGTTTAATGTTTACACCTCTTTCATCTATTTGTCCAAAATTTTGTTTTATCTTCCTATTTGCAACATATACTTTACCTGAGACAATTTTCTTTTCTACTTCTTCACATTGTTCTTGTAGCGATTTTTCTTTTGCTTTCTTGCATTTTCTGTTCATTTGATTTCTAAATTGCCTGTATTGCTCTCTTCCTGCCTCATCCTGGGAATTTTTGCGCATTCTCCTCTGATCCATCAGCTCCAAAATTTCTTCTGTAATCTAAGGTTTTCGAGCGGTTTGTTCCACAAAGACCAGTGTTACTTTAACAGCTTTCATTATTTCCCTCTTAAATGCATTCCATTCGCCCTCGGTTGAGCTCCTTTCAGAATTACTTCTTACACATAAGTCTACCATTTCTCAAAATCTCTCTCATATTAGATTGTTTTAGTTTATTCACTTCTAGTGTATTCTAATTCTATTGCTTCTTCATCCTCTTGAATTTCAGCCTGCACTTCATAACTATCAAATTATGGTCCGAGTCTATGTCTGCTCCTGGGTACACATTTCAGTATAGAACTTGATTCCTGAATCGCTGTTTGATCATGATATAATCTAACTGATATCTGCCTGTATATCCTGGACGATTCCAAGTGTGTATCCTCCTTGCATGGTTCTTAAACAGTGTGTTTGCCACTACTAGCTTATATCTTTCACAAAATTCTAGCAACCTGCTTCCTCACTCATTTCTTTCTCCTAGACCAAAGCTTCCTACAGCAATCTCCTCTTTTCCTTCTCCCACTACCGCATTTCAGTCACCCAGGATTATTATATTTTTCTCACCTTTCACATATTGGATTAATTCTTCAATTTAAGCGTATATTTTCTCTTTTTCTTCGTCATCTCCCTGTGAGGTTGGCATATACACTTGTACTAACATGGCTGGGGTTTAGTTTCTAAACTCATCAAAATAATCTTGTCACTAACCAGTTCATAATAACTCACACGTTTCCCTTCTGTCTTATTCATTACAGATCCCACACCAGTGACTCCATTGACAGTTTGTGTGCTAATTATCCTTTGTTCCGGGGGCCACTTTTACGCATAGGCTCCCTAGGCTGTAGCCCCACCACAGAGGGGCAAGCGCCACATGAATAATAGTAATAATAATCAAACGAGTGCAAGGAAAGTAATCAACTTCCGAAACCGAAAACAATGTTCGCGCATGCGCAGTTCAATCCTTTGAAGTACGGGTGTACTGTTGAATAAGATTTCAGTTCACCTACACCGAAAAGTAACTACTTTGCGGCTCAGCTATGAGGACTTATATTCCTTATAAGGTTCAGTATATTGTGGTTGGGGCGTGTGAATGTTGATTGAACTCACTGTCTTACACCTAGAATACAAACTAAAAGTCCCTAACCTTCATGTCGGGAAGGTTAGTAAGATATATTCGTTTTGCATTCAATGTAAACAGCGAGTAGAGCTGGGAGGTCCAAGTTTTAATGGTTAGTTTGAAAGTAAGTATCCGTAAAAAAATTAAATTCACTTATTATTGAAATAGAATTAATATTGAATTCTAAATATACCTATTTCTAATTCGTTTTTATTTAATTTCTTGTTTGAAGATACTTTTAATTTCTTTTGAAACTTTATTTCAGCACTCAGGAATTCAATACCTCGGTGTGACTCAGTAGAGCGCTGTTCAGTCTATGCCTTCCTGTTGACATGGGTGTGTAAATAATAAATATTCTGTTTTTAATATTTCTCTGTTGCATGCTTTGGTGAACTTAATCATGTTTTATCGTATGTTATCTTAATATGAGGGCTACTCTTTCATATTGTTACTAAAACTTTTGAGTTTGTAATTCCGCGGGCTTGTGCTGAGGGCGTTTGTTTACAATACGCAGCCCCTTAGCTATCGATCACCAGTCGAACAATTGAACGTGCTAACACCATTGACTTCAGTTTCTAAAACGATACAGAAAGCATGCTTCGAACATTCGATTCTTCAGTATGTTATCTTCGTATTTTTAACCGACTTCAAAAAAAGGAGGTTCTCAATTCGTCTGTATTTTTTTGTATGTATGTTCAGCGATATCTTCACCAATTTTGAACCGATTTCAATGAAATTTTTTTGTTGGCTAGGGTATACCTCCAAAGTGGTCCCATATGAATTTAATTGAGAAACCACCCCTTAATTTTTTTACAAATCCACATTTTTTATTCGATCTCGATGAAACTTTGGACATATATAGTCAAAAATAAACAGTAAAATACTGTCAACTTGTGGTTTAAAAAAACTGAAACCCTCTCCCCCTATCCACCCCCTTAATTTTTACAAATTTTCTTTATTCAAAGCTACAGTCGACACCATTTAACTGATCTCCATTAAAGTTGGGAATTATATGTAATTTTTCATGGAGAAGGTTTCTAACAAAAAAATAAAAATAAAAAACCACCCCTTCTCCTCTTTACACCCCTTAATTTTATTAGAAACCTAACATACCTTATCTGATTTTCATTGAACTTTGCCCAGTGTATACTTTAAAACAAAGAGAAAAATCCTGTCAACATTTGGTCTTCCAAAGCTCAACCCCCTCCCTCCTTCCACCCCTTTAATTATTTTCAATGATCTTCATAAAAAGCTACATTCGACACCATTTGACCGATTATCATCAAAGTTGGCATATACATTTAATTTTTAATGGAGAATCTGACCAAACAATAAATAAATAAAAAACCGCCCCTCTCCCCTTTACACCCCTTAATTTTTATACAAACCCACATTTTTTATCCGATTTCGACGAAACTTTTGACATGTTTAGTCAAAAATAAAGAGAAAAATACTGTCAAGTTTTGGTTTGAAAAAACTGAAGCCTTCTCCCCCTATCCACCCCCTAAATTTTTGTCAATGATCTTTATACAAAGCTACAGTCGACACCATTTAACTGATCTCCATTAATGTTGGCATATACATGTAATTTTTCATGGAGAAGGTTTCTGACAAAAAGAAATAAATAAATAAATAAACCACCCCATGTCTCCCTTTACACCCCTTAATTTTATAGAAATCTACATTTCTTATCTGATTTTTATTGAACTTTGCCTATGTATACTTTAAAACAAAGAGAAAAATCCTGTCAATATTTGGTTTGCCAATGCTCAACCCCTTTCCCTCCTTCAACCCCATTAACTTTTGTCAATGTTCTTTATAAAAAGCTACAGTCGTGATCGTTTGACCGATTACCATGAAAGTTGGTGCTTGTATGTATTTTTTCACGATAAAGGTGTCTGACCAAAAGATCTAAAAACCAACCCCTCTCCCCATTAAACCGCTTAATTTTTATACACAACCACAGTTTTTATCCAGTTTAGACAGAACTTGGCAAATTTTTACTATAAAACAAAAGAGAAAAATAATGCCAACTCTTGGTTTGCAGAAACTGAACCCTCTCCCCGTTTCCACCCCCTTGGTTTTTGTCAATTTCTTATTAGAAAGCTACAGTCGCCTCCATTTGACCGATTTTTATGAAAGTTGGCGCATATATATGGAACTTTTTAATGAATAAGATTTCTGACTAAAAAATCAAAAAACTATACTGGCTCCGCTTCCCTTAATATTTGTACAGAACCACATTTTAATCCGATTCGGTGGAACTTCGCATGTGTATACTTTAAAAAAAATAGAAACAGAAAAATACTGTCCACATAACTTTCACAAAAACGCAAACCCTATACCCCTTTAATTACTGCCAATGTTCTTTATACAAAGCTACCATTTCTTTCTGATTTTGAAGGAAGTATGCACATGTATACTTCAAAACAAACAGAAAAATACTGTCTACATTTCCTTTCCATCATTTATTCTACAATTTCTATCCGATTCTGAAGGAAATTTGCATACATATACTTTAAAACATACAGAACAATTGTGTTTAAATTAGGTTGCAGATGCTCAACCCCTCTTCTCTTCTACCCCCACCCCTCCTAATTTCCAATATTCTTTATAGATACCCACAGTTTTATCAGATTTTCATTGAACACGGCACATGTATACTTTAAAACAAAGAGAAAAATATTGCCCACACTAGCTTTACAAAAACCAAACTACTCTTGATCTACACACCCCTTAATTGTTTTTTATACATACCTACAGTTTTATCTGATATCAATAGAAATTTACACACGTATACTTTAAATCAATCAGAAAAGGCAGTCTACATTTGGCATACATAAGCCCAATCACACTTCCCCTTAACCCTCACCCCTTTTAATTTCCAATGTTCTTTACAAAAACCTACAGCTTTAAATCCCGTCAAAATCAGTTAAGCTATTTTTAAGTCATGGCATAGTATTTATAAAATAAATGTGTCAACATTTACTTCAGATTTCAACTTTGATCCCAAGCTTTCATGTTGTGAAAACCAATTAAAAATCTATATTTTCTGTGTGATGCCGGAGCAGACAGATATATTCCAGAGACAGATGTGGGATGTATTAATGCCCAGATGTTACATGTTTCGGTTATCGACCAGCAGCTTTAACAGATGTTATGATACGATCGAACCATAGCATGGACAAAAATGTAAACTGACATTCCTTATCACAACACCCAATTCACCCCGTTCTGGAAGTTGGTGTGGTATATAAAGACAGAATTCTTATTTGAAAGCAAGCACTTTAATCTCTTAGCTACCAGGAAGTTCGCAAAATGGGAACACAGCGGCATATTTAAAATAACTATACAAAACAAACTATAATATCACTAAAAATTTAAAAATAAAATAATTGTTTAAAAAACATAAAAACCGCATCCAAAAAAAAGCACCCCTAAAAATTTTAAAATAACTTTATACCTTGCTTAGGATAAAGTAAATCTAAATGGACAATATTTTACATTACTGTCATCGATATTTTTACATTAATTAGTTATTTTTGGAGTCGGTGCCAGCGAAAGCAAGAAAAACAAAAAGATAAAAACAATGAGAAATAACAATAATACATAAAAAATCATGTTACTGCTTACTTACAATTAATGATAGAAAAATTTTTCAACAAAACTGAAACATACAGATGATACGCCGATATTATACTAACTGTAAATCGTTTACTGCATGATGCAGCCTACCAACTGACACTGTAGCAGGAGAGATATGTCTGGATGACCAATAAGGCCGAGCCACAGATTAAAATACTTTTAATTTGTTTCCCTAATCTGTTTCCCCGCAATAACACTATCTGCCTCACGACATGCTGTAAAATATTGGGAATTTTAGTTCGTTTCGCGTCTAACACCAAAAGAAGTTCAGTAATTCGATCTTTGCGATTTGACAGCTGGCACCGACTCCAAAAATAACTAATTAATGTAAAAATATCAATGACAGTAATGTAAAATATTGTCCATTTAGATTTATTTTGTCCTAAGCAAGGTATAAAGTTATTTTAAAATTTTTAGTGCTTCTTTTTTTTTTTTTGTTTTTATGGTTTTTTTTTTAACAATTATTTTATTTTTGTAATACCGTTATATCACGCAATATTTTGCATTATTAATTTAATAATAAGAAATCAATACTAATCGATATTGCTTATATATACATACTAGCTAAAAGCATGACTTTGTGTTGGCTCGCAAAGAAATGTTATATACAATTACAGAAATTAATAAATAATCGTAAGAATTTTAATATTTAAACTTCACGAACTATCATGAAAAACCGTGGTTTTAGTTTGTTAACAAAAAAAGAATTAAGCACATTTGTAATAACACGCAATCCTTAAATATTTAATAATCAATTTATTTAATTTGATTTTAATCACATACAAAATTTCTCATTCGAGTTTCTTCCTGTTTTCTATATTTTAATAGGCTTGAATTTTTTTATTTTACTAATTCGGTCATAAGAAAATCTTCTGTTTAATGCTAGACTTTCTAAAGGTTTTACTCTCGATAACGCAACATACGTTAAACCTACAGAAATTTCTTTGTCTCAGATATCTACAAAAACTTTATCCAATGTTCAACCTTGAGCTTTATGAATTGTTATTGCAGAAGCTAATTCTAATTGATGTTGTTTTCTTTAACAAGTACTTTTCCCTCTTTTACACAATTTAGTTGTGGGTGCAATTGGAACACAACCACCATTTTTATTAGTTAAATGAATATATTTTTCAAAACGAATCTTTATCACTCGTGGCATTTGATCAGGCGGACTAAGATTTTCTTCATAAATAATATCCTGAACAGAGGAACGTAGGAAAGAGCACAGCGAAAGGATGAAGAGATTCTGGGAACAGAGGAAACACACGTCTGCTAGACAAGTTCACTCACGCTCCTGAGTTGGGCAGAACGATTAAAAAAAAACAAAAAAACAAAAAAACAAAAAAAAACAAAAACAAAAAAATTGTCCTCAACATAACCTTAGGTTTCATTCACTAATCCTTTTACGACCCATAAATTAGATACAGCGCAACATTAGATCCAATAGACAACCTTATAATTGGTTCCAGTCCACCTAATAATTCAGTTTGTTATATCTTATGTTTCAATGTTACATAACGCAGGAGCATTAAATGAAATTCTGAACGTATAAAACATGGGCGCCGGGAGGGGAATGTAAGGGGGTGCACTTGCACCTCTCCCCTCCCCTCCCTCCAACCCTGCCTTGAAAGAAAATACGCAGAACAAGATTAAGAAACAAAAATTTTATTATTAAATTCACTGTTTGAATAATAACGTAAGGCGCCTCGTTCGTTGTCCAAAGTTGTTCAACACCTTCTCTACCAATTCAGTAGCCTCCTCTATCCCATTCATATAAACCCTGAGCACGCACAGGCCAGTTAAACCTCGCGTTTCCCATCTTTGACCAGTTCCACGTCTTGACACTTCGTAACATACAAAATGATCGTTCAGTGCTACGTGTTGTTGCAGCAGTAGTTAGGCAAATCGTAATTGCCTCGCATACCACCAGGTAAAATAGGATGGCTTAAGCAATCAAATCTGCGTATTCAACAAGGGATTCATTTAAGTCCTCATCACTCACTTGATCTGCCTTGAACATCACGTACCACATGGTAGCCACTGCAATAAAATTCTTTCGAAAGCACCCATAATGTTTCTGTATATTTTCTGTAATGGCTAAAGTGAACGTTTGTCCAATTTTCTTGTACAGTATTTTCTGGGTTTTTTTCGGATTCTCTTCTTTGGAATGAAGATGAAGATTTTTTCTGTATTTTCTGACAGTTAATTTGATCTATAGGTTTTCCTTGCCGCTATTCGAAGACGTTTAAATTCAGCATTCAGTTCGAGCTTTCTCGGAAATAACAGCGACCTCCAATATTACGGCAAGATTGAAGCACGTCCGTTAATTTATTTATGCGATCATGTATTGTATTTATATTCATATTTACTTGTTGCAATTTGTTGCACACTGGTCCGAGTTTGGTGGAATAAGCAGCACTAATAGTTTCACAATGTATCTTGGAGTCGATGTAGTCGTGTGGAGCTGGTATGCTTTGATGTTTGTTTTCGAGTTTGATGTGTTGTGCGAATGATCTAAAACTCGTACAATAGTTCCACGTTTCACAGAAGAGATGTAGGATATTTGGAATTTTATTTCGCGGAATGTATTCTCTCTAAGAAAAGCGTTGTGTCCTTTGTCATCCCAGCAACATTTCTAATTCCACTGACGTCGTTCAGGTCATTGATGATAAGATTCATTATATGGCTTGTACAGCGGAAGAATCTGGATGTGGGATACATGTCATTAATAATTTTCTGAACGCCACCTACTTTACCAGCCATTACAACAAAGATTATTTAAATTAAAAGTTTATTTAAATTAAAATTGCAATCATCTAGAAAGTGAATAACAGTTTCCGAAATGGCTTCTGCGTTCAATTCTTGTAGTGGAACATATACCAGAAATTCTTCTTAAATTATTGGTTTTTATTATCTTTATCACAACACGCATAGCGAACACCAATCTATTATAGTTCTGTACCACTAATAAGCGCAGTGTCATCAGCTAACATCCAAAAAGCCGAAGCGTGATTCCCCTATCAATTATTTTGCCTTTTAGAATACCACAGCTCTATCAATTCATTTTGAATTTGTTGTGAAATGTATGTACAAGCAGTTTTTTTGCTCCCGACTCTAAATGATTTTTCAAAATCTCATCCCCAGAGTCAACTTTGTAGCAGATCTGTGAAAACTGAACCCTAATTTGGGTGCACGGCAGTGCACCCGCCAAGTCGAGTGAACGGCGGCACTGCCTACCCTTTTCTAGAAGCGATTCGGACCATTTTTGAACCTCAATTTCTTCGGTCATATTTATGCTACATGTCTCAAATTTCTGTTATGCATAGATATCAGCGATCTTAGCAAACGTACTTAATTTTATTTTATTAATGTTCTTAGTTCGTAAGTTATTCGGATGCAAACTTCAGAGATTTTGTCACTCACTCACTGACTGACTGAATGACTGATGATCATCAAAAGTCTAAGGCACTTCCCGTAGCCGTAGAAAGCTGAAATTTGGTACACAGATAAAATTTTACCCACATATTATAAGAAAAGTCTGAAACTCGTAAATTTTCATATACCTACCACCTTTCCTACCCCTAACGTGAAATCGCTTTCTACCCTAATTACTTTATAAAGCTCTAATTTTAACTGTAGATTGAGCTTAATATGTTTAACTAAACTGTTTAATTATACTTCTTTCCTTTTCTTCCTTTTGAAGTTATTGAAATTCAAAATTTTACTTCGGCACAACACCCCTATATCAAAATTCTACTGTACTTACCGTAATCCTAGAAACAAGTAATTTGGTACACATATATGGTTTCATCCCAAAATCATAAGAAAAATCTGATATTGGAGTTTTTCCCCGTATTTATCTATGTATAAAAAGATGAATGTTTGTTTGTTTGTTCTTTATACAAATCCACAGTTTTCATCCGATTTAGATGAAACTTTGCACACTTATCCTTTGAAACATGGAGAAAAATACTGTTTATATTTGGTTGAACAATTTCCTGTCATATTGTCACATAATTTTGAAAAATTACCGAAACGATCATAGACCGACGTTTAGGATGTGGAAGACTCTGTAGTTCCATGCACAAATGTGGGCTGGTGTGGTATGACAGAGTCACCGACAATGAATATAATTAAATAATTTAATTAATATTCAGATTTTCTTTAATAATATTCAATTTTGTAAGGTGTAAATATCATAAATAATAGGGACATTGCATAGGTAAATAATTGTATATTAAACCCGGGCAGCCAGAGTTATCATTATTATAATTTTAATTTCTACAAAACTTGCTGCTCAGTAATGTAGTGGATATGGGAAGCTGGTACTGCCATTTTCGAACGGTCGAGAGCGAGACAATACCTGGGTCCCCCGACTCAGCGGCGCCGACGCTCACAACAGCTGTGGTCCGATAGACGGGTGCACTGAACCCACCCCTCTCCGATGCTTGGTCGAGGTCAGGCAAAAAGTGCGCGAACGGAGACATCGAATGCTGGCCGCGATATAAAACACGTGACGACGGACATGTATCGATGACCAATCGTGAACGATTATAGGGGTTCCCAAATGTTAATTCAAGGGATTCTGTTGCATGTGGCGAGTGGGAGACGACTTTGCCGAGGAAGAAGAGAAGAGGCCATTTTGAGGACACTTGCTGTCGGGACGAGCCACTGTGCAGACGTGTCAGCCGACACGCTCTCGTCCGTTGATCACTGACTGTTTCTGATCACACTCTCTCGCTCTGGGAAGCGAGAAGTTGTATGGCATGCCTGCCATTATCTGGAAGCTGTTGTGGTAACGCGGTCGTATCCGCTAACCTGGCTTTCACAGCTGCAGTGGCACTGTGCGTGTTACACTTCATCACGACGATGCATTCATGGTAAAGTACCGGCGCATACGGTCACAGTACATTGGGTTTTGACGAGACTTGTGAGCCCTTAAGCGGCACTGAGATAAGACTCTGCTCCCGTCGTAAAATCACTGAGCTAGCTAATTTTCATGTTTAATTTCAAATTCCAAGCATCTTGCTAATTTGTGTAAATTCAAGACGATGCTTTTTAACTTTATATGGCGCCCCTGGGATACTCCTTTTGTAGTAAATGTTAACTTCAATTTGATGGCCTGTGTTGTCACGTTGATAATATGTTGATTTTGCTACTTGTTGAAATATTTAATTCAGTTTATGTTTGCTTTTCATCGGCGGATTGTAAACGTTGGGTATTGTTTTTTTTTTTGTTTGTCTTTGGAATATGTTTAACGTAAAGTTAACTATTACCCGGCCTTGTATAAGCCATAAGACTCAATAAATGGGATATTATTTTGTGTAAAATATTCATGGTTCTAGTTCGCCTTTTTGCAACCATTGAAAATCATTTCATTTTTATTTCCATATTCTAATAACTCACGTGTAAAGGTATGAAGGTAAGGCAGGTGTTGGAGGCGATATAATATTAATAATCCATCCCCCTTCCATTTATGCAATTAACCCTGCCAACCTAGCCCTCATTCACTTTACACTGGTGGCCCATTGGTTAACGCGCTTGCTTACTAATGTGTATACCGTCGGATCAAATCCCAAAGTAGGCAAAGATTTAAAAAAAATTGTTTTTGATTGTAATAGTCACGCCTGGACCGTCTGTTATTCGGATTGAATGATAAACTGTAGATATCACAAACTTAGGGGTGCAATGCGAGGAAAATCGTAAGTAGTCTTGCAATGCTGTAGGTGCACACTTTTTTACGTTATATTGACCCCTCAGGGATGATTCGCAGTCAGTGTGCGTGTGCTCTGCAGTAATAATACTATAAATGCGGAAGTAGGTACTTTTTTTTTCTTACGTTTTGACGACTAAGTGACTATTCCGGTATTGAGGAAATTGAACAAGAAAATCTGTAGGCAGAGCACAGAACATTTTTTTTTTTTTTTTTTTGGTATGATTGACAGTTGCAGCCACGAAATTTTGAGAACTTGTCGAATGGTGACAGAGCACGGATGTGTGTATGAGTCTGTAATGTTAGATCGGTTGCTCAAGGTGTGTTTCTCGCGCATTATGTTAGTGAATAATTTCTTAATAAATTGCGTTTAGAGAAAAAAACGTATTATTTAGTATAGATGTCTATTTTCTCTGTCCTCTTACTTTGCGTCTGTTTAATTGTTTCTGGCACCAGTTTATTTTGCCTTCTTTTTGACATGCCTTGCGGGCGTAAACTGGCCTTAGGGTGCGTTTATGTTGGAGCTGCGATAAACGATGAGAGCGACGATAAACGCAGCGACAAGAGCGGCGCTCAATTTCTTTCTTCGTGCAGTGTTTATATTGGAGCTTCGATAATAGCGGAGAATCGTGTTTTATATTGCGCGCAATTGTCAACCGGCCAGACATGTAGAAGAAATCTAGCTTATTTCTTTCGTATTGGAGTTGTACTGCAACAGTTTTAGAAGTTGTAAGAGAAATAATTATGAAAAATACTTCAACTACTTAATATGACGATTCCAGAGGAACAGGATTTCGTAAAAAAAATAGCCGAAGATTTTTACAATATTTCTAATTTTCCGAATTGCGTGGGCGCTGTCGACGGAAAATACTTCAGAGTTACTTGTTCTGCACACTCTGGCTTCATGTTCCACAATTACAAGATTTTTTCCTATTGTCAATGCTAATTATAAATTTATAAACATTGAAGCTGGAGGTTATGATAAACAGAGTGACGGTGGAACAGTTAGATCTGCAGTTCTGTATGTATCTTTAACAGATGGAAGACAGAATATTCCAAATCATTCTGCCAAATTCTGAAATCACTGAACCTCGTGTTTTTTGTAGGTGACGAGGCTTATCCATTTTTAAATAATTTATTAGATCCTTATGGACAATATTTAGATGCAGGTAGATGATACCTCAATGCTAGGTTATCGTGAACATGAGGAACCGTCAAATGTGCCCTTATTTATTCTAAATGGAGAATTTTAGCCACAACAATAGATACTTCTGTAGTCGTAACTGACAATATTAAGAAGACCATTTGTTTGCTCCATAATATTATAGACTGAAAAGGTATTGAATTTCGAAGAAACTAACAATTAAATTCCTAAGAATAAGACACCAATATTGGAAGGCCAAACCAATCTGCAAAAAATACCGGCATCTTATATAAAATCTATTTTTGTTACAATTTGAAATAAATTAATACGAATTTCTACATATTATGCATTTAATTTGATATTTATAATTTAAATTACTTTTAATAGTAAAATATTTTTTCAGTAAATTATGTACAATTTCTCTTTGGCTGTATTAATATTTTATTTTTTTACTTTAATCTTCAGTTTGTAGTGTTCACACATTAAAATGAGTTTAAATTACGGAAATCGCACTAATTAAAAACGTTTAGAATTGTTTGTTTTATTATATTTAGTGGCCATTTCATCCTACAATTTGTCTAGAACGAATCTGTTATGGTGATTTTTGGATTTACTGTACCACAAAAGGGAACTACTAAAAACTTTACCGGTCAAACGGTCGCAGCCACCCTCGATAATAGCGAAGAAAATGCTCGCAGCGATTAGCGCCGCTCTCATCGCTGCTCTGCTACAGTGCGTTGCTCTGCGCGCTGCTCCAGTATAAACACCTCCATTGTCGACAATGTTTCACTTTTCTTCGCTTCGCTAGTATCGCCGCTCTCATCGTTTATCGCAGCTCCAACATAAACGCACCCTTAGTTGTAGCTCTAGCAGAGCACGAGCAGCTAAAGTTATTAGAACCCAAGAATAGGATGTTCAGGCTGAAAAAAGGAGAAAAGACCTATCTGAAATAAACCTGCCCTTAGTTAACACCCCCCCCCCCAATCCCAACACCTTCGTTTTTTTTTTTTTAAATAAGTTGGGAACGTTTTCTCCTCAAGAGACAGGTTCGACGGTAGAATGATATAGTGATGGCTTTCCTGTAATATTATGCCGATTTGGTGTTGTTTGGGACCAATCCTTCGTTACAAAAAACTGTCTATATTCAATTTTGGCAAAGAAATTCTTAATCCACGCGTACGAAGTCGCAGGTATCAGCTAATTGAATTATAATCCCAAACATGAAAAATTCTGGCACATATTTGCGGCTTAATTACTTTGCTCCGGATGAAGCTATAAACCTGAAAATTCTGTACTATATAGAGGCAAACAAGTTTAAAAAAAAGCTTTAAATTTTACTTTGTTCTTATGGTTAGTTTGGACGTTACTCGTTATTTATTTGAGGCGGTAGATAAACCAGCGGCAATGCTCATTGCTAGGCTACGACGTACATTAATTGTTTGCAGAGATTGGGACATTGTTGGAAATGATGTTGCTGATTTTCCTTGTATTTATTCAATGGATACCCAAACGTGAAACGTTCCGGTACATATTTGCAGGTTAATTGCTTTGTTCTGGATGAATCAGTATACTCAAACCGTCGAACGTGTCTCATGAAGAAAATCAATTTCCAACATATTTAAAAACAGAAAAACAAAAGAAGATGGGGGGAGGGTATGCGAGGATGTGTGTGTGTTTGTGTGTGTGTGTGGGAGGGGGGAGGGTGTTTAACTAAGGGCAGCTTTATTTCAGCTTGGTCTTTTCTTCTTTCTTTAGCATGAGCATCCAATTCTTGGTTTCTAATAACTTAAGCTGCTCGTGTTCTGCTAGAGCTACACTTTAGGCCAGGTTTAGGCCCGCAAGGCTAATAAAAAAATAAGACAAAATAAAATGGTGCCAGAAACTTTTAAGCAGACACAAAATAATAGTACAGTGCAGAGCAAATCGAGCTCTATACTAAATAATACGATTTATCTCTAAACGAAATTTAATAACAAATCATACACTAACAAATCGCGCGAGAAGTACAGCTTGAGCAACCGATGTAACATTACAAACTAACACACGTCACCATTCGATAAGTTCTAAAAACTTCGTGAATACAACTCTTATTCATACCAAAATATATTTCCGGTTTCCTTCCTACAGATACATAGTATTTCCTTGTCAAATTCCATCATTATTGGTATAGCCATTTAGTCGTCAAAACGTAACAAAAAGACAGAGACCATATTCCGCATTTATAATTTGAGTCCACGGCAGTGCACCCGACAAGTCGAGTCAACGGCGGCACTACTTTTCTCGAAGCGATTCGGGCCATTTTTGAACCTCAATTTCTTCGGTCGTATTTATGCTACATGTATCAAATTTCTGTTGTGTATAGATGTCAGCAATCTTAGCAAACGTACCAATTTTTTTTTCGATAGTGTTCTTAGTTCGGTTGTTGTTGGGATGCAAACTACAGCGATTTTGTCACTCATTCATTTACGCAACAGACAAGCACACTATAAACCAGAAGTTAAATTCAGAGACCAACTCTTGCCTTTTTGCGACACACCAAAATATCTGGGTATAATATTGGACAGAACTCTAACTTTCAAACAGCATCTCTCAAACGTGGCTGCCAAAGTCAAAACGAGAAATAATATTCTCCATAAGCTTGCAGGCACTTCATGGGGAGCCAGTGCTCACATTCTAAGATCCACAGCCTTAGCTCTGTCATACTCTGTAGCTGAATATTGCTGCCCATCCTGGATCAATAGTGCCCATACAAAGAAGATAGATGTGCAACTCAATCAGGCAATGAGGATAATTACGGGATGTATTCACAGTACGAACACCATATGGCTTCCAGTGCTATGCAACATCTCACCCCCAGCACTAAGACGATCAGAAGCTCTCTTAAAAATTTGGAAAAATATACTGAAGAACCCTCAGCTGCCTATACATCAAGACATGATTCAAACTAAACATCAACGCTTGAAATCAAGAAAACCACCATGGCGCACAGCAATCAACCTTACATAGTCCTCTTTCAACACCAATAAGCTGTGGACAACTCAATGGGAGCAGTCATCAGTAGCCAATAAAAATCTAGTTGAGGACCCCTCAAAAAGGTTACAAGGTTTCGATCTCCCTAGGCGGCAGTGGAGAATCATCAATCGAATTCGAACAGGACAAGGCAGATGCGCCTACTTATTATACAAATGGGGCTGGGTAGATTCTGCAAATTGTGACTGTGGAGCCACCTTACAGACAATCAATCACATCGTTTCTGACTGTCCTCTTCGGGCCTACAAGGGAACAATGGCGGATATCCATGATGCGTCGATCAGTGCAGTTGACTGGATTAAAACATTAGATCTCGAGATATGAAATAGTACAAGCTTGTGATATGTACATTTCCTATTGTGTACCTCATAAAGAATCATACTATAAATAACTGACTGATTGATGATCATCAAAACTCTAAGGTTCTTCCCGTAGTTGTGGAAAGCTGAAATTTGCTACACAGATAAAATTTTACTCACATACATACCCACAAACTCGTAAATTTCCATATATCTATCCCTTACTTACCCTTAACCTGAAATTGCTTCCTACCCTAATAACTTTATACACTTCAGATTTCAATTGTAGAGTGAGCTTACTAAATTCAACTAATGTGTTAAATTTTACTTATTTGCTTTTCTTATTCTGGAAGTTACTTAAATTCAAAATTTTATTTCTACCACGACACCCCGATATTAAAATTCCACTGTACCTCCAGTCATCCCAGAAACAAGTAATTTGGTATACATAAATGATTTCATCCCAATATCATGAGAAAATTCTAATATTGGAGTTTTCTCCCGTATTTATTTAATTAAAATCCCAACATGAAAAATTCTGGCACATATTTGCGGCTTAATTGCTTTGCTCCCGATGAAGCTACATGACTGAAAAATTTTTAATGCTAAGAGATAAGCAAGTTTAAGTGATATCTTAAATTTTACTTTGGTCTTATGTTTAGTTTGGAAGTTACTAGTAATTTATTTATGGTTGTAGTTAATTAAGCCAGCGGGAATCTGCATTGCTCGGCTATCTGGCACATCAATTGTTTCCAGTGATTGGGTCATTGTTGGTAAACGTATATTTATGTCTTAAATTCTGAAATGTTCTTAATTACCGATTTTCAAGTGGAATCATTACATTTGATCGGTGATTCAGGATAAGCGATAAACTTACAAAAAGAAATGAGATCCCACAAAAATAATTCTTGTAAAAATAGGCCAAGTGACAAAAAGTTATGAGATCTTCTTCTGAGCCAAGTCTACACTTTACAGTGTGTATTCACTTCACTTTATGAAACATAATGTTTTTTTTTCGGTATCATAGATCGTTTATTTAAGATAAAAAATCTGATGACTTGGCCATTATGCACGCCATGTTTTAGCTAACCTACACAAACTTTGTGTTTTTTTTTTTTTTATTGAAAAAGCCAGCGCGTCACAATATCACTTTCTTGTCATATGAAACGGTGCACCTTCATGAAACTTTTTGATATTTAAGGCATGGAGAAAAGACAAATTGCGCTTGTAGACCGCGCTGTGTCCGAAGCAAAATATGTATTCCACATAAAAGTACCAAATGCAGGTTGAAAGCTATTCAGATCGAAAAGATCTTTCAATAACAAGGTTTACGCCATTTTCAGAATTTATGTTTTACTAGAAATCCAAGGTTATCTTCTTATTTCAAACGTAGATCGTCGTCAGTTTGAGAGTTTAAATTTAAACACATGTCAACATTTAATAATGAATTAGTTGTTCTTCTGCTAGTAGAATTGAGTGATGTATCTTGTCGAAGATGTTTGCTGACGGAGTTAATTTAATTTAATTTAATTGCAATGGAGCACACGCTCCGTTGGCAATTTCCCTACACACCCATCTTTCCCCTATCCTGCACCCACCTACATTTGCCCTGGTGTCTTTTAGTGAGGAAAGTTGTTTTAGTCAAATAAAAAAAATCTCATAAGATTAAGAAGTCTATACAGGGGAAAAAAATAATAATAATAAAAAAATTCCACGCCGAATGTTTCAAAGAATATCACAAACGAACAACCGAAACTTCCTACTCGCCGACCGACCTACGTGGCTACCTTAACATTACCAGCTGTTACCCGCGACTTACTATGTCCTATTCCATGACCATACATTTGTTAAAAATATTTCGTTAGCTTACTTTCAACCTATCGATCGTGACTAAACGACAAACATCAAAAGAAATATACATTCAAATGTATAATATCAGTAGTTGGTGTGCGTGACCTGGGAGGACCTATGTCCAGCAGTGAACGAATGTTGGCTCATGGATAATAGTACATTTATGTAAGTTGTATTGTTAGCATATTATTTTTAGTCTTATTTTTAATGTGATATTTGCGTACATCCACAAACATAACCTACCTGAAATGAATGTCGTAGCATGAGGTGTATCATCATCATCAGACTGTTAACTTTATTATTGCGCTTTTCACACAAAAAAACGCGTGTGTCGTTTGTAATTTGAACAAAGACCCACAGGAACTCTCACTCGTCTTCAGTCGTTGTCGGCTGTGGCTAAACGCTACTAGCTGCCTTGCACCCCACAGCGTTCAACGCGAGACACCACAAAATAAAATTGATATTAATTTAATTGAAATTACGTTAATGCTTAATTTAGTATACCAACCTACAATTATAAGGATGTTATAAATTATGTATTTTTATTTAATTAGTTAATAAATAATAAGTGTTATATATAACGTGTAAAAAATATAATGTTCAGATACAGATGAACCTCCCATAAAGTAATTCTAACTGCGCCCATGGTGACAAATACCAAAGATGGAACGACTAGATGTTGCATTTCACAATAACACACACCTAGAATGTCTCTGCCCATAGCCGTTAATGAAAGCAATAAAATCAGTTTAAAATAATAACTATTTTGCACACTAAAAAAAATTGAAATATTATTTCCTTTAATTCGTTTTTTAAATGCCATAATGGCCGTAATGTATGTGAGAAACTAACAACGAAAAAAACCCAGAGATTTTATTTGATCGCAAGCTTTGACAGCACAACTAGAATGTCTCTGGTTAACGTCTTTGTATTTCTGTTCACAATAAAATGGCGCCGCAGTTTGTAGCTCCCCAAAAAAATTCGAAAGTAAAGATTTTTTTTTGATAGATTTCGCTTAGTTCTGAATTCTTGATATACACTTCTGAATACCTGATATTCACATGTACAGGTACCGAATATATTTTAATTATGTGCTCCAGCGTCAGATGAAGTAACATAATAATAAATTGGTTAGCTCCCAGTGGCAGATGAGTCAGCACAATGAGACATAGCAATGTTTGATTCCGTGAAAACTCGGGCTAATTCGATTCAGCAGTTTGCAGGTAAAGCTAGATTATTCGTAAAATAAATGTTTCGTAATGTCTTAAGACATACGTTAAATTTTAACGTTGGCCCCGAGCTTTCAAATTCTTAACATCCATTCAAAATCTGTGTTTTCTGTGTGGTGCTGGAATAAACAGATACATTCCAGATACATTTTTATGTATGTGGTATCTATTAATTCGGTCAATGTTTCGATTTTTGAGAAGCAACATTAGGAGATGTTATTACGTTGAAATATTAGCTGGACTAAAATGACAACTAACATTCTGGGCAGTTCTGTCATTACCGTGGCGCCACAATCTGATGATGAATTCTTATAGAACTCGACGAAACAAATCCAAAATAAACTTTTTGATATCTCCTTTAGTTTACGAGATATAACAAAAATCAGTTATATGTATAGCTCCTTGTGATTTTGGTGACCTTTCTTCTACCGAGGCCGTATTTCAACGTAACAACAACCACTAGGTAGAAAATAAAACATCTATTGTGCATTTCCACCGTGTAGATATAGTGGTCCTCACTTTCGAGATACAATATCTCGAGAACTAAGTGAAGTATATATATATATATATTATTTATTTTCGATTTGCTTCGCCGAGTTACAGATGGATTCATCATCAAATTTGGCTATGGTGAAATGTTTCTTCTGGTCCAGCACGCATTTCAACCTAACCACGTCAAATATGAAATACGATATCCCGAGAACTAAGCGAGATATTAGAAAATTTTACTCTTTAATTTAAATTTGTCTTGCCGAGTTACATAAGAATACATTATGAAATTCCGTAACGCTTGTCGTAGAATCCCCCCATTCCATCTCAATGTATCCAAACCACTCCATTCTTAGAACGATGCTTCTAAATCACCGTTTAGTTTAGTACCGGAAATTAATGAAGCTTGGTACGCATGATTCTTATCGGACGAATAAAAATATTGAACAGGTAAATAAACTTCATCCCACTCGTTTCTTTGCAGGGTGCGACTGAATCTAGGTTTGCTTTAATTCCGTAAATGGATGGCGCGAATTGTATGAAACGTGATACGCGTTTCTCATTGCGTGGTATAAATGGTGTATGGACAAATCAACGCCAACTACACCGGGAAACACCGCGAACTCTGCTAGCAGGAAAAAATGAAGATTTTCTTCATGGGGGATCGTCCAAACACTGCCTCATGTTTCCGGTAACTGATTGTCAGAAATGTTGGACTGACCACCACTGTTGATGATGTTTTAACGCGCTGAATTATTCTTTCAGATCGCCAAGTTCAAATAGAATCACAAACAGTGCCATTGAATTGACTTGGAAGAGTGAGCTGATCTAAATAATCGGGCAGCGGCAATGCCGGCTGGTCTGTCCACCTGCGATGAGTAATCCTAAAGACAGGGGTTCTGTTTCAAGATGAATATTAACAGTAATGACAATCAAAATCGGGAGTCTGCTTCCAATTAAAGAAGATCTGCCCTAAATCGTAGGACATAAATATTAATGCGACGTTCTATACTTACAAGAATTTACTCGCAGAAGATCAATAATAGAAGTAATGCGTCTTGCAGTTGAAGGGACACACAAGCGCCATGATAGTAAATCCAGAGCTAGCTTCCACTTCATAATGACAGTTAAGGAGCTGCACGTTCGTGTCAGTCCACAAAATGCGAAGTTTCAATCCAAACCACAGTAAGACTGTAACAGCCATAGCAGCATCTGGGCATACGAGGAGGATGACGAAAACAGAAATGGTGGGAATAAGACAAGCTGACTGTTCTTCATGACAATAAGTTCCTATCTTCTTTCAACAGTTGAAAATGGAAGCGGGTTAGGAGCTGTTGTGATGTCCTGGAGCCTCACACCCAACACAGACCTATATGCGGAAAGACATTCACAGCGTTCAGATAGTTGAAGACTGTTTCTATGCAGGTTTCATTTTTTAATAAGGAAATTTTTACTGAAAATCTGGATTGCATGATTTCGAATACAGAACCTTTGCCTGAGCACTATAACGATTTCGCGTAGCTTGTGTAAACAAAATACCGTCTACAACACCCAAGGCTTCCCGCACAATGCACATCCCGAGCACGAACGAAGAGGTTTACCTTAGGCTCTTTCAGAAAAACCTTTCAGCCAGGATACACTGGAATCTGCTTTAACATTGTGCTCCGCAATTGTAAAGACTAAACAAGAAAGTTTGACTGAGACCATTGAAAGCACTGATCAGTCCAAAAACAACTGGAAGCCATGACAACTTCTGAAAAAACTTAGCAATGACCAATGCGAAACTGATACAAACGCTAATACAATGCCCCATAAATAGCAAAAAAAATATTGGAAAAGGAGGAAGAGTCATAAAAGATAAGACATTCACAAGTAGATAAAAGACCGCAGAATTTAAAATGGATGAACTAAGAATAGCCGTTGAGAGGCGATGCTATATTTGTTGAGCAGGTAAAACATTTCGGTACCGTAGCAATGGAATGGCTTTTTTTGCCTTTACAACAACTGCTTACTAGATAAACAGATACCTGAGATATGCAGAAAGACGAAAGATAATACCATATGTAAACCTGTCAAAGAATCTTCTGTTATGCCACAAGATATTTCAAAACATTCTGCTAAATCGCCTGATCCTAAACAATTCATACTCCTACCGGGGATGATTCTGAGCTGGGGCTGTAACAGCGTAGACCACAACATGA
Organism: Vandiemenella viatica; assembly: GCA_031002005.1. NCBI lineage: Eukaryota > Metazoa > Arthropoda > Insecta > Orthoptera > Morabidae > Vandiemenella > Vandiemenella viatica. The sequence continues at coordinate 4,082,656 of JARYHS010009186.1, read as the reverse complement.
CTCGAAGCACATGATTCACCGCTAGCAGTCCAAGCAAACGATTCTGGAACAGAGAGGGAGCTACTGAGTGAAGGTTTACACTCAGTCATAAATTACTATAGACACAACCAGCTGTAACTGAATCAGCTGAAACTCAGCTATGCGCCTTCTGTCTACGAAATAGAGAAGCCAAAAAGAAACTGAAAGTCAATTAGGAGAGTATAGAATTAGATCAGTGTTTTAATACAAAATATCTCGGAATTACACTGGATCGCTCCCTCACGTACAAAAAGCCCTGCCCTCCACACTGTCTCGCCGAAAGAGTTTATGCTGTACATTGCGAGGTTCTTTGCTGCCTTTTCTGTAAATGATAGCCCGCTGAGGACGATATATATAGCCCCAAAATTTCGTCTTGCAATCATATGTGCTGTCACCTCGCTTTATCAGTTTAGTCACATAGTTTTTATAATTCAAAATATCTGAAGCTTAGTTTAGACTTTAGAACAATTAATGTTTATTCACACTTAAGAAACAACTCAAACAATCCACTGTTCTCTCACATCCATAAAATAAAATATACTACACTGGCACTCGCTATACAACCTACTCTCTCTCCGCGTCTTCTTGGATAGACCGCTCTTACGCTTACAGTCTACCAACTTCAACAAAATGACATATATAAAGAAAACTTAAATTTATCCCTGTTTTCTACACAGACTACTATACTGTGTGGCCTTCTAAGAGAAAGTACATACATACAAATATTATTTACAAATTTGCATAATTATTTCCTAAAATCTAGTGAAGTGAAACCTCGCATATCGCCCCACTTAATAACAAATCGCACATTTTTTGTTAAAAATTTTGGTTATTTGTTGTAAAGTCCAACAATTTCATCAGATATTGCTTCATTACACCATTTATCTATACATCTTTTTAGTATACATTTGTCTTTTTACATATGTCAGTCTATAAATTTATTTTTCTCTTATTTACACAAGACCACTCATTATTTCACCTTATCGTCTCTCACTCTATACAGTTTCAGATCAGCTACATTATATAGGCCAAATTTCTTTCCAGACTTGGAGTAAACTAACCAATACACAGTCTAATGCGGCTTTCCGTCCACCATAAACGGCCCATGATAAAAATAAAAAAAGTTTTCTTATTTCTGAATTTATTTCACTTGATTGTTCTTGCGTTTTCACCAGAACCAAATAATTCAGACTAAATTCAATGGGTTTACGCCCCCAGTCTTCAAAATTGTTTACATAATCTATCCATGTCGTATGCTTGTTACTATAATAGGTCCGGATTAGTCGACCAATTCGGCCTAGCAGAATGGTACGCCGATATCCTCACATGTTTTACCTTTTTTCCCTCCACACATTGAGCCCACCGTCCTGGTGTAAAATGGCTACCGTCGCGTCGGCCGACAAGATCACTCTCGGAAATCGCACATTCTTGAAACAACCCTTTTCCACCCTGTCCTCTAATATCTTGCCTGTAGCCTTTTTTATTGCATAAAACCGAACAAACTTCGAGAATACATCCAACATTACAAAAATGTAGGCAAATCCACCTCTAGGTTTTGGCAGAGGCCCATACAAATCTACTGCCACCAACTTATTTTCCAGCAATATGTTTTGCATTAAGCCTTTCATTGCTACAGTTGAAACTTTCTTCTGTTGACAAAAATCACAACAGTGTACTCTTTGGGCCACTCTCCTCTTCATATTATCAAATAGCAATATCTCCTTTAATTTCCGGGTGCACTTAACTGCTCCATAGTGACCGTAGCTTAAAAGCACATAGTATATTATCACATCGACATACTTAATCGACCAGTATATTCTCCAATAATCTGACAACTCATCTGTTCTTCTAAACAGAATTCCTTCATGGATCTTATAATACTTAGGCAATTTAATATTCCTTATATATCCTAGATTTTGCATTGTTAGCTACAAACACTCATCTTCATTTTGCCTCTTCCTCAGATTTTTGCAAATGTCCTTGATCGTTTTTTTCATGTGTCACTTCCTTCATATAGAACATCTTAATCGCTCTCCCATGTCCGACTTTGTCATCCAGGTTACTAGTTCCTAACTGAAGCCGTGATAGTGCGTCGGAAACTTGGTTGTCACTGCATTTTACGTACCTTATTTCAAACTCGAACTGCTACAGAAACATAACACATCAGGTCAGACGACTATTCATTACTTTGTATTCACACAGGAAGGTCATCGCCTAGTGATCCGTAAGTAAAATTGTCTTATGCCCCCACAAGTAATACTTGAATTCTCCAAACACCCACACACTAGCCAAAGCTCATGGCTCGCAAATGAAGTTGATCGTGTTTCTTCTTCTGCATTAACACTCACTAAATGAAATCAATGAACTCCTAGACCATAATCAGAACTATCAGTTCCCACGCTCAGATCCGGATGATACAACATTCTTCTGCTTTTCAAATCATTATCCAATTTTTCGAACGCTTGCTGACACTGCTCCGTCCATAGCCAAGTTGCATTTTTCTTCTTTAACACTGCCAAGTGAGGATCATTGAACTACTGACCTGACACAAACTTTCCGTAAAACCTGCATAACCCAAAGAACGACTTCAACTGTTTTTCGTTATCTGGCACTGGAAATTCTGCAATTGGTCGTATTCCTTCTGAATCTACTTGTTGTCCCAAAAACTTTAGATCTGTCTTCACTAATTCACATTTTGACAGTTTCAGTGTGATGCCCCCTCTTTGGAAAGCTTTCAATACATCTTCTAAAATTTCACAATGTTTTTCCTACTGCTGTTATAACTTGATAGTTTGTTCAATAAATAATCATGCAATACTAGATCCAATTCTCTTATAAATACGGAGACAGAAACATTCAGTCCGAAAGAAACCTCCTTATATTAGTAATATTTACCTTTCTCAATTCCGGAGCTAATGGTTCCTGCCAATATCCGGCGGTCAAGTCCAAACTTGTCATATACTTCACACCATGGAATATCTGCAACATTTCTTCAAGATTTTCCGGACGATTATTTTCTCTTTCTATTATTTAGTTTAATGTACTGGCATCCAATACTAATATCATTGATCCATCTTTCTTACCAACTATTATCAACGGGTCATTGTATTGGCTACAGCTCCGCTCGATGATGCCCCAGCGAATCATTTTGTCGCTTTCCTATTTCACAGCCTTCCTCTTCGCCAACGGTATTGGATAAGGTTTCACAAAAAATGGGGTATGAGGTTTCATCTTTAAATGGCATTCATAATATTTTACTATCCCAGAACAGTCAGAAAACACATTCTCATATCGTCTCAAATTCTTTTCAAATTTTCCTTTTGTTCCCCTGTTACTGTACTCAGCTCATCAACATCCATTATATCATTCATCTCCACCAGACTACTTCTTCCATTTCTATGTATTCTACATCTCCTGATTCCGTCACTAATTCATATATTGCTCGAAGTTTTACCTCCCTCTCCACATTCTTGGTTTCACTAATCCACTAACAAACTTAATCTTATGACTTTCATCCTTTTTCCACACTTCCATTTCTCCTTTGTGACAATTGCTGAGCCAAACCAAGCCCAAAATACAGTTGATAATAAGCTCAGTTACCACCAAGCAAGTGTTATTTCCAGTTCCAGAAAAATATGTATTTTTACTCTTTTACTCAATTTTTCCGTAGCACCAATAACCTATACCTTTTGCACCGGCATTTCCGTGATTTTACTGTCTTTAACAATAAGAGCATATAATGTGTGAGAAATGGTTGTCAACTCACTGCCAGCGTCTGCCAACGCTTGACCGTTTAACCCTAAATAATTTTACCGCAAAAACTGGATGCTTCACTTCTTCCTCTCCAACATTCAAAATTTCTGTAAGTCTCTTTCAGACTCTCCGTGAGACCAATCCAACAACTCCATTCTACTTCCATCGCTTAGATACAATCGTCATACGTCTACATTTCTGTTGTTGCAGTGGCTGTCATCATCAGTACTCCATTTATCAACATTATTTCCTTTTACTCTCTCTCCTCCTCCCTGGTGACCCAGACAGGTAATTTTACTATTTCGGATTCGTCGTCATTCACAGTTAAGCTCTTATCATGGAACTTGTTATCTAAAACTTGCCCCCTCCGGCATTACATTTTCTTCTTCTTTACTACCGCATTGCTTTCTCACAAGATAGGGTAGGACTGACGACAAGGAACGGGAAGTAATTCGGCCATGGCCTTTTTGAAGGAAGAATTCCGGTATTCGCCTGGAGTGAATTGGGGAAATCATGGAAATTGCAAATCTGGATACCCGGACGGGGATTCGATCCGGCGTCCTCCCAAATACGAGGCCAGAGCTAAAACCACTCACGCTCGGTCACACCAATTAAATAACAGGATGTTGTGCGCCATTGTTCTTAATTGCAGATAAAAGATTATAAATAAATGACTTTTTTTTTGTCAACGAAACTTAATTTGTTTGTTTATTTATTTATCTACCGCGTTTCACTTCATCTCACACGAATAAACTGCGATGTTTAAGTGTTTACTATTAACATAAACAGAAGCAACTAAGTAGTGTCCAGGTAGCTGCGTTGTTGAAGTGTGCTAATAGAATTGAGAACGTCCTTCGTCTGAACCTTGGTTGGGATAATATTTTTTGTGTGCATTTTTTTTTCTTATTTGTTCGCAGTTTTTTCTGCACTACAGAAGCATGTTTTTACTAGCAGAATTAATAAATTTTTGGTTGCTAAGCGTCATTCAAGCGTTTGTAACATAAATTGCTGCTATACAAGAAAACATTTATGTAAAGATAGCCTTCCTCTTTATATTTTTAAACATACCAAACATACATTATCTTTCAAGAAATACAGGTTCACGTAGGTGAATAATGGAATTTTTTTTGGAAGTAAGTTCACAAAATACATATTTCACATTAATCTTGCAACAGTTCTGGAACGCATTGTGTCCCTTTAGTTGTAATGGTTACGTGACGATACAACTGCAGGTTATCTTCTTGACATAAATGCGTCTATTTAGGAGGTATTCACTTTTAATGAGCCAGTAATTTTCATTTTTTTTAAAAAGAAATATTTTTCGCTGTGCAGGTAACATCCAATTTCATTTTTGAAGTCTTCTTTGGTTATGTTTCAAACGGTTGTAATTCACTTGCTATCAAAAAAGTTGTGAAGCCTTAAAAAAAATGTTTTGGTGGATTTTCGGAAAAATGAATATGCAGCCAACAGCAACCAGTATCCAAAGAAAACGACAACAGAAAACAAATGAAACATATTCGAAGCGAGGATCTAACATAAGGACTCTAACCTTAGTAATACTCGCCTTACACAACGTATTTAACTCTGCAAAATTGCGGTGAAAATAAGCTTCACAAATAATGGTAAGTGACTTTGTCTTAGTAACAAATTGAAATTGTATAAACTTAGGGGTTGTTTCTATAGCCACTCACACAAATAAGGCGTCTATTTTCAATATTTTTCCGCTGTAGGTATTTACTAATCTCGATTTTGTATTCTAAATGAACTTTCATTAATAACAAGAAATAACAAGCAACAATCAATAAAAATAGTTGATAAAATAATTGTTTAAAGAAACCATAAAAACCGCCTTCAAAAAAAGAGCATTAAAAATTTGAAAATAACTTCATACCTTACTTAGGAAAAAGTGAATCTAAATGACAATATTTTACATTACTGCCATTGAAATTTTTACATTAATTAGTTATTTTTGGAGTCGGTGCCAGCTGTCACATCGCGAAGATCGAATTACTGAACTTCTTTTGGTGTTAAAAGTGAAACGGGGTGTACGAACCAAAAGTCCCAGTATTTTACAGCATGTCGTGAGGCAGATAGTGTTATTGCGGGAGACAGATTAGGGAAACAAATTAACAGTATTTTAATCTGTGGCTCGGCCTTATTGGTCATCCAGGCATATCTCTAGCACTACAGTATCAATTGGTAGGCCTCATAATGCAGTAAATGATTTACAGTTAGTATAATATCGGCGTATCAGTTTTGTTGAAACATGTTTTATAGCATTAATCGTAGGTAGGCAGTAACATGATTTTTTATATATTATTGTTATTATTGTTTTTATCTTTTTGTTTTTCTTGCTTTCGCTGGCACCGACTCCAAAAATAACTAATTAATGTAAAAATTTCAATGGCAGTAACGTAAAATATTGTCATTTAGATTTACTTTTTCCTAAGCAAGGCATGAAGTTATTTTCAAATTTTTAGTGCTCTTTTTTTGAAGGCGGTTTTTATGTTTTTTTTAAACAATTATTTTACTTTTAATTTTTTAGTGGCATTATAGTTTTTTGTATTTTATATATACCACAACGGTTCTTATTTTGCGAACTTCCTGGTAGCTCGGTGGTTAAAACACTTGATTTCAAAAACAATAAAAAATATCTGTTGTACACCAATAACTTCCAGAACTGGGTGAATTGGATGCTGTGTTAAGGAATGTCAATTTGGTTTAGGCTGTGTTTCGACCTAATTATAACATCTTTTAAAGCTGCTGCTCGATAATCGAAACATTTAACATCTGGTCATTAATACATACCACATATACAAATCTGTCACTGGAAAATATCTGTTTGTTCCTACATCAAACAAAAAATATAGATTTGTAATTGTTTTCAAAACGTGAAAGCTTGGTGTCCAAGTTGAAATCTGAAGTACATTTTGAGACATTAGGACACATTTATTTTGTGAGTATTCTGCAACGACTTAAAAATAGCTTAATTGGTTTTGACAGAATTTAAAACTGTGTATTTTTGTAATGAACATTGGAAATTAAAAGAGGTGGGGGAAGAGGGATTGGCCTTCTGTATACCAAATGTAGACAGCCTTTTCTGATTGATTTAAAGTATAGGTGTGTAAATTTCTATTGCTATCAGATAATAACTGTAGGTATGTAAAAAAAAAAAAAAAAAAAAAAAAAAAACTCAAGGGGGTGTGGAGGCGAAGAGTAGTAAGCAGTTGGGTTTTGTAAACAGAATGTAGACATTATGTTTCTCTTTGTTTTTGAGTATACATGTGCAGTGTTCCATCGAAATCTAATAAAAACTGTGGGTATTTATAAAGAACACTGGAAATTAGGAGGGGTGAGGATAGAAGGGAAGTGGTTTTGGGTTTCTGCAACATAATATAACACAATTGTTCTGTATGTTTTAAAGTACACGTGTGCAGCCAACTTTGATAGTAATCAGTCAAATGGTGTCGACTGTAGCTTTTTATAAAGAACATTTCCATAAATTAAGGGGTGGATAGGTGGAAAAGGGATTCAGTTAAAAAAAATCAAAAGTTGACAGTATTTTTCTATTTATTTTTGGCTATACATGTCCAAAGTTTCGTCGAAATCGGATAAAAAACGTTGGTTTGTATAAAAATTAAGGGGTTGAAAGGGTTAGAAGGGGATGTTTCCAATGAAATTAATATGGGACCACTTTGGAGGTATACCCTATCTACTAAAAAATTACATTTAAATCGGTTAAAAATTGGCGAAGAAATCGCTGAACATACATACAAAAAAAAAAAAAAAAAAAAAAAATACTGACGAATTGAGAACCTCCTCCTTTTTTGAAGTCGGTTAAAAAATGAATATTGATCCTTAAGAAATTCATTTTTGAAAGTTATTGCAATGAACATGGTTAAATGTCGCTAAGTTTTAGACAATTTGCACTTTTCGCCGCTCCGTCAATGCTATTGACTACGATTACAAATTAGATGGTGTTGTATTCTTTGGTTCGACCTAGTTGACGATTGAGGCATATATATCTGGCATTTTCGATTGACAGGCTTCTTCAAGCAATAAACGCTATTGCTAATAGTGATAAGATTCCACATTTGCCGAAATACGAGAGCATAGGTATTCACTCTATTATGAGATGTTCCTAATATGCTTCAAGCTGAGAAAGGTCTTTTGATGAGGTTCATGCAGAGGTTGTAGTATGAACAAGATCATGGTGTACATATTCTATGTAAGTAATCGATTATTTTGTGCCCATTTATCCGGGACTTTTAAACAGGTTTCCCGCATCCTAATTATTGTCTTTTACTCTTTTTTTTTGCTTTGGCTGGCACCGATTCCGAAATTAACTGATTAATGTCAATTTTCCAATAATAATAACGTAAAATATCGTTCATTTAGATTTAATTTCTTGTAAGCTAGGTATAAAGTTATTTTCAATTTTTTAGTAAAAGCATTTATTTGAAAGCGGTTTCATGTTTTGTGAAAAATTATTTTATTTCAATTTTTAGTGACATTATTAATTTTTCTGTTATAAAGATGGGTAGGCCTTCCAAAAACGCTGCACGTATGAAACAGCACCGTGCAGACGAAACAAGTGACAAAAGGAGTGTTCGTTTAAGAATAAAGAGAAAGAAATGCAAACAATATATCAACAGAGTTATGAGCACAGTGCTCATAGACTTTGGCAAATGAGAGCATATACAAATTTTATACAAAATAACGAAAGTTCAGAAAATCATGCTCATCGACTCGGCTTGATACACGAGCGTTTGTCTAACGAAACCGAAGAGCAACATACCCACCGACTTGGCTTGATAAACAAACGATTATCAAATGAATCAGCTACATCCAGATTGAATCGTTTAGAAGCTATGCGACAAGCGAGTCACAATCGCAGGGACATATCTACCAAAAATGGTTTTGAGAAGGCGATTAATATTTTCTCAGACATTCCATGTACCGTTTGTAACAAAGCGTTATTTCCACAACAACGTTGCAACTTACAAACTCCAATGTACAGTTCATTATTACCAAAAGAACTTATTTCTTTAGGTATTATTACAACATGTTCCCGCTGTCAAAATAATATCAGGAAACGCAAAATTCCGCCGACAGCTTTTTGGAATAAAATGACAGTTGCCTCAAGAGTTAGCGAATTTGCGTTTTTTGTGCCGAGTTGTACCGTTTTTGAAAATAATGAAGCTACAAAATCGTTTCTGTCAAGATTGGTGTAAGGGACAGGTAGTATTGTTCGCAAAAGATGTTGTTGAAGTAGTTGAACAACTGCCACTTGAGCCAAATCAAACTGGACTAGTCCTGGTTGTGGAAAGTCTCGAAAATTTGCAACGCACTCAAGAGTTTGTTGAAGATGTAAAGAGATTGCATGGAGCTCTAAGTTGGTTGGTATCTAACAATGTACTCTACAGAGATATTAGACCCCATTTTCAGAATGTTTATGACATTTCAGACATAATTCAGATTGCTGAAGAGCCTATAAATGACAGTGAGACCACAGAGTTACCACCTACTGCTCGAAACAATTACGTAGATGTGAATGAAAACGTTGCCATATTACAAGGATAATTTCATCAAGGTGATTCAAGATTTACTTTAGAATCTCGCGGCAAGCAATGTACTGCCATAGCTGCAGTAGAATGTGTAGCATTCTGTACCTTTGAACCTAGCCAACGGACTAAAAGCGACATTGATTACATTGTAATACTCGGAGATAAGTTCTACCGTGAGTGCATTGTCACTAGAGACAACCCCGCAGCTGGAGAAGTTAACCCTCAATATCTAGCTGCAAGTGATCTTGCACAGCAATTAATATATAACAGGAAGAAAGTTAACATCTCAGTTGTCGAAAACAATTTCAATGGTCACATAGATAACGACCGCAGTTCTGATGGCTTTCCTAACCTAAAAAACGCTTTGGTATTGTTTTTTAGGGACAACTGTACTGGGTTACTTACAGCAAATGCCACAACTATGGCAATATATCATAAATCTGAGACAAATATTATTAATAAATATTGGTTGTTTGATTCACATGCACGTGGGCCTAAGGGGGCTAAAGCTTCAAGGCGAGGGGCCGCTTGTTGTATGAAATTTGAGAATTTAAATGATTTATATCGTATATTACGCCGAAATTTATATTCTACACAACTGAAAATACCGGACCCGTTGAACCATAATGTATACTCGCTAACTCCTTTGATTATAACTCCGGAAAAACAACCAGGAATGAACAGACAAGCGTTGAATACTCAACAGTTAACTACTCAAAACCAGAAACTGCAGCCAAGAGCATTTCATTCAGAGAGTTTTAAATTAAGAAATAGAGACAATCCTCTACAAACATCGTGGTCTACCTCAATGCAGAAACAAGAAAGATATCAATCGGAGATTAATCCAAATAACACTATACTTATTGAAACGACGAGTATGCTCCGTAGCATAGACGAAGCGGTGCCTAATCTGGAAAGTTTCGTTTCTTTGATTCCTAAACCAAATACCAACAGTGACGAGATGAGGTTAGCCCAGGTTACAAGGAAAACAGCGCCGCCTTTAAATGTAGATCGAGAGCGACGTACGGAAGAACTCGCTTGGTATTTTCTTTTTCCTGATGGAAGAAATGGTTTTGGAGAGGAAAGAGAGATTCCGATTACTCCTTTGGATTATTTCCAAAGTCGAATAATGAGCATGGATAAGAGATTTAATCGAAATGGCTATTTGTTTTTTGCTCTTTCAATCGTTGAATATTATCGAGCCAAGTCCAGTGTTTCTGTTTCATGCAGGATGCGCCAGAGCCAGGGTGATCAAACACCTCAGGGACTCGTCGATAATATGCATCTGACTATGAGGAACATAAGAGGCTCGGCGTCTTATTGGCAGAAATGTTGCTCAGAACTCATTGCAATGGTCCGAACTTTAGGGCCTCCTACATGGTGCATGACTTTCTCCTGCAATGACCTTAATTGGCCAGATATGATCAAGGCTTTACTAATCGCAGACGGTCGTGATATAAATGAAGCAGAGATTCTGTCGTTCCATGAACGTTTGGAGTTAGTACACAGACATCCAGTAGCAGTCTCTCGACAATTTACAGTACGTGTAAACGCTCTCATGCGATTCCTTAAACGCGATCCAGACTGCTTAGGTGGCCCAGTTCTAGACTTTTGGTGTAGAATCGAGTTCCAAAATCGTGGAAGCCCACATCATCATATGTTGGTTTTGTGTGACAACATTCCAGATTTTACTACTCCAGAGGGTACCAAGGTTATTGAAAGGGTAGTCTCATGTTCGTTAAACCACAGTAATCCTACATTGCAGAAATTAATAGATGTGCAAATACATAAACACGCTGCCACGTGTTACAAAAACCGCAGTGATAGTTGTTGCCGTTTTGGTTTTCCGAGGTCGCCCCAGGAGACTACTGTTTGCTTCGGTCCTGATGAAGCATTAGCGAACAAAGGCCGATTTTGTTTTTTGAAAAGAACTGCAGATGAAAGCATGGTGAATAATTACAATCCTGTTTCACTGAGTCTATGGGAAGGAAACATTGATGTGCAGCCGTGTGGCAACATAACCGCAGTTTCATACTATGTTGCTAAATACGCTAGTAAGTGTGAGCCTCATGATACGGGTGAAGTTGTGCGAGAAGCCGTTGCGAAGGCCAAAAGGCAAGGTGGACCCGTCTGGAATCAGCTATTTGCAGTCTCCGTGAGTATTCTATCTCAGCGCCTTATAAGTGCCCCGGAATGTGCATACAGATTATGCCATTTACCACTGAAAATGTCTTCACGAAAAACAGTCTTTGTAAACAGTTGTAAACCAAGTGAACGTTTCAGACTTATACGATTTGACAATGAAGAAACATCCATTTACAATAATATTTTTGATCGATACATATTACGCCCAGACGATCTAGAAGACTTAAGTCTTGCTGAATTTGCCGTGCGCTTTGAAACCGTGTCTAACTCACCTTGGAGGGAAGATGATGGTGATGAAGGGTTAAGGGGTGAAGATGCTCCGCCGGAAAGATTTATACGATTGAAAGACAACACGCGGATGAGCATTAGAAATAAAGCAGCAGTGTTAGGAACTCGATACTTTACGTTAAACAGTGACAAAGAAGCTTATTTCTACAGCTTGTTAGTTTGCCACGTACCATTCCGTGAAGAAAATGAACTTCTCCTTGAAGAGGAAACCGCTGAGGAGTTTTTTTTACTATACGGCGACGAGAACTCAGACCATTACAGGGCAACGTGAGTGCTGAAGGGAACGAATTATACATCAGGCTCTTGCCCAAGCAGTGGCACTTAATGCTGCCCGAGATATAGATGATATTAATCCTCATTTGATCTGTGGTGGCGAACAAATCGTGAACGATGATGACAGTTATTGTGAAGGCGTATGTGAAAGATCCGCAATGCAAGATGAAATCTTTCTGGGAAATATTCGAGGACTAAACGTACAACAGAGAGATCTTTTCCAAAAAGTTTCTACCGCTGTAGAAAATGATCTGCATGGAAAAGAAGGCCAGTTATTGTTATTTATCACAAGTGGTGCAGGAAGTGGAAAAACTTTTGTTTTAAAATTACTCGTGGAGCATATTGTTAAGGTTCTTTGGGTGGTTTTATTACTGCATTAATTAATTAATAAAGTCCACCAAAAACAAGGTTATGTTGATGCTCGTTTATTTTCAATCAAAACAAGTCTGCGACATTCACAAGCATAGTTGTTACAATCCAAAGATGCAATACTGACTTACTGAATGAAAACTTGCATGAATGTCTCTGTAACACTGAATTAATACTTAATGCAAACTGACTTCTCTGTCCAGGCGATCTGTTTATATAGAGTCCATCGAATTTACGAGAATTCTTCAAAGGCATCCGCCCGATATTTCTCGATCATTAACAATCACTCAAACATATTAAAAACAATCGGAATTGATACAAAATTAATTAATAACATTACAAAATGATTAGAAATGGTAATTAAAGATACTTGAATACAAAATTATTTACAGAAATCCTTTCAAACGGTAGAAAATCGTCCTGTAGACATCGTAACTTACATTAATACATGTAATTACAAACTTTTAATAAATTCTCTTGCATCATTCGGTTCTTAAACATATTAAATGATCTTTAAATAATTTTCTTACCTAAAACAAAGTCTATATACACTTATTTACAAGAATTTACAAAATAAACATATCAAATCACTTTCAAGCAAACTTTGGCTCCCTACAAATATTTCACACAGTCCAATACTATTCAAAATACAGGTATTAGGGCTGTTACAATATCAAACGGTGTTTGCTCCCACAGTAGATATATTGCTCAAGGCGAAATTTGTTGAGGTCGGTTCGTTAACAGGAGTAGCCGCTCGACAAATATTTGGCAAAACGTTGCACTCAATATTCTTACTTCCAATAGAAAAAGGGAATACCATGACGTACAAAAAAATAAAAGGACAAAAGTTAGAGAATGAAAGACGTAAATGGCGCAATATTAACTGGCTAATCATAGATGAAATTTCTATGGCATCATACGAAAATTTGCGAATTATACACCTGCGTCTTCAAGAATATAAAAATAATGATAAATTATTTTTGGAGATATACTTCAACTCCCACCAGTAAAAGGGCATTGGTGTATCATTCAACCACCACAATTTTCAGCAGAAGTTAATTTATGGCAGCAGTTCTCATTCTGCGAACTTACATTAAACATGCGACAACGCAATGACATTGAGTTCATTGACCTATTGAATAGTTTGCGGGTTGGTGAATTAACGACGATTCATCTGGAGTTATTATGTGAGTGGCGACACGTACCTTTGTTAGGTGATTTTGCTGATGGTGTTGCTGTCCGTATTTTCCCCACCGTTAGACAAGTCAACGAATATAACGAAAAAATGACAGCGGAAAATGCTAAGGTTTGTCGTGTGTACACAATAAATGCTGTAGACGAGTCTCGTGAGGCGGCAACTTATGGTAGGAAGCCTCCAGACAACACTGTTCCAAGCGACGTTAATAAGTGTGGAGGTTTCTTACCTACTATAAAGTTGGGTGTTCAATCTAGAGTTATGCTGAGGCGTAATATTTCAGTATCCGATGGCCTCGTGAATGGCGCAATGGGGATTGTTAAAAAAAAATTAAATGGCCTGCTCTCCGAAGAGATCAAATAGAAGCAGGAGAGTTACCTGAAGCTGTACTAATAAAATTTGATGACCCGACAATTGGTCTTAGAATAAAAGACATTGATGGTTGCGTAGCAATTTCACCTGCTTGCACGACATATCAAGCGCAAAGGGGATATGGAGATGTGCGCAGAATGCTACCGCTCATCTTAAGTTGGGCTGTGACTGTCCATAAATTACAGGGAATAACCCTCGATAAGGCAGTAATTGATTTAGGTAAAAAGAATTTTGCAAAAGGACAGATTTATGTGGCACTCAGTCGCGTAAAAACTTTAGAAGGCATTGCTTTGTCTGATTTAGATGCAAATAAATTATTAAACAGTCCACACGATGAAAAAGCTCTAATAGAAATGACGAGGTTGCGAAATCTATTCCAAAAATAGTTTTTCTTACATTCAACCATGATTAGAAGAAATTATATGTAAGTGGACAATATTTCGCATTACTATTATCGAAATTTCAACACTGAAGATTTTTTTTTGAATCGGTGTCACTCAGCGGGCAACGTGCCATAGCGACGAACTAATTGCTGCATTTAATTTGCTGTTCGATGCGACACTACAGCAAATAAAAGGCGGAAATTGTTTCTGCTGAAGACGTCATTTTAAAATGTGGCTCCGTCTCGTTGGTGGTCAAGGCATATCACTATCGCTGCAGTTTCGGCTGGCAGACTGCATCATAAGGTTAGTGCTACACAGCTAATTTAAATTATTATTGTCATTCCTTATTATTGTCATTTTTGTTATTTATTTTGTTTGTAAAACTTTTATTTAATAAATAAAGAAGTAAAATCATGCTCACCGAATCGGTTTGAAGCTTGATAAACAATTATTAAATAGTCCACACGATGAGAAAGCTCTCGCAGAAATGACAAGGTTCTGTTATCTATGTAACAAAAATTTTTCTTTTTTCACAGGTTAACATTCCACAAGCAACCAAAGCTGACAGACGGGCGGGTGGTACGGCAGCAATAGCGACGAAAGAGAGGCGCGAGGTGTGAGGGGATATGCTTAGTTGCTGCTCAGTAACCGAAACATGTACTATCCATGCATTAGTACAAACGACATAATAAATCTGTATCTGGAATATATCTGCTTGTTCTCGCATCATATAGAAAATACTAATTTTTAATGAGTTTTCGCAACTTAAAAACTTGGGGTTCAAGTTAAAATCTGACGTATATCTTGATGCATTTAGATACATTTATTTTATGAATAATCTGTCACAATTTGAAAACTGCTAAATTGATTTTAACCAGATTTATAACTGTGTGTTTCTATAAAGAACATTGGAAATTAAAAGAGTTGTGTGATAAAGACGGAGAGGGCTTCGGCTTTTGAATACCAAAGAACATTGACAAAAGTTAATGGGGTTAAAAGAGGGAATGGGGTTGAGCTTTGGCAAACCGAATATTGTGTAATAGTCATCTTATCTTTTTAAACTTTACTTTAATCAAATATTGCAAGGTACATACAGAAATGAAAGATTATTCATATAAATTTAATTTATTTTACATAAAGAACACCTGTTTATCAAATCATGAACAGTAATTACTAACATTTTTGAGCCAATTACCAGATGAGCTAATAAAATATGAAATACAATATAATTGATACTCGACTAGCAAAATTTAATCTCTTGAACTAAATATGTCCTGGCTATAGGTAGAGCGTGAAATTGTTCTTAAACTCAGGGCGCTTATAGGTCATACTAATGCTGATCAGCCCATTTGCCGATTACTCGAATTGGAGTGTACTTGCGCTGTGGATAACTGACCTCAGCAATAATTGTGGGGCGTCTCGTTGTTTCACTATGTGGAAAAGGTTTTGCTTCCAATAATCAGTTGTCGTAGCACAGTGATATCCATTATGTGGCAGGAGTCCCGCTGGTGTACTGGCAGTGACCAAACACTAATCACTCTCACGTGCGACGTTCACTTAGACCTTTTCACCACTCACTTGTCTATACAACACTCCTCTCTCTGCCGCACTGTCTTTTCGCGACCGTCCTCCCGTCAGCCAGCACCTGACCCACCCCCACCCTGCATGCATTCCAGCAGGGGTGTCCGGACTGTTATTTACATATCACGCCATCTCTCACCATGACCCAGAGTGTTCAGTAGCCTGTTACCATAAGACTTCACTCCAAGATAGCCAGGAACCAAAATAGCCAGGAACCAAACTAGCCAGGTCTTGCTAGTTCAGCCAGTCATACCCAAAATAAAATACATGAACATGTACAAAAGATGGAAAACAAAATATAAAAATGAAAAATGTAATTCGGACCATTACATTAACTTCCCCCTTTCAACAAATCAAAATACTTAGCAAAGGATTTTGATTTTCTCTTACAATTTTAGCTCCCCTTTGAATCACATCCAAATTTTATGCAAAATATTTTAAACATCTTATACCTAAAATTAAATTTTATATTATGTCTTATAATAATACAGCTTTTACAAATTGTATGTCATTACTATGACCTTACTTAAAATTATGTTATTTAAATTTTCACAATTTCTTGTATAATTGGAATATCTATTTTTTTTTTTTCAAATACCAGTGCTTCACTTTAAAGATACATATTTCAACATTCAGATTATGTCAAAATCTTTCATTTCTAGATATTTAACTATTTCTATCATGAATGAAACTAATTTATGTTATCAGGCAACAAATCTCAAGATACGCAAAATCTCCCTTCCCATGCCACATATCAGAGATCACTTCGGACATGCTACATTCGTGTGAAACATACATACATATTACATTTAGAAGTACGTGGCAACGTAGTTTTTAGATACTTGCTTTATTCTAATCCAATAATCACAAAACTTTACCCACTACTCTTTAATCTGCGTGATTTTTTTATTTATTTTAAAACACTATTTTTATTATTCATACATTAGCTATTTGAATGATATTTTCATCTACAATGATTGATTCTAGGTGCCCCCTTCTTTTGAACATGCAATTTTATTAAAAATTGTCTTACTTACATATCGATCACCTCTATACCTTATTAATCAATAGTCTGCCATACCAATAACTTTAACTGAAATTTGCTCTGAGGCCATATATTCTTACGTGTCAAAATTTTGGAGGACGTGAAAATTTTCGTTTGATAGAGTGTTAAATATTCGATCTGGTGGAAGGTTTTGACTTAATGCTTTAAATCTCATTTATATAAACTTAATATCTATCTTTTGATTCAAAGTTAAACTTCCCGATATTTTATATTAAAATGAATTGTATTTAAAATAATGTTTCAAATGTCTCTATCTTATAAATTTAAATAACCTCACTATGGTATTTCTTTAAATTCCGCGTGTTATGCACGCCTATGTTCCCATTACCATCTTTTAATAAGTATGCATTTGGGGCAATTATTCTCTCCACTCGAAATGGACCACAAAATATGTGAAAGAACTTCGATATTTGTTTCTTCTCAGAATCTGATGGTTTCGGATTCTTTAATAATACCAAATCCCCTACTTCAAATGACTGGGTTTTATTTTTGTTCGCTCTCTCTTCCCGACGTCTTGCCTTTTCCAGGAGGTGTTCGCTTGCCTTTCTCATTCTTTCATCTAAGTCATTAATTATACCAGAATCAGGTTGATTTATGATATGTGCCGCTAGTGGCGTGATCTCTTGAGCGAAATGTAAATCAATGGGTCGGCATCCAGTTGAACAGTGGAAAGTGGTATTAAAATATGTTTCGATGCGTTCTAAATGTTTTACCCATCCAGAATGCTTCTCTCCAACCAGAAGACGAAAATACACTGATAATTGTCTCATGTATCCTTTCAGCTAAGTTTGTTTGTGGGCACCTTATGGAACTTTTTATGACTTCAATTCCTGCATTTTCCATTCCAGTTTGCCACTTCCTACTTGTAAATACGGATCCATTATCTGAAAGAATTCGGGTCGGCTTCCCGTAAATTGGCACGTATTTTTCAGTTATTATGCGCACTGTCTGCGCTGAATTTAGTCTGGAAACTGCGTATAATTTTACAAGTTTTGAAAAAGCATCCACGACCAAAAATATGTGTTGACGGCCAAATTGTCCTTTTGGAATTGGTCCATAATGGTCAACACATAATAGTTGGTTTGGGCGATCTGTAATAATGGGATTACATTCCCCTATGCTCCGTGTGTTCGGATGTTTTATTTTCTGACAGATGTCACAAGTACGGGTAACCTGTCCAATTTTCCGTCTTAGGGCCACACAATACCATTCCCTTTTCATCATTATGGAAGTTTTTTCCTTTCCTTGATGGCCATGTTGCCCATGGTATAATTTTATTACATAATGTGCCAGAGCGTCCGGCAACCATATTTTCCATCCGCAAATTGCGTTTAACCTCCGAAAACATACATCATCAGTGCATTATGCACAGCATGGCAACAGTTCTAACTCGAGGACTTCTCTCCACCTAGTTCCATGGCATAGAAATTGCCTTACTGCTCTGATATCTGGCTGCCGTTGTTGCTCTAATATTATTCTTTCTTTTAGATCATCAGGGTTGGTCCCATCGTAAAACGTCATGACGGCCATGATTACTTCATTTGCTTTTACGTGATCGTTCTTGTGTTAGTGTGCGATCGACCGGATTCCTGCTCACCCAGTCTGCGACAGTATTATCTTTTCCTTTGCAGTACTCAATCTCTAGATCAAAAGGATTGCAAAAATAATGCCCACCGGGTTATCCTTCCACTACAAAATTTAGCTTTCTTCAAAAAACTTAATGCCTTATGGTCTGTCCTGAACAAAAGTCTTTCTTCCTGAAATATATCCCTGGAACTTCACCACCGCGAAATGGATAGCCGCCATTTCTAACTCTGTTGTATAATACGATCGTTCAGCCGCTTTAAGCGACCGACTGGCAGTATCAACTATCCTCATATTTCCATCTTTATCTTTCTGCTGAAGAATTGCACCCAAACCGTCCAAACTCGCGTCACAATTAATATAAAATGGAGTTTTCAAAATTTGGATGAGCTAAACACACGTGTTTGGCAAATGCTCCTTTTATTCCTAAAAATGCATCTTCTTGCGGCTCTAACCACTCCCATTTCTTTCCTTTCTTCAGGAGTTGGTATAGTGGCCCCAGTATAATGGAAAAATTTGGAATGCATCTCCGATAATATGTGCACACGCCTAGAAAACTTCTTAATTGCTTAATCGTTTTTGGCTTATTACACTCCAATATTTCCCCAATCTTATTCTTGTTGGGAGCCACTCCTTTTGTGGATATGGTATAACCGAGATAGTTTACCTCCTGAGCACATAGAGTCACTTTATCTGGGCGCAACGTTACTCCATGTTCTTTTAGAGTAGTGAGCAAATGTTGTAAGTTTTGAAGGTGTTCCCCAAAAGTTTCCGACCCTACTAATAAATCATCCACGTACATACTGCAAAATGTCTTTATATCCGGGCCAATAATCTCATTCATTGCCCGGATGAATCCACAGGAAGAATTTTTAAGGCCAAAAGGTATTCGGGAAAAAGTGTATTGTCTACCCTCAAACAAAAAAGCAGTATATTTTCGACATGACTCATCCAACTCCAGTTGATTAAAACCCGCCGTCAAATCGAATGAGGTCAACCAGCTTTTTCCTCTGAATCTGGACATTATGTCATAGATAGGTTCAGGTCGTTCTCCATCCCCTTCCATTCGTGAATTAAGAAGTCTGGCATCCAGACATATCCTAACTGTGCCATCCCCTTTTTCTACAACCGTTATTGCATTTACATGGGGTGAAGCCGCAACAGAAATTATCCCTTCGGCTAACATTGTGTTTATTGCTTCTCTTGCCGCCTCTCGATGTTTCTGCGGCACAGGGTACAAATGTCCTTTTATGGGTGGGCCACTACTGATATCAAATTTATAAACCAGGTCCTTAATTTTTCCGGGGTAGTATGAGAATACAGAAAGGTTTTTCTCTAACAGGTCTTTCAAATCGCTTTTCTGTTCATTGGACAAATGGTTACAGGTGCCGACCGCTTTCTCTAGTGCGTGCCGGACCTTTTCTTCTTCATCCGCACGGGCGTACAAAGTTGCCATAATTCCACTAAACCGTTCGCCCGAAATTCGCGATATTTCTTCGTTTTCATATAGACTCATATCCTCACTTCTTAATCCCACACCTTCTGCCGTTCTCGACCACATTATAGTTTTTGATATTAAGTTTCTTATAGAGTTGTCTTCCCAACTAAGGATCACTTTGTTTTTCTGTAAAGTGTCACACCCTAAAATGACATCAAATGCCAATCCCCTTACCACCAAAGCAATAATCTCCACTGCTTGATCTTCGATCACAAGATCTAATATCACCTGTTCGGTAACGTGTTTTGTTAAAACCAGTCTTTCTATAGGAATAATTTCTATCATCCTCCCCGTCCCTTGCATACGGCGTAATAAATCTTCGGAAATCGCCGTTAAAGTTGAGCCAGAATCCAGTAATGCATTACATGGTATATTTAAAACTATGGCTGAAATATGTGGGCACTTTGCTTGAATGGGTCCTGTTATCATTTGGTCATTTCTTGATTCTTCCTTATCGAATTCCGGTCCTCCCGATATCCAGTATTCCAAATTTTTATCTACCTCTCGCCGTTTGTGTTTCAAAGTATCCTCCTGATAAGGCGACAGTCATGCCTTTTGTGGTACCAATGGCATTTCATCTATAGTATCATTTTCCTTACAACATTTCTTTGCTTGAGGGACCTCGTGCGGTTCGTTACTCTCTCTGCTTACTACTACTGCATTTATTCCCTGACGATTGTATTCCTGATTTCCCCCCGCCTGTTTTCTAGGTTGGAAATTTTCATTCCTTGGTTGGAAGAAATGTTTCCTTTCTTGTCCATTATTCCAGCTTCCTTGCCCTTGATTTCTTGCCTGTTGATTGTTACTGCGACCATTTCCTTGCTGGTTTCGAAAATTTTGATTCTTCGGATGATTCTTCTGCGGAGAATCTTTGCCTTTTTCAGTAGTGTCGACACTAGGCTTTATGCTGAATCAATATTTTTTAAAGTATTTAGGAATTGGTCCATACTATGCAGAAACACTGGATTCAATTGACATCTTATGTGTGGGGAGAAATGAGAAGTCAAAGCAAATATCAATTCTGCATCTTTAGGCGGATTGTCTAGTTCTCTTGACAGTATAGTTAATCTAGAAGCATATCTATACATTGAATCTTCACCTTTTGGATTGAAACGGCCTTTGTAAATTCTTAGCATCAATTCTCCTTGTGCATTTAAATCCCAGTAAGTGGCCAAAAATTTCTCTTTAAACTCATTGTAGGAAACATCCGATAAATTAGATACACGAAACCAGGATTTCTCATCATTATCTAACGCCTGCATGATCAACATCATCTTTAAAGATTCAGGAATATTTTTAATTCGAAAATAATTCTCGATTTCTCTTAGGAATTCCTTCGGATTAATTTTTATTTTAATTCCGAACTTTGGAAGATTAAGTTCCACGAACTGTACACATTGCTCCGATTTTGTGAGGTAAATTCAGCTGGCATCTGATTCATGACGTCTTGTCGTATATTGACCAGTTCGTCTTCTACTTTACTAAATTTTCCCGCGATGGAACTCTTAAATTCGTCATGAGATTATATCAGAATTTCACATTCTCCGCGAGCTATTTCAAAATTTTTTGCAACATTCTGTAAACCCATTTCAATCTGCTGGCACCGATCCGCAATTGCAGTTTCTGCAAGTTCCCTTCTTTTTTCTTTCATTCTGATTTCCTCACGGATTTGATTTAACTGCCCACTGGTTCTATGTCTTTGGCTACCTTCTCTTTAAATTCATCAAACCCATCACATCTGGACTTTAAGTCAGTTGTTTTATTGTTCAAAATTTTGACGTCCTCCTGTATAGCATTTTGAAACTCGTCAAATTTGACATTTATTTCTTCCCGCACACATTTTAATTCATTTTGGAATGATTTCTGAACATTTTCAATTTTCTCTTCCAATGATTTTTGAAATGATTCCTGTCCCATTTTCATTTCTTCATGCCCCCTTTTCATTTCTTCATTCCCATTTTTGATCATTTCCATCAATTGTGATAGCAACTGTTGTGGAAATAAACTTTGCATTCTTTCGTCAGCCGTTTCCCTTAATTCCGGCCCGCTAATGACAGAGTTATCTACCTGATCGTTTTCCGGTGGCAAAATTTTCTCAGAATCTTCTACCCTGGAGAGCAAATTTTTATTAGAACTTCCGGCTGCTAAACACTCTAAATTTTGCATTTTATTTGTCTTAACCTTACCAGATCGAAGAAACATAAAACTTTCCAAAATTATGCTACTGTCCTCCCAAGTGAAGAAGAAAGTTTACCTAGTAAATTTACCTTTTAAAAC
This sequence comes from Vandiemenella viatica, assembly GCA_031002005.1. Classification (NCBI taxonomy): domain Eukaryota; kingdom Metazoa; phylum Arthropoda; class Insecta; order Orthoptera; family Morabidae; genus Vandiemenella; species Vandiemenella viatica. The sequence goes on along the minus strand of JARYHS010009186.1, from coordinate 4,060,287 downwards.
AACTTTACATTACGCATTGCAAAACATCCGGGTAACACAGAATCATTAAATTTTGAACTTTATCCCAGTTACATCAAATTAATTCTCATACCCAACCTTTCAAACATCAGCTCGGCATCAAAACAACAAATTTCAAATCACTTACAACCATCAACGCCGTTAAATCTTGCTGCAGATTTGAAAATCTGTGACTGAAAATAAATCATGTTAATATACATTTATAGAACATTTTCATGCATCATCAAAAGATGGAAAACAAAACATAAACATGAAAAATGTAATTCGGACCATTACAGTTGTAAGAATTTTTCTCTTTGTTTTAAAGTATACATGGGCAAAGCTCAGTAAAAATCAGATCAGAAATGTAGATTTCTATAAAATTAAGGAGTGTAAAGGGAGACATGGGGTGGTTTATTTATTTATTTATTTATTTTTGTCAGAAACCTTCTCCATGAAAAATTACATGTATATGCCAACTTTAATGGAGACCAGTTAAATGGTGTCGACTGTAGCTTTGTATAAAGAATATTGACAAAAATTTAGAGGGTGGATAGGGGGAGAAGGCTTCAGTTTTTTCAAACCAAAACTTGACAGTATTTTTCTCTTTATTTTTGACTAAACATGTCCAAAGTTTCATCGAAATCGGATAAAAAATGTGGGTTGGTATAAAAATTAAGGGGTGTAAAGGGGAGAGGGGTGGTTTTTTATTTATTTATTGTTTGGTCAGATTCTCCATTAAAAATTAAATGTATATGCCAACGTTGATGATAATCGGTCAAATGGTGTCGAATGTAGCTTTTTATGAAGATCATTGAAAATAATTAAAGGGGTGGAAGGAGGGAAGGGGTTGAGCTTTGGAAGACCAAATGTTGACAGGATTTTTCTCTTTTTTTTAAAGTATACATCGGCAAAGTTCAATAAAAATCGGATAAGGTATGTAGGTTTCTATAAAATTAAGGGGTGTAAAGGGGAGAAGGGGTGGTTTTTTATTTTTTTGTTAGAAACCTTCTCCATGAAAAATTACATATAATTGCCATCTTTAATGGAGATCAGTTAAATGGTGTCGACTGTAACTTTGAATAAAGAAAATTTGTAAAAATTAAGGAGGTGGATAGGGGGAGAGGGTTTCAGTTTTTTTAAACCAAATGTTGACAGTATTTTTCTGTTTATTTTTGACTATATATTTCCAAAGTTTCATCGAGATCGAATAAAAAATGTGGATTTGTGTAAAAAATAAGGGGTGAGTGGGGGTAGAAGGGGTGGTTTCTCAATGAAATTCATATGGGACCATTTTGGAGGTATACCCTAGCCAATAAAAAAATTTCATTGAAATCGGTTCAAAATTGGTGAAGATATCGCTGAACATACTTACAAAAAAATACAGACGAATTGAGAACCTCCTCCTTTTTTCTGAAGTCGGTTAAAAACTTCGAAATAGGAAACGATCCACTCGCAGCCGCAGCGTTTACAGACATGTGACGTCACGAGTGTCGTTGGCCAGCGCCAGGCAGCAAAGAAGAGTTTTTGGCGGGCTTTTAAATACTTTATTTTTACCGCAAAATAAGCTCTTTCGTCAAAAAAATAAATAGTACTCGGTGAGTAACATGTACCAAAAAACGATTTAAAACCATTTTCAAAAAGTACTCGAGTAGCCTATTCTTATGGGTTGCTTCAGAGCCAAACACCAGCCTTCGTCTCCCTAACAAAGCCTGAAACGTTTTGCATTAGATGTATCGCCTCAATCAGTGAGTCTCGTAAGTCAATGGCTACCCGCCGCTGGCAGACATGGAGAGTGCTAAACAGGCGAATGAGCGTGGTCGAACGAGCCTGGTGCGGTGCTCAGCAAACGCCGAGTCGTCACGTGTGCGTGCGGCAGCTGCGGCGATGTAAAAGAAGAAAGAAAATTACCAAGCTTGTGGATTAGAGAAAGTTATTGTCAGCAAAGAAATTATCTTAATAATTTAATTTGCGAATTGACTTTTGAAGGAGACAATGAACAATTTCAAAATTTTACGAGATCGATTTGGAATATTTGCAGTCATTAGTTGGATCTCATATGCGCCTATACGCCTATGCGTGAGGCGATCCCACCAGAAGATAAATTAATAATAACTTTAAGATTCCTAGCCTCAGGAAGCTCCTACACAAACCTGCATTATATGTTCAAAGTATCTAAACAAAGCATCAGCCGTTTAGTACGGGTAGTCTGTGATGGCACTGTTCAGTCACTCCAAAATTATATAAAGGCTCGAACCTATTTTTTTTATTTGTGTTTACAAATACATATTTAAAGATAATTTGTATGGTTTTTTATTATGGCATTTATTTAAAGTTTTTAATAAAAATTAGCCAAACAGTTATATTGTCATAGATGAATTAGCCTGGCACAAAATCAATATGTTTTAAGTCATTTTGGATCTGAAGTAGGTACACACCAAATTCCATCTAAATCCGTTCAGCTGTGAGACACACTATTAAAACAGACTTACCACTTCCCATTATAGAAGTGCTCTTCTGTTTTTATCGTTCTCGCGTGAACGACCCTGGCTGGAATGTTATTTTTTTCTTTACATCATCAGTACTAAAGTTTAATATCTCGGTGATTTCACGTCAGTATCTTATTTTTTAGTTCGATTATAATACTGTTCATATGAGCTAACCCAAAACACCCTCTTTGATTCATACGCATCAATTAGAATTAGCAAGTTTCATTGTCCCACGTGCTCGCGCTCAGTGTAGAAACCGCCTAATACCGTCCACACTGAGCGCCGAACACACACTGGCTCGCCTTTAAGCATCCCAAAATACCGACACATAATCGGCTCGCCCTGAGCGCGCTCGCTGCTGTTCGTTGGAGCGTGCTCAGGCGTCCACACTTGATCGGCTCTCTTCACTGAGCGGCTCATTCGCCTGAGCGTGCTCAAGTGGATACGAGGCTTAAGAGTGATTGTGGGGCAGAACAGATCAAACTGTTCGCAGTGCCCAACAACCTGCACTGTAGAAGAGCTGCTTACGACCTCCCTGTCCAAGTGCTGACTTTGGTCGCCTGTAACATGAACTGATACGTGTCGATTGTTACACATTTCTCTTTCTGGGGTTGCTGCTGGCTTGTTGTAACTACAACGCTTTTTACGAACTCTCACAACTGATTAAGCGCGAGGGGAGTCGAGTCAGCCGCTGACTGCTGACGGCGGCAGCTGGGTGGCTTGTCGCACCAGCAGACGCCGTCCCTCTCCTTCCCCCCTCCGCTCCTCGTCCTGGTCAGCTACCACTCCGACGTCCAGGACACATTCATTTTCTTCACCCAGAAACATTTAGCTGATTGTGTAGCGATTTAAAGCGATTTCACACTCGTGTAAGTAGCGGGATTAACAAAAAGCGAAAAAAATTGGTTCTTTATTCTGAGCTTTCGGTTAGTTTCTGTCATTTTAACATTCACGTATGAATTAACAAATGTAATGACAGAAATGTTTGTTGTTAATACTTGATTTATTGAGGAAAATCATGCAAGTCAGGATAGGTCATTCAAAATCTGTGGCTCATTGCCTAAGTAGTGTGAGTAGAGATCGGAAGGTCCCGATGCCGATGCAGATCTCTGCTGGCCTTTACAGAGACCCTCAGCCCAACGCCCACCTCTGTCACAACTTGCTGTGTGTAGAATTACCAGGATAGGTTACGGTAGCCATTAAAGGAGGCGATCTGCGCCATGAATCAAAAATTCATATCGCTTGGCGGCTGAACAATACTTCGGCATAACCCGGCGAAATATAACATACAACAATATTTATTTTTTTTTAAATCACGTATAGTTTTGCGTATTGCTTTCAGATTTGATGTCGATTCAGGTTTGAATGAGTTATGACAGGAGAGCTGGTAAGGAAGCTAAGACTCAAAGTGCCTTGCCTGCTAGAAATTTCTCTTTGTTAATCGCAACATTTGTAACGGGCGGCGTTGGTTCTCTCTGGTTAAGGCACTTGCGAATATTGCTTTCGAAAGTTCGGGGTCCCGTCCCGTCTTCAAATCCCGGTAACCCAGGAATTTTTAAGAGTCGTGTTTGATCATATGAGCCCAGCCAGTGGTTCGGATTCCACGTTAAACTGTAGGTCCCAGAGGAAAGGAACTGGCGGTCCTACCTCTGACGCAATGGCTTAGTATGCCTCCATAGGGAGGATCCAACCAACCGTCGGTTTGTGAAAATAGCTTTTTGTTTAATGTTATTTAATGTAAGCCGCCTTTAAAATGTTCTATGTTTCACATGATTCAATAGATCTCTCTAGACGACTCAATCGACAAGATCAATTTTTGTGTCGTGACTCTGTACTGGTAGAAAATTGTAAGATTTTCTACACCGTGTATTGATATCACTTTCTGAAACAGAATGACTTCCCTTGCTGTCATGGATCACTTATTTCATACAGCATATCCCACATGTAGTCTCTGGTTTCTGCTTTTCATGAATTCTTCCATCACTTCTTCAATAGTTTTTACTTCAAATAGGGCCGTTTTATTACTCACCAATACACTATCAACTTGGCCTTCATTATCCATTCATCTGCAATATCTTGCATATAGCCCACTAATTGCGATTCACAATAGTGTCTTTCCTAAAGCAATTCCTCTCCCACAAATATTCCTGTTGTTGTTACATACCAAGCTTTCCATCAGCTTTTTAATCACTGATGTCCGACTTTATGGACCAGTACTAAAATGGCACTTTTCCAGTCCTCTGGTAAGCAGCAAGTATCCACACTCAGTGAAAATGATATTATAAGTTGAAGTACGATTATATATTTTTTTATCTGCTTAATGTCTCTCTAACAGCGAGGTCTTTAGAGACGGGAGAGGATGGGGGGCAAGGAATGGAAAGGAATTCGGCCATGGCCTTTTGAAGGAAGCATCCCGGCATTTGCCTGGAGTGATTTGGGAAACCATGGAAAACTCAAATCTGGATGCCCGGACGGGGATTCGAACCGCCGTCCTCCCGAATGCGAGGCCAGAACGTGAAGTACGATATCATATCCCAATACGTTTAGTACAACTGCAGTACAATGATCCACACCAGCCCCATTATGCTTTTTTAACTTTCTTAGTTTCCCCACAATGTCCTCAGGATTTAATTCCATTTTATTAGTCTACTCATTACTGCTTTCACCAAGCATTATTAAGATATTCAATAGGATTACATGTGCTAGAAGTCTCCTTCCCTGATAAACACATCTGCAAACATTATTTACCTTAATTCGCTGCTAGTTAACACCTGATAACTTTAAGTCCGCACCAATAATAACAATTCTAGCTACACTCTGAATACGAATTCTATTTTTTCCCACGATTCTCGTCTTCATCATTCATTCTTCTACTATCGTAAGCAGCAAAGGCCCTGAATTTTTCATTTTTATCACCCCAGAAATCTACCCCAGTACTTATAACTATGATTTATGAACACAAGTGAAGCGTAATAATTTTGGTTAACCATCATGAACACCTTCAACCTCTCTGCGGTACACTCTGTAACCATTAGGAAAAACCATACTGTCCAATACTCCTTTCTTTAACCAAGACTTTGCCTCAAATTCTATTAACTTGTTTGTAATACGCTTACAGCTCACTAGTAATAATCTTACAACAGGCTTTGTCGTTTTTCGGCATTACTCTTCACAATCTTTGTTGCGAGTCTTTCTTTTATTATTTCATCAGATTCTACTGTTTCTTTATTATTATTATTATTTTGCCATTGTGCATCTGGATTCATTTTCCTATAAGAAATTATCAGCGGCATGGGGAAGTAGAAGGCAATGGTAAGCGTCTGTATTAAAGTGCCGAAGGGTATCTAGTGGACATGTAATCCTCTCAAATTAAATATATCAAGCTGGCTTCTTCCAGGGTAAATTATTCCGGAGGTAAAATAGTCCCCCAATCGGATCTCCGGTTGGGGACTGTTCATGGAGGAGCCATCAGAACGGATAGAAACATTCTACGAGTCGGGGCGTGGAATAAGTCTGAATAGGGCAGGTAGGTTAGAAAACTAAAAGGCAACTTCCCCACACACTCATTTTCCCCTCATTCCTGCACCCACCTAAATTTGCCCTCAACAAATTTTAACTTTAAATTCTTTCAATGTTTTTGGTAAATTGTTCATCATTTCCCTTGGTAACGTATTCCAATCCCTCACACCCTTACCTTAGAAAGAGAACCTTCCTATACCCTTATGCTTGCAATCGAGTGCCAGCTTGTGGTCATGGTCATCTTTTCCGTTCCAAGCATTACTTTTATTTCTAACACCAATATCTTTCCATGCCACATCATCAATATTCGCCTTGTACATTCCCATTACCCTCTTCACCCTCTTCCGGTCTTCCAGTGAATCCCATTCAAGCTCTTGTAACATATATGTTACTGATAGCTTTCTGCGATAATTTGCAGAAACAAATCTAGAAGCCCTTTTTTGCAGTTTCAGAATTCCTTAAATAAAGAACAAGGTACAATGACTATTCCTTTCGCCTGGTGTTAGTTACTGCATTATGACCATAGGATCCATGTGATCAATGTGGTACTGGCTTTGATGTTGAATGTTTGTTGTAACCGCGACGCAATAACAATTACGAATCTAACCGCATGTTTGTCCTGTACCTTCATTACTGATTTAAAAGTTTTGAATATTGATATTTTTAAAATGAAACAATTAAAGGGGGAGTCAGTAGCACTCTTCCTGCACGACCGATTTGATGATATGCCAAAAAAAAAAAAAAAATCAGTAAGGGAAGACAGTGGTGAAATCTGCTATTTAAAAACTAAATTGATGAGATTATAATATTTGTTAAATACATTACCCATTACCATATCAGGCTTCTGTGCAGGTTTCTGAGTAGGCTACTTTAAAAAATAACCGTCATTAGTTATTGTCACTATATGTCACAGTCAGGTGAAAGGTCAGGTTCTTTTTTTTTTTTTTTTTTTTTTTTTTTGTATGCAAACAGATGTTTGTTTTGAAATTAGATTATTCTTTCGTATATAATATTCATTACAGTAAATCAAGTGTACATTCAGAGGTTTTCTGTAAGATTCATTTGCTAATTACTTGACTTTAAGTTTTATACAAACGAATAAGCTTATTTTATTTAATAAACAATTTACATTATACGCATCGAAAACTTTGATCATTGGGGGCAGATCATTGATTAAAGGTTTTGAAAAGCAGGAAAGGAAAATTTTAAGAAAATCTTTGGCCCAGTTTGTACCGGATGAACTTGGATGAAAAGGGAATCGTACGAACTATATCAACATTGGAAAAAAAAATTCAGGCACATTTAGGAAAAAAGAATTAATTCTACGGCCATATTATGAGAATTAGTAACAACAGACTAAAAAAAAGAATTCTAAACCTGGTCACTTCAATAAAAATAAAAAACAACTGGCTAACTGAAATTGAAAAGGATCTCCAAGAAATTGTAATAACAGACGATATCATACAGGACAGAAACTGATTTAGTAACATGGTCAATAACCACCAGTTTGCCAACAGCCAGTATATTAGAAGAAGGAACACTTGAACAGAAGAACGTAGGAAAGAGCACGGCGAAAGGATGAAGAGATTCTGGGAACAGAGGAAACACACGTCTGCTAAATAAGTTCACTCGCGCTCCTGAGTTGGGCAGAACGATGGAAGAAGAGAAAACAATTTACTTAAACTTTACCACGTACGAACGAAGTCGTCCCGTAAGCGACCAGACTCGGTGCGAATGCGACCAGACTCATGCTAGTTTGTATTGTATCAAAAGTAACGAGCAACGAAACGATTCGAAAGTAACGGTTACTGATTGGTTTAGTAACGAAGACATACGGGTACAGAATTTCTCGTTACTTTTACAGCTCTAGCGTTCAAACATAATTAAATCATTGAATATAATGTAAAGGGAAGCAGGAGATCCAAGAAAATCGATAAATGGTTTATCTAGGCGTAAATCAATGTTTATTTGCATAATAATTTTTATAACTAACTCCGTCAACACACAACTATTTGGTGAATTTTATTTTATTCCCCAGACATGTTTCGCCCTTGTGGTGTAGCGCATCGTCATAGTGGTAATACTGATATGCCGCGCCGGCCAGGGACAGCACTGTTAATTGGTGTTCCAGTTCAACAGTGCTGTGAATGTGCTGCCCCAGACCAGCATGTCAGGATTACCACAAGGACGAAACGCGTCTGGGTAAAAAAAAAAAAAACAGATGTCTGTAGACGGAGTTATTTATAAAACATGGCCTACTACTAAATTAATATTTCTTTGCATAGTACCATATATCCGTGAACGAAGGCACAAACCTCAAATTTCGCGTATCATAGTCGCGTTCACAATTAGTATATAATAAAATTGTAGATAAATTGTGACTGTACATTAATTTCAAAAAGAGAAATTGAATTGTACTCTACCGATAATACAGATGCCAAAACCATCAAAATTTGAAATTTTTTCCTTTCTGTTTATAAGTTCACGGATCACGCAGAAACCCCTGAATGGATTTTAAAGGAATTGCACACAGGGAGGCCAGGATCCGTATTATTCCGAAAGGCTACAAACTTTGTATTTCTGCCCGCTCATCGCGCAATGGACGAATTTTAACGAATCTGCTTGGAGTGATGGCTGCTTAGAGTGGTCACCCGGTATAATATATTATACTGTTCAGCCTGCTCATACAGTGTCC